>OY735221.1:23182625-23262625 GCA_963457665.1 Thysanoteuthis rhombus | reverse complement strand
CAAGGATGGACCCTGTGTATCTTACTAATGATACTGCTGATATTCGATTCCACCTATTCAGTTTAGTATCTATTATTTTCTTTACCTTCCCAGGGTATAATTTTCTAATGTTCTCTTTCATTTTTTCAAGTTTTATTGCATCCGATTCTAGAGCTCCAAGGTATTCATACCAGTTCTTTGTCCATGCTCTGACTTTTACATTGTCCAATAATTCGATTCTTTCTGCTGCTGTGAGCCTTTCCTTGTGTATTACCATCGGTGCACATTTCTATTTTGAAGTCCATCCCAACGTTGTCGCTGTATTGTTTCACTTCTTTGAACTATGTTCTGAGCTCTTTCTTGTTTTCTTCTATGGGGTCCATGTGCACGAGTTGGTTGACTTTTCTCTCAGTTTTGAAAAATTCATATCCTTTGATATTTTTAAATATTTTTTAGTTGTATCGTAATAAGTACCAAAAATGGCACTCAGAATGACTCCTTGGAAAATTCTTTGGAAAAAGCTTTTCCCGGTTGTTCAGAGTGTACTTTCCAGTTTTTCATGGAGTTTAGCATAAATCTCATCACTGCTGGGCAGGTCTTGAAAATCCTGAGGCGTTCAAGTATGTAGCTGTATGAGATCACGTCGTATAATCGATCCATTTCTTTGTAACATTTTTCCCTTAGAATCATCTAGTGAATGTAGAGCAAGTCATGCATCACTTCGGTTCCTTTTTGACAATATTTCTGTTCTTCTAGTAATAGTCCTCTTCTTTCAGTGGAAATATATATTCTCTCTGCTGTCTATCCGGTTAGAATTTGTTGCATTAGTGATAGACACGTAACTGGTCTGTAGTTGCTTGCCTGGTACATTTTTTGTGGGTTCTTTTTGGTTAGGGCTGTTCTGCATCTGGTCATCTAAGATATTGCCTTCTTGTAGACAGCTTTGTAGTTTAATGGATGAGTCCGTCCTGTTATTTGATTTCTTTCCTAAACGAATATTGTTCGGTACAATAGGTCCAGATGCTTTCAAGTTCCCTTTTTTCATCGTATTTTTCAATGTGGTTTAGTTCAGTACGATGTGTTCCTTTCATTAATGTCTTTGACTTCTTTTTTTCATATTGCCCAACCATTCTAGAGATTCGTTGTTTCTTTTTAGATATCCTCATATATCCGTCAAGAGGTTTTTGCCTCCGTGACATGTGGTCTAATATTCTGTCTTTTTTATCCATTCACATCTCGATGAAATCTACGTTCGTTGTTTTGGAAAGTGCGGCTCTGTGCATGCTTGGCAGTCTATATCTCTTCAGTCTTGTTTCTTTTGTAAGTCTTTTCTTTGGTGCATTTCTCCAATTGTACTGCGTATGCTTGTTTGTATTATTGTATTCGTCCCACGGTCTTGCACGTGATCTGTTCATACACTATGAATTATTCAGTAATCTCTCATCCCACTGTTTATCTCATCTCGTTTCCCAGGCGGATTTTTCTTCCCGATTTTTCAGGTTTCTCTCTATCTCGTAAATTGGACCATAGTTGCTGGGTTGTTGTTATTTACAAAATGCTGTGAGAAGCAGCTGGTATGTTTGGTTGACTTTGATACCTTTTCTTACTCCTAACCCCTAAAGAGAGGCAGTATTTTTGTTCTTGCATCATTTCTTTGGGGATTTTTATTTGATTTATTGTTCCTTCCGTTGGGGTGTCGAGCTCTCTGTCTTGGATTCTGGTCAGAATTTTTTCCCCTTATTTCTGTTTGAATTTGTCTCAACTTCAGTGTTCATTATGTTAGTTGTGTTGGGATAATCTTCTGTGGATATTTGTGGATATTCTCTACATCTATTTCTAATGGCCATTTATTTTTCAGGGATCGTTTCACTTGGTAAGCCAGGAGCTGATCTGATATCTCAACAGTGGATTCTCCATCCAGATTATGAGCATGATTTGCTTTTATGGTCGCAATACATTTCTAACTTGCTGTCTTTTATTTTCCTCTTGCTGTCTCTTCTTATTTTACCAAAGAATCGCTCCATAAAGTCATTGAAGGAGCACGAACAGGTGTTTTGTCCAGCAGTAGCTTGGTAGCCCTCCTCGAGGCCATCAAAGGAATATGGGTCAGAGGTTTGTTCATCGCAGGATGATGACCAGGTCTCTCCTAGTGGACAGTGAGGGAGTACCCGTTGATTATAACGCACAAACCCTGAATACGCACCAAGCATTTAATGATAATTTCATTGCTCGGTTAGTGGTTTTTAAGGTAGCACGTGGCCTTTGTAGATTGAATAAAAATCACTCAGTGACCACAAAGTCCCACCAACTATTAGCACCCATAATAGTCTCTCGGGATGAAAGACCCTATAGTAGTACACAGCTTCGTAAGTAATCGGGATGACTATCCCAACTTATTACTGACCAATATCAGGGAACTTTTACTCAAAAGCTACCCCCTAACCAAAGACATGGACATATTGCTGTGTTGGATATAGGAGTAAATCTTGGGTAAAAATCCTGGGTTCCATGTCCATAACTCTTCGTTTATATTTCAATTAACATGCAGCTTCTTTAGCATTTGGGGTATGTTTATAACTCTCCCTTATTACTTTGAAGTCTTAACATAATGAATGGGACAGGTTTCACATATATTTGTGGAAGAAAACGCCACCTAATTGGTGTCTGTGGGACAGTAAAAACCAGCTGACATAATGAAATGAAGAGATAGACAAGCATATTTGTAATAGATGGAAATGGGGGAGGCCTTTGCCTGGCACTGAACCTATACCGGCTGATATTGCTGCTGATTGCATCATATAAGTTTGAAATCATTACTGACATCTTCAGTTGAATTAATATAAAGTACACTATTTCAACTATTTTGCACACATGAATATTACCATGTTCACACATGCTCATGTAGGAGAATATTACAACAGTATTGCGATTCCACCTATGTACATGTTTTTCACACACACATTCATGTACCATTATGAACATTCTAACTAATATCACCTTCCCATACAGTACAAGGGTATGCTCATATTATGCGTATATGTATAGATATTGAAGTATACTATCCCAAATTGCGTTTCAATCAATCTTTACGAATATTATGCCACATGCAAATACACTTATCCTTATGTATAAAAACATTTCTCTCTCTCTCTCTCTCTCTCTCTCTCTCTCTCTATATATATATATATATATATATATATATATATATATATATATATATATATAGAGAGAGAGAGAGAGAGAGAGAGAGAGAGAGAGATAAATGAGGGGAAAAGGTTATTCAGTCATATAGTCTACTAGTTAGAACCGAAATGTAAGGATATAGACATTTTGCAATGTAAAATATCAATATCCTGGTATTTCTTTCATCTTCTAATCCTTCATCGGTGTTTTACCATGTATCCATTTTCCTCATTTTGTATATATCTCCATTATACTTGACAAGAAGAAAAGGACCCAGACAAATCTTTGTATGAGATACAAAAGGGCATTATATTATTTTCTGTCGTTTTTAGAGAATCACTTTCACTATTTCACTCTATTCCATTCCATTTTTCTTCAAGTAATTTGCTATTCAGATACTTTTATTTTTTTTGGGGGGGGGTATTTACTTACATCTCTTTCAGACTACTTATTCATTAGCCATTTTTCCCTCTGTTGGCTTTTGTTAGCATCTCGGAAATATGAGATTGGCCAATCAACGTAATTATATCGTTAATATAATTGAACCAGCTGAAAAGTCATTTTGTATAAGTAAATATTCTCATATCAATTCATTGCACAACTAGGAATTTTTCAAAAAATCTATCATCCATTCCAATAAATTTACATATACCAACCATTCACCTGATTTTGATATCTACACATCTCGTGAGGGAAGTGTATGCATGTCCACCATCCTGTTAATCAGTTCCCTTATCAGACTGCCTAAAGGCTCTTTCGACTCGAAAAAAGAGTAAGACATGATGATACCAGCTGACCCAAACATTTTGCACCATGCCTCAGGATAATTTTCCAAAACCTACGATGGGCAAATAAAAGAATAAGAATAGACGGTGAATACCTAAGTAAGTTCAAATTTGCAGACGACATCTTTTTTGCTGAAAATCTTAAAGATCTTCAAATAATGCTAAACGAACAGAATGAAGAGAGCAAGGAAGTAGCCTTCCAAATGAACTTTAGTATCACAAATGCACAATAAAAATATCGGACACCACCATCAGAATTGAAATGCAAGAATGAAGAAAGTAAACCACTGCATTTATTCACAACGACGAATTTTCATGGAAGAAGTGAAAAAAAATACGCAAAGGTTGAAATGTCCGGTAGCGGAAGTTTCACCCTCAACAACATGAAAATCATTTTAAAAGAGGATTATTACCGTGTGCATCCTCCAGTTAGTCCCCAATGGAGCTGAAACATGGAACCTAGCCAAAAGCGTGGCCCTCTAACTAAGAACTATGCAGCGTGCCCCCGAGAAAATCATCACATAAGTATTTCACAATATCAGAGAAAAGAAACTGGAGAGATTTCATGAAACCTTTAGAACAAACTCATATATCGATGTAGTGACCATGTCATAAGATGATCAGACAGTTGCTTGGCATTGCTATTAAAAACGAGTATCCAGAAGGATCACTTGCGAAATTTGTCCAGCAGAAATAAAGATGGCTTGACAAACTAAACAAGTACAGAAAGTATTGGGGAAAGTATATACCCATCGACATACATTAAAAAACTGTCGCTGAGGATATTGATCTACGAGTCGATTTGTTACTTAATCTATCCACTTATTTGCTTGCCTCTATTTTGTTCACTCTCCATATCTTCACTGTTTCCTTCTTTCATTTACAATCTACTTTATTCCCTTCCCGTTCAACTCTGAATGAAATGTGAACTTGTGTTTATGTATGTGAGTACATTCTATACATTCATTTCATTGCTATAACATATTGTCCAAGTGGAAACTCGCCTCCTGTCCGTTATGTTGGAATGCAGCTTTGAAGCATTTTTTTAAAATTTGCTTTGAGTCCAATGACGAAATGATTATAAAGAAACGATCTTGGGGGGGGGGGGCACTTTCAATTTACAATGTAACTGTACTAGTGAACTGGACACCACTACTTCTTTGAAGTATTTGGCTACTTCTTTCTACCTTATAGATATATCATTTTAAGCAGACATGGTTTTTAGGGGAGGCTTGCATCTATACTACTCGATCAGACCCTCTCTTTCATTCATCATTCAAAACTACAGATTTGAATTATTTCATACCGCTGAACTGAAACTTCACTTTCCATCTAACGTATACAACTACATCTCTGACGTATTTTTGGTTACCTCCACCTCAAAAACACAAAATTCTTTCAGGGGAGTTCTATTCACGATGGATCTATACTGCTGAATTATCTTTTCCCGTACATTGGACGAAACTACGACACTTTTCAACACAACATTTAGGTTTTTAGTTCTACTTATAATGATGCAGTGATTATGAAATGGATCCTTACTCTTTGTCGCCGTATAAAACTTTTCTCTTGGAGTAGTTCAATTATTTTTCTCTATTTTATTGAGAAAACATAAAATTTTGGGCAGGTTCTATTCATGATGTTTTTATAATGCTGCGTGAGAGAAAAACATGGAATTTTATTTAAGAAACGGAACATCTAAAAAGATATAATCAACAGGAAAACAAATGATAAATTCACGCATTTGAAGCTAGTATATACGAATTAGAATGTTAAAAACTGCAATAAGTAATACTTTGGTGAAACTTGGAAGACTTTAAACAAGATGATTTATGAACATAAAAAGGCTTTAAGGATAAGTGGCATACAGAACACTGCTATGGTCCATTGTTCATCGAACAAAAAGATGCAAGATAGTAAAGCGAGTGCCAAACCAAAATGCCAACGAATCATCGTGGCAAAGATTATTTGAAACAAAATGAAGATCAACAAGAAAGCGGGGTAGGGCTAGAATTCCAAACAGGCCAAGCCTAAACATCTTATATATCCATGTAGAACATAAAATAACACCGCTGGAACATGATGACGATGCGTGGTTCTCATGACGAGTATCATTTGAAACTGATCTGACTTACTTGCCAGATATCAAAACACGTAATCGGATATGAATATATGAAAGCAATCATCTTGAGGGGTCAAATTGTATAAACTATACGTTGTCGGAAATATCATTTCACTTGTGCGTGACTGTGCACATGCCCATGTGTTGGTTGACCGAAAAGGTGTGCAAAAATCATCAACCATTAACGTCAACGAAAAAAAATGTTTCTTTACTTTTGATAAAGAGCTTACGCTCGTATTTGTCAGTTGGCAAATTCGGTTTACCTAACAAAAACAATTATTCCCATATCCAGTTTTTGACTGAGCCGTATCCACCCAGATTTGTCTCGGAGATCCTTTCAATGTTCAGTTCAAAAGTCTGAAAACAGGCAAATCCGATGATTAAATCATTCTTTGACCTCATCATAAAATGGTGATCAATATAAACAGAAGTTCATTCATTTATATTTTTAGTGTAGCTAATCGATTTGTGTATTTATTGCAGATTTTCAAGAGAAAACACTGGTTTGAAAACAGCTTTCGACTGAATTCATGAATCACAATTCTGAGCAGTGAAAAATACCTGCCGAGGTTATATTTTCCAACCTTCATATAAAGAGCACACTTATGTCCTCCTGAAAATCACAGAAATGACAGTGAGTAGTTCGTTTGATTTTTTTTCACCACTCTTTATTTTCTAGGAATGAAATTCTGGTGCCT
Organism: Thysanoteuthis rhombus; assembly: GCA_963457665.1. Classification (NCBI taxonomy): domain Eukaryota; kingdom Metazoa; phylum Mollusca; class Cephalopoda; order Oegopsida; family Thysanoteuthidae; genus Thysanoteuthis; species Thysanoteuthis major. The sequence goes on along the minus strand of OY735221.1, from coordinate 23,255,858 downwards.
TCATCAACGTTTGTTGTTGGTACGATGCCTTTAAACTGTGCTGTACAGAGAGAAGAGGAAAAAGAAGCCTCCCATGAGTCGAACTGTTCTAATTTGAGCCGACTTTAGCTAGAATGGGGTAAACAATGAGTAGCCCTCGTTTGGTTGGGATTGTAAAGTGCTTCAGCAATACTGTTGACCTGTGTTGATCACGGTCGAAATCGATCCTCACCTTGTGGATCAGATTTGATCTGAGCTACGTAACTTGATGCCAACTTCGGTTCCAGGGCTGATAAGAGTTTGCTTGAATGTGAATATATGAGTTCGTATTCAGTCTTATTTATGCATCTTCATCCAGGACGTGTATGTATACGACAGAATATATGTAGATGTATTCATAATCATATATAGAATAGTCTATATATGGGGTTTACTTTTGTTTTTATCTATTTCCCCACGTACATTTGAATAGTAATTGATATTTTCCGGACTGAAATAGTTCTTAGAGTCAATCGAACTTTTCTATCAATTTAAATGCAACAAGATCAATAAATTTGTAAACCCAATCGAAGACAAAAAAAGTTTAGTCACAGATTCTTTGCTTGTACGCGTTGTAATAATTATATATAATCTCCTTTGATAATTGAACTATTTTCTGACCATCATTGTATAATGTTATTACGGATGGGGAGGTTGTATTATAGACATTCCATGATGCTTTTCGTCATATCACCAAATATTTATAAGTAGTCCGTGCATGTGTAAGCATGTATATGCGTGCATATTTTTTGTGTGTGTTTGTCCAATATATATATATATATATATATATATATATATATATATATATATATATATATATATATATATATATTGTGTCATCCACAAACAGCTGTTTCGTTGTATTACAACTCTTCAGTGAGGCTATAAACTACTGATTATCCTGTTAACTCCCATTTTTTGTGGCCTTTCCTTCGCATTGGAGGCCTTTGGACTCGTCCTTCGACTCTCCTATTATTACTTGGCCCAGCTGCAGGGGATCAGTTGCCCCGGGGCAGCACTGCTCCATTGCACTTAGAGGAGCAGGTCCCCCAAAGGACATTTTCGTCACGGAGGTTGTTTTAGCTTATACAGTCGCTTGGCAACCAAAGTCACGTTGGCTGGAGCCATTTTTGGATGGAGCGTTCCTATATTCCCCACGTTAAGCTCAACCTTGTGTCATATTCTGCTGTCGTGGGACAGCGAATAAACACCCCGTCCGCTCCCTTTTTCTGGCCTTTTCTTCGGGATCAAAGTGTAGTATCTGTTCTCCAGCAGAGCCCGAGGTGCAGACACTTGCCCGTCGAATGGGCCGGAGATTGGGATGTGGGTGATGACAGAGACCGAGTGCACCGGTGCAGTATGTCAGCCGATGAGGTTTTACTGAGGCTGCCACTGCTACCCGCATTGGAGGCATTGGACTCGTACTCGGCCCAGCTGCAGGGGGTCAGTATCCCAGAAACAACACTGCTCCATTGCACTTAAAGGAGCAGGTCCCCTGGTGGATGCTTTCGTGGCGGAGGCTGTTTTAGCTTCTACGGTCGCTTGACGATCGAAGTTGCGTTGGCTATTCTTCCCTCATTAGGCTCGACCTTATGTCATATTTTGCTCCCCTTTTTCTGGCCTTTTCGGCAGAATCAAAGTGTAGTATCTGTTCGACAGCATAGACCGAGGAGTCGGTACTGACACTTGCCTGCCGAATGGGCTGGAGAGGGTGTGTGTCAAAGACCGAGTGCGCCGGTGCAATGCGTTAGCCAATGAGGTTTTACTGAGGCAACGCGCATTGGGGAGCCTTTTTACTCGTCTCCTATTATTACTCAGCCCAGCAGCAGGGATCCGTTGCCCCAGGGCAGCACTGCTCCATTGCACAAAGAGGAATAGGTCCCAAAGTTGACAGTTTCGTCACGGAGGTTGTTTTATCTCGTACGGTCGCTTGGCAATCAAAGTTGCATCGGCTGGAGCCATTTTTGGAAGGATGGTTCCTATTCTTCTCACGTTAAGCTCGAATCCGTGTTACATTTTGGTGTGGTGGGGCAGCAAATAAACAAGCCCTTTTTTATGGCCTTTCCAGTATGATCAAAGTGTAGTATATGTTCCATTGCACGGACCTAGGTGCAAGTAATGCCACTTGCCCGTCGAAGGGGTCGGAGATTGGGTTGTGGATGGTGTCAAGACCAAGTGCACCGATGCAGTGCATCAGCCAATGGGGTTTCGCCGAGGCATCCACTGCTACGTGCGTTACAGAACTGGACGGTTAGTAAGGCTGAATTTGAGCGATATATTCATTTTAGCATATATTCCCCATCCATTAGAGTGCTTTATTCCTATGGAAGAGCATTGCATAAGTTTACAATGACCGAGTCACCTACTTAAAGAGTGCTCAACCCTGAGTAGAGGAGGGTTCTATATATATATATATATATATATATATATATATATATATATATATATATATATATATGTGGAATGTTTTGGAGCAGATGTTGGTGCATGTGTATGCATGTGTTAAAAAACAACCAAAAAAACAGACCTGTGTGCACACCTCTCTAGATATATGATAGTCAACCAGGAAAATGAATGCGGCTGATATGTCAAGTTGGATGGTGACCCTACAAAGCAACTAAATTATTTGTGGTAATAACTGTCAGCAGACAATAGTAACACCGATAAAAATTTCAAGACGGCCTCATGAGTACGATTCGGACTTTAAGATTAAGGTTTTAATGGCATTGATTTTGGGTTATAACTTTTCATTAGAATGGGATTACGGACATAAACATATTTGCTAGCGTAAGAATTAAAACTAAAGGAATTTGAATTAAAGTAGGATAGCCATTTCTCTCTCATCGGGCAAGATGAAGACTCAAAGCCCGTCCAGCTCAAAAAAAAGTAAGACAACCTGATACCACCACATTCAAACTCTTCACAGCCTGCCTTAAAAAGAGTTTTGGAAACCTAGATTGGGAGAATAGAGGAATGGAAATAGACGTCAAATATTTGAGGAGCCCCAAATTCAGAAAAAGATATTACCCCTTTTGAAGAGATCCCACAGTACTTCTCAGTAATGCTAGATGAACAAAATAAAAAAAGTAAGGAAGTAAGCCTACTCATCTTCAGTAAAACGAAGGTCATATGCAACAACTACGTAAGAAATGAGAAGTAAACCAACAATCAAAATTAACAGTGCTGAACTGGAGAATGTAGAGCACTACATTTACGTAGGATAACGAATATCCATGAAAACCTCAATAGAAGAAGAAAGCAAGCTTAGAATCATTGTAGGATGGTAAGCCTTTGGCAAAGTAAACTCAAACTTCAAAACCAAGAGGATCCCATCAATCCTAGAAAAAGGTTTCATCACATGGAGAGATCACTAAAGATCACAAGACAACATTAGACAGCACACTACATAAGGGAGAAATCAGGAGTCTGAGACATCATAGAATCTACTAGGATACTCAAATGGCAATTTGCTTGTGATGTTACAAAAATGGCAGACAACTGATGGATATCACAACTCACACCAGGGATTTTTGGTAAACACAAGTGCAACCGAGGCCGTCAAAATACAAGATGGAAAGACAAACAAGACAAATTCAGAAAGTACTAACTCTGCAACGCCCACCATAGAGAGATGTGGCGAATTCTTAGGGAGGTGTATGCCCATTGACAGATGATTAAAAAAACTTTACGCGGGCGGAACATTTATTAATTGACCATAACTAAGTGAGAAAGATAGAAAGATACACAATCCCAAACAGACATTTTCGGCCTTCCCCTCCCTCTCTCTCTCTCTCTCTCTCTCTCTCTCTCTCTCTCTCTCTCTCTCTCTATATATATATATATATATATATATATATATATATATATATATATATATATATATACATATGTAATCTTGGCTCTCTTTTTCCGAAAGTAAATAGAACAAAGACTTTAACAAAGGGAAAATACGTATTCAATCTTCATTCTTTCACTACTGCACCTATTCACTTTATACATCAGCATGGTTCCCTGATATTATGTAACAATTATTATACGATTATCAACAATGGTTGAAAAGTCAACAGTGTTTTTTTTTTTCTGAACATGTTATAATAATCGTTGCTTATGTAAAACTGGTAGTCAACAAAGCCTACATGGAAAATGATTTTACATTCCTATTTGCAAGCATTAACTCCATTACTGTGTATCGGTGTGGAATAAAGCTGAACACAATATACAAACAACTTTATTTATTAAGATTTCTTTTTTTAATCTCTGCCAACGGAGATATCAACTCATATGTGCATTTTCGTTTCCCAACAGAATAAGTCAAAAAGCCCTCAATGAATTCCAATTACATTTTGTGAAAGGTCTAGCAGTGACCCAATGAAAAATGGGTGAAATTTTGGAGCAGGATCAGTGATTCTTTCTTTCCAACAGTGTAGCTCTATACTCACACGGCACATTTTCTGTAAATCTAAACAAATCTAACTTACCATCAATCAAACTAGGAAAACGAAATGTATAAGTGAATATTTGATGCAAGAGTCGTGTATGAGAAGAAATGCTCAAAACTATAATGAAAATAGTTTTTATTTTTCCCATTCGTATTAATATATTTGATTCTTCGTTTAATGATTCTGTTATATATCGTGTTGAATAATCTTGTGTTACCGTAGTATTTTATGCAGCAAAGTTTTATTCCACCAATGAAAATCATGCTCGAGTGATGAGAGCCATATTGCACACGTGGCATCTGCTGCAGAATTAATCGAAAGGAAGGTCTTTTGCGGGTATGACATAATTATTTTCATGCGTCGTATTTTTGTCCTATAGTCATGGCCGTTTTTACATGAATTATTCCAATCTTACTTATAGGGTATCTTTGTTTTGTTGCCTTGAAAGACATGATTAAAATATTTCAAAATGAATGTCTTGCCAGCACATGATATTCTGTCATAGCAGATACGGTGGGGGACTGTTGTAACAATTTAGCTGGTAGGTAAATCAAGCCACCATGCACTAGCTAGGTATGCTACATGAGATGACTAAACACAGGCCACGCAAAAGTATTTTTCATTTCAGAGTTATTGTGGGGTAAATATGAGATGTTAGCATTGTCTTCCCACAGAAGACAACACACACAAATCGGCAGGATTAGGTGCAAAGACTTTTGGCCAAATTATTGGGGTATATTCCAGGTTTGAGACTTCATACCATCCCAGAGAACTGACGCTTCTATTACAACAGACCCACTTTGCTCTGTATCACCACTGTCCAGGCTACCTCTTCGAACCGGGCTACCTCAAAGAGCAAGAACAATGTGCAAAAGTTAGGAAATATAACAGACACCTGTGTAAATAAGTCTTTCAAGATGGGAAAGAAAAGACTCAGTTGCAGGAAGCCTACAAAAGAAAAAGGGAAAAGAGACCACAATAGGAAGCGTGAAAAAAATTCAGACCCTCAAAAAGAGATGGGTTGCACTTTGAAGAGGGGGGAAGAATACTGCACTATGCTCTTTAAATAAAGTAACAAAATTCAATAACAATATTTGATGAATAATACTATTTTGTTTTGTATGAATATATAATCTTATCATATTATTACGAACAAAAGATATTTTCATAATACTATGATTATTGAGACAAAAAGCAAAATTTTGTTGGTGAAATTCAATGTATTTTCTAACATGTTTCAACTGTTCTTGATTAGTGTTGCAAGGGACAGTTGTAACATCTGACTTTTTCTATTCAGTTAAATACTCTGAACGAGATTGCAAAAATAAAAATCAAAAAATCACATGGGTAATCAGAAGACAGGTGTGGGTTAAATATATACGAAGATTTGATTGGTCACGTCCAAATAGTCCCTTAGTTATTGAGAGAATTCGAAATGGGTTACAACAGTCTGCAGTCCCACTTAAAGTCCTTTGCAAGAAAGTTACGACTTGAATGTACGACAAAAAGGCTGGATCTGTTATTACTTGGATTATTTGATATCCAAAAATACTTTGAGAGAAATTTTTCCCATTTGGACTTCACGATTCAAAAATTCATTCTATTGTTTTTATTCCAATATCTGAACAAATGAAATCGAGTATGAAAAAAACAAATAACACAAATGATTCTTGGTTAACTTTACAAACTGAAATTTATTCGTTTGCTTTCCATTTAGTATAAGTAATATGTCTTCTACTTCAAGCAGTGTGCTGAGTTTTTTGATGTTGTTGTATTTTCTTCTGTGCTCTTTCCTCAGTTTATTCTTCATCCAAAAAGCTTGTGAACCAAGAGAGCACGTTGTAATCTACAGTCTTGACGTTTTATTAATTGAAAATGACTGAAGAACGAAGCAAAAATATTACTTACTTTGGAAGATTTTGGTTCATTTTGTAAGTTCATCAGGGTTTTTTTTTGTTTGTTTTTTATTGGTGGTTGAGTTTAAAACTGGAAGAAGAGAAGGTGGGACTTACTCCGTAAAAAACAACGGCTTTGTGAATATGCAAACGTGCCAGTGTCTTTTATTCATACTACTACTACTACTACTACTACTACTACTACCACTACTACTACTACTACTACTACTACAAATAACAATGATAATAAATAATGATAATAATAATTATATTTACTATTGCTAAATTGACGAAAAACGCACAAGAGCGTGTAAAGTCGATTCTAATTGAGAAGTCTTTGAGTCATTAGAAATAAATATATGAAACTTTCTGATTTAAAAACCATTCGATTGCAAAGTGAAGAACCAGAGATTCACGCTAAAATGACCTTCCATAACCTCCAATTCGTCAACCTCACAAAAAAGCTATTCATCAAAGTACCTTGGCAACTCTTCAAAATAGTAATGTTTGTTAGCCGTTTCTATCTTATTGATCGAATCTGAATTTTCCGCAGGAAAGGAAGAGATACTTGGTTTGAATCATTGGATAATTCAATTCTGTTAATTCTTTTCGTAGAAATAGAGCATTCAGAAACGTAAGATACAGGTGTATGAATGTGTCGTTATGCTGATTTCAATGTCATTTGTTTTTGCGTAAAGTTCCTGTATTTCAATATTGAAACTAACCTACATCAGCAAAATGTATGATTTTCGAATACCTATGAGCAGTACCATCTATATATATATATATATATATATATATATATATATATATATATATATATATATATATATATATATAATTCTTATCCGCACAGACTGAACGCAATTAAGATTTTCCTAGTCTAACATCAAAGTCCAATTACTTCAAAGTAGGGAAGTACAAGGAAACGACAGCTATCAATACGTACAACTGGACGCTCAAAAGATTGACCGAAATATCGTAGCGTTTATAAAATAGGAAAGCGTCTTGAATCCTTATTGATTTTCAAAGTATATGTTCTGCTAACAAACTCATATTGATTCGTAATCTTCTGTGGATAAATGATTATAGCTTAGCAATGACTGTTTTTAAAATCGATGGTCTCATATCGACTACGCCAGATCAGGCATGATGTCTTTGTGACAGGTAATTTTTACTGAAATAAGCTGTCTTCCCTTACTTTAACAACGATAACAATTTTTTATTTATTTCAATTGGTTATCCAAAACATGTACAGCTATAGTTGAAAGTAATTGAAAAAATTGTCTGAGGATAAGAGTAAAATTTGGCAGTAAAAATGATTTCAATATTAAAATTGATTGATAAAACATCTTGCCATTTAATACTTTGATAAGATGATCTTCTCTGAGATAAGCATTGGCGTTCCAAAGGTGTACATGCTGCCATACCTTTTTTTCTCATGGACACCAGTAGATTATCTCATTTCAAAAGTCAAAAAATCAACTATTCTTTTTTTTATTTGTGATTCATTTGAAAATGCAGATTTTCTCTATGGGATGTAAATTTGCAAATGTATGTTCTATATACTGTGTAAAAGGGTATCTTATCCCTTTTCACGTGAGTTTCTAAGACGTTTTGAATTATATTTGTATGCACATTGCTCAATCAACTTCAACGTTATCGTATTTTGCTAAAGCTTGTAGTACCAATAAAACTACAAAGTTTTCTGTGAAAGTTACCATTTTTAGTCAATATTCACCCAACAAGCTTTCAGCTTTCCGAATTTTTCTTGTTTTTCTATTCTTTTTCTATAAATGAATGTAAACAGACTGTAAATACAGCTTTTGAAGGAAACAAATTTTACTTGAATGCTGAGGATTATTAGCTTGTGACTGAGATTTTATGAAACTCAAAGTGTGCATGCATATATGGTTGTAAAAACATACTTATTTATCGTTCTGCATAAAGCCACGAGTACAGACTACCAAGCTGACTACAGTAGTACTAATCTACAAGATTAGCTTGATAAGCATTGCTTCTCTGCAAAGAATATGTATAAATATTTATAGGATAGTTTCCAGTGATACAAAAAATTGATCATTATTATTTCATCAACATTCTATGATAACTATTCCAAGATATGATTCCATGTCTGCAATGGATATGATACTATTTTATGAACATAATTAATTGTCTTTTGTACCATACATAATGGATGGGAATAGGCATTTTGATAAGAAATAGAAATCATTGAAATGAGACGGCCATAACTGGCATGAAATTTGTTATCACGATAGAAAAAAAGTACGAGGCAGGATTCAGAGTTTGAATTTTGGAATTGCCCAAGAGTTTCATTCTATCTCTCAATTCAACTCTCGGAATAAATGATAACAATATCTGCTTAAGTGAACATTTGGATTTTTTTTATACTGAATTTCTTTTCTTTTTTTTTTTTCCAACTGTCAACTAAAACATGAGATACATGAACAGGTTTCTGTTTCTACCCATCTGGGGCTTCTCTGGGATAGTTTCAAATCACTCGGACAGTTCTGGACACTTTTCATCAGTGCATTGTTGATCCATCAGCTTTTTTTTATGTGTTTTGTTTCAGTTAGTACTTCTTTCTACTTTAGTTATCTCCCTGATGTTCGGGCTCACTTTTACATGACCTTAGTTGTTAACGTATCATTGGTGGGTTTTCATCTGCATATCTGAGATGATTATGAGAAAATTAGGATGTACTTGAAGAACTGTTGAATTTTAAAAATATTAGACTCTACAGGAACATTATATGAATATAAAAAAATAAAGAATATGACTATCCAACCATGCATCACCCTTTTTGAACGATGAATACAAAAATTACATCAGTATCCACACGATAATGGGAGCTGAAAGATGTTACTTGGACTCACAATAAAATGAAAATAATAAATACAAACATCAATCTATCAGGACATACACGATGCCTGAATGGGAAGTAGGAAATTCTCATCTTTTCTTAAAAAAAAAACAAAAAAAAACGAGCAGAATTACTAAATAGAAAGAAGAAGTAGCTGTAAAATGTCGCCACCATTCAAAATTTCTACACAAAATCATAACTTAACACCACATATACAGGTAAACAAAAATCAACAACCTTAGTTCTCTTATTTTTCACATTATTATCAATAATCATCCTAACCACCTTCCCATGATTATCTCAAATGTATGAATGCAAACCCGACAAGAATATGTACAGAATCAAACAGAACAGTTTTTTTTTTCAATTTTCGATATTATTCCATCACGGCCAAACTCATAAGTTTCAGAGGGATAAGGGATGTCCAGTTATGTCTTTATCAAATTGTTTATAAATTGTACTAAATTCGTAGCTTAGATTAGCCATTTCTGGCATAAAATCAACGAATCTACGAGTATCTAATACAATTCTTAAATATTATAATAATATAGTCGCTTAAAATATACACTATGGAATACCATTGTTTCTAAATGACATACGTACGATATGAAACGGAAATGAGGCTTTTTCATCGGACTATTTATTGACAAACATTCCATAGTCGATTTTAATATCCAAATTTTCAAATGTTGCTTGCATTTCATGATATGCTCACTTCAGTAGAAAACCCCAAGGGTATATACTACCATATGATTGTCTAAATTTCCCCCCGTCAATAAAATTGGTGCAACTTTGAAATTGAAGGTTATGGAAGGTCATTTTAGCGTGAATCTCTGGTTCTTCACTTTGCAATTGGATGGTTTTTAAATCAGAAATTTTCCTATAATTTTTCTTTTTTTTTGTCAGTGTAGCAATAGCAAATATTATTACTATTTATTATTATCATGTCTCAGATATTTTGGGGTCTGTGGTAAGTGATGACGCATGGGTCTGTGAACATTTTTCTCAGATCAGTTTCAAGGATGAAGATGTTCCATCTCATATTGATAATGTGTTCTAAGGGTGGGAAAGAGTTGTTGAAAATGATTATTAGTGGTATGTGGTTAGGTTTATTATAGTTTGAGAGCATAAGGATTTCATCCCTGGGTATTATAGTTGTTTTTTTATTTGATTTTTTGTATCATCTAGTGAATATCTTCGTTGAGTGAAATGTTGTACGAGGTTATATTTGTGTCTGTTGAGTTCACCATCTGTAGAGCAAATTCTTCTAATTCAAAGGGTTTGTGAAAATGGTAGACTTTTCTTTAGGTGTTGAGGTGGGCTGACTTGGAGTGGAGGTAATTGTGGGTGTCCGTGGGTTTAGTGCAGAGGGTAGTTACGAAGTTTCTCTTACTGTCTATGTAAATGCAGTTTTCTAGGAAGGCTATGGAGTCAGTGGATCTCACAAAGTCAAACTTAATTGAATCATGTACAGAGTTTATATGTGTGAAGAAATTCTCTAATTTGGGTTTATCTGTGTATAAGAAAAAATGTCGTCTATATATATCTACCATAAGAGATGCAATCGTTGTATATCTTAGGGTAAATGTAGGTTTCTTCTAATTTACCCATGAAAATATTAGTATAGGACAGGGCTGCTAGTGGGCCCATGGCATAGCCTTTCACTCCTCACAGGAAGTGCCTATTGTTAAAATTAAAGTTATTCAGAATTAGAATGCAGTGCATGAAGGTAGTAATGTTTCAGTATTAGGTTCTTTAGGAGTCCTTCTCTGCTAGAATACCTTTGTCATGTTTAATGTTTGAGTAGAGAGATTCCAGATCCATAGTGACTAGAAGTGTTTTCTCTAGGATTATTGTGATATGTTTGATTTTTAGAAGGTCAATAGTGTCTTGTATGTAGGATTTCATTTGGGTCGGATGCAGTGATCTACCTGTTTAGATGATTAGGTTATTAGGTAGTTTGTGGAAAAGATTACTGGTCTATCTGGATTATTAGGTTTATGGATTTTGAGAAGTAGGTAGAACCAAGAGGGTTTCGTGGAAGTGGGTTTAAGTATATTCTGTACTCTTTTATCTATCATGTTATTGTTGTAAGGTAAGGGATTGGGTTATTATGTTTTTGTATTTTTTGAAAGTGTCTTTAGGGATTTCATTGAAAAATTCAGTGTCATTTAGTTGTATGTTTGCTTCTAAGAGGTATTCATCTACACCACAGATGACTATGCTCCTCTACTTATCTGCTCTTGTGATTATTAATTTTGTGTTGTTTTTGAGTTGTTTCAGGTTTTTCGTTCTTTAAGGGTAAGGTTATCATGTGGTAAGGCTTCAAATTACTATAACTGTCTTTCCCTTTTCACATCGTTAGATACTCCATCATCTTTTATTCTGTCCACATATACATATCTATATGATGAAATAATGGATTTGCTACAAAAACACGTTTATGTATCTGCCTTTTTGAGGCTTCTTCAGGCGAATGGTTCGATTTATCTGGATCCTATCAAGGAGGTTATTTGAGGGATTTTTTTCCTAGATGAAAAACCTTTGCTTAATTCTATTTATATTTCCTATTCTTTTTTCTTGTTATTTTTTGTGTCGATCCTTATGTCTGTTTGTATCCCGCATTGGGGAAGTTGATAATTGTCATAAATTACTTTTATTGTTTCAGGGACTTTTTTTATCTGTGTGTTGTTGATCCATCAGCTTTTTAAGGTGTGCTCAGTTTCAAGGAATATATCTCTTACTTTTATCTGTTCCTTGAATCTTAAGGTCATCTTTCGCATGACCTTAGTTGTTTATGGTTATGTTTTTCTTTATTCAGGAGGTGGAGGTGTTTGCATCCGTGTCACTTCCGTTTCTGCTTCTTCCAAACATCCCAACGCAGGAAAAATGTTCATATTCTCCTATTCAGCATATTTTTCTCTCTGTGATACCACTGCAAATATTTTTCTTTGGAAAAGATGGCTAGCCCCCGTCGAAAAGCATTGAGCTGTGCCCTCAGAAGATCGATAAAGATAATTTAGAAACAGTACCAATCTCTTGAGTTTTTCAGTTCTCTTCCCAGTTGTCATTTTCATCTACATTCTGTTGGATCATTCCACGTCCACAATATAATCATAAATATTTATATGGGGAAAATGTAAAAAAAAAAAATTATTGCTAAACTTTTCACTCAATGTTTCAAGGTATGATAATTTTCAATGTGCCTTGACAAGTACTTATCTTTAGCAGGCTGAAGTAATTCCGTAGCTTGTGGATTTTAAGTGGGAGCAGGGGTAGGTCATTTGTACAGAGAAAAAATTAACTTGAGCAAATATTCTATGGTTGTCATGTTGGTGAGTGTTTTGAGAAGGAAGGAATGATGTTCGTTAATAATGATTGAGTCATTTGCAGATGAAGATTCGATAACCATCCTTCTGTTTATGTGATGTTGCCATAGTGTCAAGTGGAAGGAGTTCTATATTTTTTAGCAAAATTGTCTTAAGCAATGCTCCTGTTTTCAGATGGAATAAAAATGACTTTATTTTCCACCAATTAATTATTTTCTGTCTTTATTGTGTGAAAATTTTACCACTCATATTTTTTTCTGATAAAATTCAATGAGATCTTGTTTGATTTCATTATTGTTTTTGGTATGTATGAGCGTAATTTTTCAGTCCTTTTCCTGAAATCTTATTTTTGCTGAAGAAAGTTCCCTGAAAGGTACATTTATAATGTTTATATCAGCACATAATCAATAACAAATAGACGATACTTTCTCTCAGGGCAAAACTCAGAAAAAATACCCTGAACAATGCATCACCGCCTCTTGCAGACCCAAAAACATTCAAGACATGATAAACAGTAACAGTATAATCGCTAACAAAGTCTTAGGTAGTACTATCCCTAAAACCCTCAAATGCTCCAAATTCTGCAGCAAAAGAAATAGTACATGCAGCAACCACATTAACAATACCATCCGTTTTCTAGCTTTACCGCTAACAAGACATTCGACATCTACTTTAATTCTAACTGCTGAAGCAAGGATGTCATCTACCTCAACTTCTAAGAATGGATAAACGCAAACTGCAATGAAAGGCGAATTGGATCAACATTGGATTCCATATCGTAATGCATGGAATATATATATATATATATATATATATATATATATATATATATATATATATATATATATATATATATATATATAATTGAATCAACTACTTTAACGAAAGATACCATCCCCCACGGATCCTCATTCTGAAATTTTACTTTCAAAGCCAAACGTCCGACCCTAAATTTGTTTTCTACGGGAACCGAAACTTTTAACCACTAAAAGTTAGATATATATTGATATACCCACACACACACACACACACACACACACACACACATATATATATATATATATATATATATATATATATATATATATATATATATACATATGTGTGTGTAAATGTATATATCTATGTATATATATATATATATATATATATACATGTGTATGTGTGTGTGTGTGTGTGTGTGTGTGTGTGTACGAAACTGATCCAGAACTAAATAATGTATATTTAAAATGAAGAGAATAGAGGAAAAAAGTACAAATTTTATGGGAATGATTCCTCTATGTACAAGGAAAAGAGAACGTGAAAAGCAAAACAAAAAAGAGGTTTCTGCACAAACATAATAAATCAGATTTGGAACATGGAAAAAACTTGGAAGAAATCAAGCGACGCAGAGCGAGAAATAAATCTGTAAATCAAGAAAAACTGGCGAATGAGAAAATTAGTAATTAAGCAATGAAAGACCATCAGCAATCCTAGAAAAATTAAAGCTGGAGGTAAAAACTTTCAACAGCTAATGGAAAGGTGAGTGTTGTCCAGAAAAGTCAGAGGCCGGAATATTTAAGTGACTAAAGGGCGCGAAGATCATAGAATTTCAATTAGAAATTCCTGCAGTGTAATTTTCCTGTCCAGAGGGAATTTGAAATTGCAACATGTTAACAATCAATTTCTCAACACGTCACAGAGAATTGTCCAAGAATTAATTAAGTTTTACTGATCTTCTCCATAATTAAAAATGTTCTGGAATTATTGATTTGTTGTATTCGGGTTCCATCTGATCTGTATTTTATTTTTTACCGAGGGTTCATAATTTCATTAATGTTTTCATTGTTTTCCATCCATATAACAAACGTATCTCAGACGATATTGTCAAATTTATTATAGAATAAATCATATGAAATTATTGAATTATATCAAACTTTATTGAGTGACTGATCAGACACATAATTATGGTGGTGTTGCATTATGTTTTCCTCTTTCAAATTATCGAGGCGTTCCTTGGTTTCACACAAGACCATTATATAAGCAATCAAGGACTATTCCTTTAAATGATTCAATGTAAATAAAGAGAAGGTCACATGCATAAATAATCAAATTGCAGTAGACAGAACTTAAGTACTAACAATTAACAAAAATCTTATAAAATGTTTATTTTTGCACATATGTCCACTTCATTTGATTTCTGCTTATCTTTAATTTTTAGAGTATCGGAGCCAGTTGATTGAACATTATTCATTACATTGCCCAAGCCATTGTATGTTTACAGAGAAAACTGAATGAAGCTTCAGTACAATTAGTGCATTTGGTTTTGAAGGTTCCTTACTTGGTTTTTCAAATTGGTACGCCTAATTTTTCCCTATCGACAATAGCCGTTGATGTTCGAGCCTAGTGAAACTCGGTACACCAAATGATGAATTATAAGGTGAATAATTCTTTTCAATAGGATGATTGATGCGATAAAATCATCCTCCCAACCACGTGGCCGTGTGCTGGGCTAGATTAAGCTTAATTTACTCCTAAATAGGAGAACACATCGTGTAAATCTTTTATATAACAACGGCTTCCCTACATCACAAACAGAGATACGCACAGATAGGAAACATAGACATACAAATACTCTGATTGTATACGTTCCCCTTTGCCATTCTTCTTCCCTCTCTCCCTACCTTCAAGAGGAATTAACCTCATGAAATAATCGCCTTCCATTTACCACCGTGTTTCACAAATTTTCTCTATTCATGTGTGTGTGCATGAATTTGATTGCATCCATGTGTGTATGTGTGTGTGTGCGTTAGCTTTTAATTCCTAAGAGATTTCAATTAATCGAGCATTTTTATACTACTCTTTTTCCTTTCGAATTTGAGAAGGGAAATGGACATGATTTTTTGACTTAATGTCGAGTAGGAACGACTGTAAGCGAACAAGCTGTAACTGAACGTGAGAAAAAAGAGTTGATCTAAAACACGTATTTCACAGTTTCTTCGTATTCGTGGTCTCCATTTCATGAAACCTACCCAGAAAAAGAAAGAAAAAGACAACGCATTTTATAAACACTCTCTTTTTTATCTCTGTTCTTCCCTCTAGTATTCCTTATACATCATTTGTTTTCCTTTGCTTACTTAAATTATACTT
This sequence comes from Thysanoteuthis rhombus, assembly GCA_963457665.1. Lineage (NCBI taxonomy): Eukaryota > Metazoa > Mollusca > Cephalopoda > Oegopsida > Thysanoteuthidae > Thysanoteuthis > Thysanoteuthis major. The sequence goes on along the minus strand of OY735221.1, from coordinate 23,240,164 downwards.
ACATTCTTTCGCTTGTCATTTAATTCCTGAAACAATTTTTGTCTTCCTTTGCATACTCAGTAATTTCTTCCTTTTATGCTCATTTTGTGTGTTTTTTTCAACAATATTTTTCTTTTTCATTTAATTCTTTTGTCTCTATCTGAATCTATTTTCATTTTCTCTCTTTCTCGACACTTGGACGGTATTTTTTCTGATATTTTTCTGTTGACAAATACCATTTGTGCTCTTTTTTCCTTCAAATATTTTCAAATTCTTTTTGATATGTTTTCGACTTGACTCTCTACCCATTCATCCTCAATTTGTGAAAGATTAGCTCCATTCCTTGTTACATGTTTATGTATTTGTTTGTTTGTTGTTTTTTTTCTCTATAAATAAAGACAGCCATCTTTGTTGCTCTGTTTCCTTGTCCTTATTTCATATTTCCCTTCCTCGATTCCAGAATTTCTTTTTCACCTTTTTTCTTTAATCCTATTTTCCTCAGCACAAGGTAAAGCTAAGTGAGCATGATCACGTGTCTTTCTTCTTTCTTTCCTTCACTGTACGTTTGCCGGTTTCTCTTATCTCTATTTGACTAATCTAAAGGTTGTGCTTCATGTCTTTCATGACGATCAGTAATTTAATTTTGTTGAGTTTCACCGAAGCCAAACATGCTGGCTCTTATCAGCAGTAACGAAAGAAGTGCCAATCCGCTATGCTCAACATTCTAACGCACGTATTACCAATGTAAAGCAATTGCCAACTACGTAATAAGTAAATCATTAAACAAAGTCATCAAACACCGAGGTCGGCTCTTGAGGAAAAACGGAAGATGGATGCAGAAAAGTGAAAAAAATGTTTGGATTTTCAGTAAAAACATCACAGAAGACGTTAAAGTGCTCGTAACAAATAAAAGCAAGACAATTTTTCATGATTCATCGTGTCAATATATTCATTACCGTAGCGATGTGCCATATTGAAAGTGCCCCAATTGTCATCATGAATATTAATTATTCTATCAGACAATTTGAAATAGATATTTTAAGTTTGAACCTTTACACCACTTCTCAATCAATTTCAAATCGAACTGAGGTACAATTACGGTTCAATTATTGAGCAATACCCAATATCTGAAGAATCAACATTTGCCTGAATTTTTTTTGAAATGGCAATATCATAAGAAAAAAATCCTATGTAGATGATTTAAGATCAGTTGATGTCTCAAGTGGCCGTTTACAAAGCCCTTCACTTATTTTATTCATGAACTATCCTCTATTGATAAGCATAGTCCTGAACTTGTTCTTTTGGTTTTAGCAAACTTGATAACATTGTAATTAATATCAAACAAGTAAACTAATAATCAAACTTACCCGGACTCTCTGCTTCCATTGATTTATAACGCATGTGGATTCATTTTGGAGTTTCTCTGATAAAGCACATGATAAATCAATCAAATTGTTTCAATGTGATCATGTTTTTTCTTATATTTGCATTAAGTAGGACAATGATGCATTAAACTCTATATTTAGGTGCGAAAAAAATTTACATTATGCCAGTTTTGTAATTCTGTCCCTCAAGTCTGTCCCACGGCGTTCATGTAATGTATTTCATTAATTTTCTCCCAACCTCACGAACGAAAGCCCAAATCAACAATTTTCCAGCCAATCATTGTTACTTTATCACTTCACAGTTTATTTCATGCCCATCGTTATGCAGTGTTTTTTTAATTCCATGGTCATCCTCCAATTTTATTACCTGCCTTAAGTAAATGTGTTATTCAACTTTTTCTAAAGCCTTTTCTTCTATTCTTATGGTCTTTTTTTTTACTTTATTGTTGACCATTACTTTTGTCTTTGTTCTATTTATCTTTTACCATGCTTCTTTTTTTCATTTTTGCTATTTAGATCTTAAAACCTGTTTTGTAATTTTTTTTCCAATGCTTCATGGAAACATCATGAGCGAATCTCAAGTGGTTTAAATCGTCTCATCTACTTTTACCACGATTCTCCGTCAGTCAGTTTTCCGGGAGATGCTTTCAGGGATCATTGTGAAATGTGTTGTTGGAACTGCCTCACGCTTTCTCTCACTTCTTTTTCTATCTTCATCTTTTTTGCGTCTTTATGTTTCATTTTTATATACGTTCTGAATGACTTATATGGAATTTCTGTTAACACATTGTTTTAGCATTGAGTTGAAGAGCTCCAAAGGCCAAACAGAGCGGTGTGTATTATCCCAATGATTTTTTGATTAGTTGACTCATGAGTGTACGCGGTCTACTGTTAAATAGCCGCCCCTAGAACCTGCCTGCTTGCTTAGTTATTTTCTTTTTTTTTTTTTTTTGTTCGTGTGCAAGGCAAAACTAAAGTAATCGTGTCTGCCTTTGGATGGTCATCTGCGACTGAGAGTGGGAAAATAAAGAAATAAAAATCGAACCAGATTTGCTGACATTGCCCTTTTTGCAGGGAAAGTTCATGATCTCAAAATTATGCCAAACTAATTAACTGTAAAAAAAAAAGCAAAGAAGTGGGTTTCTTTTGGTGCAAACTTCACCTGTAAGAACAAGAAAACCCGATTGGTCTTAAAATAAATGGAATACAACTACAGCATCATCTTGATAATCATCTATACAGATGAAACATGGGACCTAACCAACACACCGACCCCCACACAACTTGCACAGGAGAGAATCGTTCAACATTACATGGAGAAATCTGACAGCACAGTATTTGAGACAAAGATGAGGAGTCAGAGATACCATAGCCACTATTAGGAAGCTAAAATGGAAATGGGCTGGTCATATTGCAAGAATTTTATACAATCGCTGGATATCATGCCTCACAACAAACATCCCTAGAGAAACTGTGACCAGCAAAGATATGAGATAACATGACAAACTAGACAATGTCGTGATATATCAGCTCATCGATGCTTTGTTAATTCAAGGACAGGTGCTGAAAGTCTGATGATGGGAATGTGTCAATGTTGTTTCACACTTGAAACTTTACTGAAATACTCTGTTGTAGCGATCAAATTGGCTTGCAGTTGGAGAGAGAAGGGAGATATATAGATTGATACTTACGAAAATAATTTGGTTTATAAATAAACGTCATTCTGCCTCAATCTTTTTCAGAAATTTAACAAATACCAGTGAGAAATTATCCATGAAAAGTTTAGCAACATAAAATATCTAATAATGAACCACAAAACTTTTCCAAGAACGATCATTTATTTCTAAAAAGTTATTTTTAAATGAAAAAAAACAAAAAAAACAAATGCTCTTCAGAAAGAAAGTAAACAAAAGTGTGTAATTTCTAACGAGAGGAACTTTCAAATAACCGGAAACTAGGCCAAAAACGACCGGAAATTAACGAAAAGTAATTAAGTACTTCATAGGAGTAAGAGTCGCAAAATAATATAAATTTTTCTAAAAGAGGCTTCATTGAAGTCACTCCACAAAGAAGACTACGAGACAGAATACTAATGGATGTAGATGAATTGAGAAACTATATTTTATTGCATGCGGAAAATGTAGTGACCAGCTAAAAGTTTGATATTGGATTTAGGATGTCTCATAGAGCCGAATTAGAGTAAAATATTATTTATAACTTCATTGAAAGATTCTACCCGAAAATTAAAATGGAAATGGAAAAAAAATGTGTGCAGAGGAACAAACTTACGAATAGAGATTCAAATTGAAGGTGTGCATTGATGATTTCAATGGAGATAATAATATATACGCAGCCTGCTTTTGAATACACACACATATATACGCTTACACACACCTACACACACACACACACACACACACACACACACACATATATATATATATATATATATATATATATATATATATATATATATATATGTATACATATATATATGTCTATAATTTTTTTTCAAAGTATTATTTCTTTCTCTCTGAAAGCTGATGCAAGCAAAATATTTTTTTTTAAAAAGGAAATTATTCTGATTTAGAAATGCATAACATGCGTTCTTCATTTGTTTTTCATAATTTCATCGTCTGATCAAATATCCTTTCTTTTCTGATTAACTCATGGATTTTTATCTCTCGTAAATTTCATATTTCAACAAAGTTTGCAAGATATTACAAAGCAGGTTTCTTAAAAAAATATGTATGTTCAAGTGTTTGTGGAAAACTGTTGGATAATATTCGAAATGCATTTAATGTGAAAAGTCAAAAGCTGATTTTACGAAGTTTTATTGTGATACAATGAAATAAATATTTCACCCCACCAAGAATTTTTCAAATACTTAAATTTGATCGTGCTTTTTAATATGTTGATTTCAAGTCTAGAAAGTTCCAAAGAATAAAAATCGGAGATAAATGGTCTATTTTGATGCAATTAAGTAAATAAACTCGATAAGACTTACAATGTCTTTTTTATATTCAACACAGAACCTTCCATTCAAAAAATTTCAAAAATAACTCATACTGCCATTTCAACTTTAACATTTTTATATTAAACCCATTTCTGAATCTATATATATACATTGAGAAATTTCTGACAGCTGTTTGGGAATCAATTTTTTTTATATAGAAAACATCACTTTACCGTACGGAAGCTATGACCTTGAGACAGATATCATTAATGTAAATGATTTAAAAGAATATTCCATCGCAGAACAATATGTCGGAAGTCAGGATCACCGGAGACAAAAGTTATAGTGAAACAGAAATAATTGAATATTTCAACGTACTTAACAAAGGAAGCACTCATTTGTTTTGTTTTGTTTTTTTTGTTTTTTTTTCTGAAATGAAGTTTATTACCAACGAAAATTACTTTACTCATACGTTTCTTCAAAAGAATTTCCCTCATGAGTTGTATCCGAGTCATTGATTTTAAACCTAAACATCTAGAGTTAGGATTCACATATGTCATATGTATAACATGTCAATGGGCGTACAGATGTTACACTATGATCCTCGGTAAAGGGCCAGGAATCGACACTGTGACCTCACGCATACGGATGCCATGATCCTAGACGAGGCAATTCATAACTAAATAATACCACCATTTCTGACGGGTGGTATGCTTGTGTATATACATATATAGAAACATGCATGTGCACACACACACACACTCGAGGACTTTTTTTCTGGCCTTTCGGCATGGATTAAAGCGTAGTATTTCTTCCCTGGCATAGCCTGAAGCGCAGGTACTGACACTTGCCTGCCGAACCATGTGCACCGGTGCAATGCGTCAGCCAATGAGGTTATACGGAGGCTGCGCATTGCTATGCGCGTTGGAAGCCTTTGAATTCGTCCTTGGACTTTCGTATTATTACTCAACCAAACTGCAGGGGATCAGTCTGCCCCATCGCAGCTCTGTCCGATGCATTTAAAGGGACACGTCGGGCTCCTCCTGACGCTTTTGTGATTGCAGTTACTTTAGCAACGACGGGAAACCTTGACCTTGTGTCGCATTTTGCTCTGGTAGGAGCGTCGGCCGGAGCTATTTTTGATGGGTGTCTCCTATTTTCCCTCACGTAAGGCCCTGTCATAGAGTAGCATTTTGCTCTGGTGAAAAAGTGAATAAACAGAAAAGACACACAAACATATATATGTAGAGAGAGAGAGAGAGAGAGAGAAGAAATTGCGTTATAACCAATTGAAACTTTTATTTGAATTGATCTCCCATTAAAACACGTTGAATGTATTAATAAAAGATCATTTCAAATAACTGTATCAATATGATGTAACTTAATATATACGTATATACATATATGTATAAAAGTGTCATCCACAGACAGCTGTTTCGATGCATTACATCTCTTCAGTGTGGTTCTAGACTTTCCATTATCCCATCCAGTACCGCGAGGCAGGATTGAAACCTTTGCTCCAGACCCAGAGGCCAATATCTCTGAGCTACGGAATAGGACGGTCAGTAAGGCTGAATTTAAGCAATATATTTATTCATGCATAATTTCCCCATCGACCAGAGTGCTCTATTTATGCATTACATCTCTTCAGTGTGATTTCAGACTTTCCTTGATCCCATCCGGTACCGCGGTGCAGGATTGAGACCTTTGCTTTAGACCTGGAGGCCGATATCGTAATAGACTTTAGGTTACACACAAAAATTCGACCATAAATATGTACATACATGAAGATGAAAAAATCGATGAATGCATAAAGCACACGGCATCGGTGGAAATGATAGAAACAAATGTAGTATTCTTCACCAATAAGCAACAGTTTATTCGAATTATGTTGAAAATAACTTGCTATTGCTCCGTTAGATCTTGTTATTTTGCCTAGTTTCCAACGGCAGATATCCTGCCTTGATGTTTATTGGCCTGTGAATGTTGCTGATTTGTTTGAGTTTTTTTTTGTTGTTGTTTTTCGTTTTCCGCCGAACTGTCCTTTCAATATCAACACATCATAAAGGAATAGTTGAAAAAAGTTTCGATAATACGCTGTAACTCACAAACATTAGACGATTAAGTAAAAATAAACCATACCGTAGGGATTTTGTTCTTTTAGTAAATCTGTTTTAATTTTGATGGTTATATATGGGTCAAAAGTTTATATTTATGCACATGAGCAAATATATGCGAATATATATCGATTGAAACCAAACTGTAGGTCAGAATACCAATATATATATATATATACTTTTCGTTTGTGTGTGCCATTTAATCACTGTCCCACCACAGCAATATGTGACACAAGGTCGGGCTTAACGAGGGGAAAATAGGAGACACCCTTCCAAAAATGGCTCAAGCCAACGTGGCTACGGTTGAAAAGTACATCGTAATGGCTAAACAACCTCCGCCACGAAAGTGTCCACCAGGGGACCTGCTCCCTTAAGTGCAATGGAGCAGTGCTGCCCTGGGGTAACAGATTTCACGCAGCTGGGCCGAGTAATAATAGGAGAGCCCAAGGACGAATCCAAGGACTCCCCAATGCGCTTAGCAAACGCAGCCTCAGTAAAACTTTATTGGCTAACGCTTGCACCGGTGCACTCGGTCTTTGACACACACTACCTTTCCGGCCCATTTGACAGGCAAGTGTCAGTACTGACTCCTTGGGCTATGCTGGGGAACAGATACTACACTCTGATCCCGAAGAACAGACCAGGAAAAAAGGGTGTTTGTGCATGAGGAAAAACAGTTTTTGGAACTAAATCTTGCTCGAACCGAATTATTTACGGTTGTGAGCTAAAACAACGGCGATGATTGAGAGAAAAAGAAAAAAACTCCGAGTCGACACGGGCTTCTATGAGATCACCGGCATAGCAGAACTGATTGAGTCACCGGGACTCTGACGGTAGACAGAGGTCGAAATAATACCCTTAACTCATTCCTTCAATTTTCCTATCGCTGGCTAGATCTGTTCGGGTTAGTCTCGTACAGGTATATACGTATTTCTACGTATATAGTATTGTTTTCATGTCGACAGAAGGATAAATAAGGGATAATTGTCTCAACTGTCTGGTGTATTCGTTTCGCTAACTACCATAAGAGATTCGGTCCGAGTAAAATTCAGCTCCTGAAACTGTCTTTCCTTATTCACATAGTCGGATACTTATATCTATTACTTATCATACCGTTGATATATTATATACAATATAAAAGTTCAGGCGTGAATTTTACAAAATTCATCATCAGAGTCTTTGCAGTTGCATTTTTATCTAGACGTATGTTTGTTGTTTCCGATGGCAATTCATTCAATATTTGCTGTTGTTGCTTTTCTTGATTGTTCATGCTGGTAAATTTCAATCATGATACGTTTGAGTTGAAAATTTCATGCAATCTTCACATTGTGGAAAATGTTTTCCAACCGGAATTAAGAAGATTCTACCAACATTGGTTGCCAACAACTTATCATACGGCAGTGTAAACCAGGTCACATTTATATTTGAACTGCTTTTATTTTCGTTTCTTTGTTTTGAGTTCATTTTTGAATTCTACTTTGTCTTACAAAACAACTATTTTCGAGTGCTTTTCATCAACTTTTTTCTTCATCTGTTTAGTCTTAATCTGGTATCCCCTCAATTCAGACCCTGTTCAAAGGGAGATGAGATATGATTATATTTTAGATTTATATGATTCAGATGACTATTTGGTTTAGTATTTAGGTCAATGGTTTTTGTATGAAAGTTGAAAGTAGCACCCTAGAATGTAACATCAGGAAATTCTAAAATTTTAATGTTATACCATCACTTGTTTTTGAAGCCTATTTTCTTTCTTTTTTTTTCAATCCATCATTAATACGAGTGAGATAAAGGTTCGAAGGGGGGATCTATTTTTTAATCCTCGAATTAACTTTTCTGGTTCCAGTCCAAAACGACAGAATTGTTTATCAGATGAATGCAAATATTGTCTAATGGATATTAAGATCACAGATTTTGTCTGTGATATTCATTTGCTTTATTTTGTTGCCAGCAGAACAGCAGATTTGCAATTCACTGAAAACCCTGGTCGATAATACAGTGTTATAATAAGATATATTGCTACGCTGAGAATGACAAAAAATTCTTGATCAGCCACAATATTTAGTGACTTCTTCTGTAGCCCAGATCTCAAACTCCAATGATATTCATTGAGATTCATTGAGACTATTTCGATATATCCCATGCTGTTACCGTAAAGCTTTAATGTTGAAGAAGAATAAATCCCTTGTATGGCCCCGAAATGTAATCACTATTTCCATAGCCCAATAGCTCTACTTTCAACAAAATCCAAACCATTGTTAACCCCTTCATGGAATATCATTAAATCCATTGAAAATTCTAGGGGGTTTTGTATAAATGTTATCAAATGATACCAAAACGAAACAACGTCGTGACTTGACAAGGATTAGAACAATGGTTATCACAGCCATTGCATCGAGACCTGACCTCCAACGTTCACGGTTAAATTTCACTGTGAATTAGATCTGCTGCATTTTCTTTCTAAAGACCAGTAGTTTTCGATTTCACTCAGAAATTCTACAGAATGCATATTGTATTGATACACATCCACGATATACGGGTGAAAAAGTAACTGGATTCGTTCTTTCGTTCTGAGATTCAGTGATTTTTACCGTAACCCACAGTCCTTGATTTCTACAACATGTCACTCAATCACACCAATATTTCACTCTCATTTTTCTATGAATGAATTTTTCTCTTTTCATCTTTATAAAATTCACAGCATTTCTTCAATCAACATTACCAATTTGACTAAATTTTGTACAAGGTTGGGTGATTGGAAGAGAAGGGTTATGTTATCAAGTTTTCATATCTTTCAAAATTGATTGATAAGTCAAAAGAAAAAACGGTCTTCATTTACTTCCTGTCCCAGTGCAGATTTCAGATCAACCTGAACACTGCTATGAGTGCCGACAAAAAAATTAATTACAGCTCTTATAATAGATATTGAATCCAGTTGCTACAGTGATTGTCCATTACAGAAGACAAACTGGTGGAAGAAAGCAGATCAGCAAAGGTAAATTATCCTCTCTAAGTTTGAAGATGATTGAGACAGAAAAGATTTTTCGACATCGGCTTACGGCTTGTCAAAGCTAAGGCCCAAATCTCCGCAAAAAAACTAGTTTCGCTTAAAAGACCAAGAGATCTGAATCAGAAGCAGTTCATTGTAAAATGGGAAGATATAAAATTAAAAGAGAATAGTTTTTTATGCTGAAAGAGAGCAATATGTTGATTTTTTTTATCAAAAAGATTACCCAATTTCGTACAGGCTGAATGGAAAGTAATCGATGCGACATTCAAAGATGATATTTTACTTTCGATTTCATGTTAGTGGTAGTCATGGTGATGTTGATAGAATGAGCGAAGGAAGCACAGTTACTGAAAGGAGATTTTCTTTTCAATGTGGCATTGATTCTTGAAGTTGAACCAGAATAAGAATCCAAGGAACGTCCTGAGTTGAGGTTAATTAAGGGCTTTTTGTTGACTTTTAAGAGCGCACGTACTCATGCATGCATACACACATACCTTTGTATGTAGTAACAAACATACATAAATTATACATACAGCAATTTATCCAAAAGATAGATTGAAAGTTTCTCCCTCTCTCTATCAGTCAGTCAGTCTGTATCTCTCTTTCTCTCAATCTAGATGTATGATGAATTTGAAGACTATATTCTATAATAGTCTACAGCGATTGTGCATATATACATGTTTGAGAGCAAATTGTAGACTCAACATGTAACAATAATACACACATAAGCATATGCACACACGAAAAGACAAATAAATAGACAGTCTTCCATTGAGTAAACTATATCATATATATATATATATATGTGTGTGTGTGTGTGTGTGTGTGTGTGTGTGTGTGCAATCAAGTTGAATGATGTCAGTAATATACATGCACACTGATACACGTATTTATTGACATTTCATCCTTATCAACTTCACTTCTCGTACTTATCCGTTGAATCTTCTTTTAATTTAAATATATTTTGTATATTTTATTGCATATTTACCCATATCCATGGATATTATTCAAGGTTCTAGTTTTTTGTGATCTAAGACTTTGATTTTATTTTTCTTCCGGATATATGTAAATAGAAATTCCATTAGCTTCGATTGTTATCTAGTTTTCATCTCTGAAGATCATCGACGCTAACGACCAGAACGCAAACCCTGTTTGATTTGTGATGAATGTTTTTCATTTGTCATTTTGTGTATTTTTTAATTCATCTGCTGAGTGTTTTCCTTGTGCATTTCAGGAAAAAATGCTACGGAAATCTCTCATATATATGTGCTTTGTGGCGATATATAGATATAACTAACTAAAAAAATAAATGCAAAAATACAAAAACGCGATAGCCCACAACAAATAATTGTGATAGATATCTCTACCAGTCTCCTCTGTGTGTGTATGTACTATGATATGCATGATAATATCCACGTACATAAATATATGAAAATGCAGTGTGAGGAAAGCATAAAAATAACTCACCAAAAAGTACGTTTATTGCTTTACCAACATCCTTATCCGACCGTATCTTTCAAAATAATCCTCTTGTTTATTCCAAGCATTTGTTCATCTCAGCAAATCATTCTGGTTGTCATTTTGTATTTAGGACTTGGGGAGCATTAGATTTTCACCATCTGAAATTGACGACTTTTCAGGGTGAATTTCAGTTTTAAGAATGAAAAAATCCGGAGAGTAGTTTCCTTTTGAATTCACTGATTCTCAAATTTTTACACAATCCTGAGTCGGACAACGATTCCCTTTTACCCCAGCGGGTAAATTATGGATCACGGCGGGCAAACTCTCCGTGTGATCTTTGTCCTTTAACGTCTTTGATGGACGTTTTCGTTGATTTGAAATGCTGTTACCACTTGCTGCATAGCGTTCCTAATTCTTTTTTTTCAATTTGAAAGAGAATTCCACTCAGAGACATTGTTTCTCAAGATCATTCATTTTTCAGTTTGAGGAAATACACTAAGCTTTGTACACACAATCACCCTGCGAATGTAGCTCAAAAAACTTACAAATGTAACTTTATGCTGCTGTTTTGAACAAAAGGTCAAGATCACAGTTACATAACATTCCTATAAAGAAACTGCTAAAACATCCATGTGACACTCTCTTCTCACAGTCAGGTTTCTTTATCGACTCATTTCGTTTATGAATATGTATATACAGTATATACATCCATGTATATGTATGCATGTATCTCTAATATACGTGGGGCAATCATGTATTCAAGATTATTCGAAATATAGCTTATTTAAGAATTGGCCTATTTTTAATCGTTAGGCTGCCTGATAATTACTGTTTGATTCGTTTTGAGAATAACTAAACATATCATAAATGCAATTTGGGAGTTTTTTCTACTTATAAAAAGGTATATTAATTCATTTATTAAATAAATTGTGTGATACAAAAGTATTCAACCCATGTAACATTTTAATAAAAAATATGAATTTTGTAAAAAAAAACATGATTGGCGATTAAACATTGCAAGACTTCTTAAACATTTTAAAGATTCTTAGATGATTTTTATACACACTAATTGGCAAAATGTGACCAAGTTCCCATATGAGCCTCAGTGGACAAAAGTAAGATTATACACCTATTTTAAAATGTTGGGTTGGCAAGGGTGGTTGTCACTCCCTAGATAACCAGCAATATACTCTGCAAACGTATAGTTCCACATAGCTGGCAAGGTTCCAGAATTGATGACAAATCAGTTCAATGCTTGATTCAGAATCCCACAGATAGTCAGTCGACGGGACCAAACATTTGGAATTGAAAAAGCCGACTCTTTAATTTGAAAAGCCTGAAAAGAATATGTGGGAAATATTGCTCTTAAAATCCTATGCAATTCTACTGACTGTCGACAAAACACGTACGTCTGGAGGCTGTCTTAGCAAACAAATGCTACGCATTCCAGTATTAAAGTACTTTTCTAAAATAATTCCCTTCAAAGTGTATGAAAACCTTCACTGATCTATTAAAAAACAGAACAGTCAGCAACCAGTTTCGTGGATGGATCATTTTTTTTTATTATGATTATTATAGTTGCATTATGAGGCTTGCTTTCAACTTGCAAGAATACGTTTGCTGAATCAGTTAAATATCGAAACTTCTGAACCCCGCCAATCGACATTAACCATCATTCATGGATTGCGATTCTTTTTATTTATCAAAAACAATTCCTTAGAAACAAGAAATTTCCATTCAGTCCAACTCAAAGAATCATTCTTCATTTTTTTTTATGACTTGTTGCAAGACTAAAACAGATGACAAATTGACACTGCAGAGGAGCTTTTAATTGAAAAGGACATTAAGGTTGAGGTACCTACACTTCACATGTTAGTTACATTACAGGCAGTGTAGAAGTCAGATATTCTGGTTCATTTGAACAGAGACATAAGCGACACCAAAATGATGTTAGGTTTAAAAGCCACTTCGAGATTATCCTACGAATAAACACGTTGTTAAATCGTATCTTAGTCACCTGTTGGACAGTGGATAGATCAATCTATGTTTTAGGTACTGCATAAAAGTTGTACTCTCTCTCTCTCTCTCTCTCTCTCTCTCTCTCTCTCTCTCTCTCTCTCTCTCTCTCTCTCTCTCTCAGGCAGATAAGGAACGTTGCAAAAGAGGAAAATTTTTCTAGTAAGAGATGTTCCCTGGTATGGATAGCGGAATGAGAACAATCAACACTCGGGGAGTGAACGAAATGTCCTATTGGGAAATCTCAGTTGCAAAAAATGATAGTCACCTGAAGGAGGGTGGACGGTGGAACGTCTGATGAAACGTTAGCCATCGCATTTGACCTGATATGAGATAAAATTCATCCTTATTAATTTATCTTTTATCCAACTTCATTTATCTGCCTTTCTCTCCGTCTCCTAGCTATTCCTTCTGTCTCTCCATTTCTCTCAATCAATATATTTTCCCTGTATCTATCATTGGTATAGTCTCAATTCACGTCTCGTTATATTAGTTATTCCTCAAGTTATATCTGGTCCGGATCAAATACTTTGCTGTATGAATTTAAATTAAATCTATTGATGATGGAAAAACGTCATTATAGGAAAGTCTTCATGACCTCAGCTCCATCATTTTTTTTTAAATTTGCTAGCTAATATCCGTCAGTTTCCACATTTCTCTAATTCTTTGTTCTAGTTCAAATGCAAAAAAAAAATCATGTGAAGCAATATCTGACTCTGCAACTGTTTCTGTACGGCCATATATATCCATAATTGGTAGAAAAAAATTCCTGTATATCGTTCTTTGGCTTTCCCCTCTCTTTTTTTCTAGATCTCTGTCTCTCTTTTTTTGCATGTATATGTAAATAGATTTTCTATGTTTGATTTGTTCCCCCTCTCTCTATATCTATCTATCTGTGTGTGCACATAATGCCCCCCCTTTTCAGGGTTGAGCATATTTTAAGTGAGGTTCATTGTAAGCTTATGCCATGCTCTTCCAGAGGAAAAGAGCACTCTCGTGGATGGGGAATATACGTTAAAATAACTATATCGCTTATATTCAACCTTTCTTAGCGTCCAGTTCCGTGGTACAGATGTAGGATACCGGCTTCTGGGTCAGAAGCAAAAGTTCCAATCCTGCCTCGTGGTATATATATATATATATATACGCACACATACTTATGTCTATATGTCTCGTGTATAAATTTAACTATTTGAAATTATAGTAAAAATCAATTAATTTCCTTTGTGATAATCACATGTTTTTTATAATGATTTCCCTTTGCAAATTCTTTGTCAAGTTTTTACAGACTTTCTTTAGATTTTAAGAAAATCTCTTCATTGAAAAAAAAACAAATACCTTTTTTACTGAAGATATGATGCTCACATTGAATATGCAATAGTTCAGTGTTAACACGTCGATTTTGATTGAACAATTAACGTGAAGGAAAAGAATCCTAGATTTATTGACTGCAAATATGCTACAGACCAAACATAATCCCCTTTTCAAATGATGTATATTATTTTCTTTTTATACAATTCTAAGCCAAGCCCCAAGCAAAATATCTACTTATCTATCAAGTAATATATTTTGACTGGAAAGAAATATAGTTGGTCCGGAAATTTTTTCTATTGGATCTGGAAAATATAATAAGAAACGTTGTATGTGTTGATTCAGGGGGGCATTTATTAGATTTTGACCAAGGTTCAAAATGAAAGTATTCAAAATATCAGAATGAATTACTGTGTCCCTAATACACACCCGATAATGTTATATGACGTTGTTATCCAAACTTGGCAGTGGATATGTTAATCAGTTTCATATTCTGGATGGTTATTTTTGAAAGTCTTTAGAAGAAAGACACTAAATTACTGAGACCAAAATATTGCCGTCAGTACTAAACGATGCGGAAAATAATGTGATAGGGGGCGTGCAAATCGTGCATATGTGTTGTTGTAGAAGTGATAGAAGTTAGACAAAAAGACACTGCTTGGCATCCGATCAAATATTTTTGTTGGTTCAGTTCCAAACGTTTTGCAATATTCTCTGTTGAAGTTTCACGTATCATATTGTGTAGAACAAGGAATTTGCAAGGTTATCTCTTGTCAATATTATAAATTTTGGAATTTAATCTCACGCACCATTTGTAAAAGTTACTATATTTAATAAAGGCCGCTGGTGATTGCTATCAGTCATTTTAATGATATTGCAAATGCACCAAATGCATTTGGAGTTCTGAATATAAAACTAATAAATAGTCGGGCAACTAAAACCAGGTTGAAACAAATTTTTCTTGCGTATTAGCCTACTATCATGAAACCTACAAAATTTCAAGTAATTACAACATTCATACGAATGACAGTTTAATGTAAGTGTATGCATTGTAGCAAGCGAAAAAATAACTACTGAACATGAGAGGCTAAATTTTACGGAGTACTTTGATCTCCAAAAATGCATAACAAATTATCTGGAATAAATAAACTTTTAAGTGATTGTCATCTTCGTCTAGATGATATTCATCAACTAAACTGGATAAATGTATGGATATGACCATTGTACAAAATTTACTGACAAGTACATTTTTTATTAATGCACAAAATATGGAAGTGTTCAATTTACTTCTTTGTGTTCGATCTTTTATTCAAATGGAAAATGAAAGGAGCCTTTTTATAAATCAAAATTCATCGAAAATAGAATATTCATTGCCTACTTTCTCAAATCAAAATATTTTGACATTAACATCTAGTTTTACTTTTTTGTTTGTTTGTTTGTTTGTTGGTTTGTTTTTGATAATTAATCTTGGCTGGCTGGGTAGAATTAAATGAAGTTATATAGTTTCCTATTAAAATGTCACAATTTGTGAAGACAAAGGCGGAGACGTTTTTTTGAGAACTATAAAAAAAGTAATGGTATTTTTTTAAATTGATTATCATTACATGGGATTAGATTTCTATTCGTCCCTGTAGGTGTTTTTACTTACATACACTGTGAACAAGAACAGTATGCCAACGTGTTAACTTTGCCCGTAAAGCAGTTCTTGGCCGATTAGGGCTATTCTCAACGAGCCTTCTGAATGTTTTTTTCTAGGGTCTGGTGTATTAATAGTAGGTCAATTAACTGATACAAATCATGCGGTATATGTTCTGTATACCGAGCATTTAACCCAGCGTAGGGTATTAAGCAAAAATACTTGTGTTTACTTCTTCCACCAACGATTCTTGGCATTATTAGTGTTTTACTCCAGCTCAGAACAGTACCAGTAAGTATTCACTACAACTGAAGGTGTCGCTAAACCTGAAATTGAGCCATTTTCGAAATGTTTTCTCCTAGTTCTCCGGTCATAACTATTCCTGCAGGTTTGTCTCTTGGTCAGGTTCCATGTTCCAGCTCCATAAGTGACTATCTGGAGGATGCACTGGTTGTATACTTTTTTTTAGGATCATTAGGATCGACTTGTTTTTGAAGGTTGAGCTAGCTCTGCCAAAGGCTTGCAATCCTAGGGTGATTCTTCGCTTGATCTCTTCCTCTTTCGTGGGTTTTATAGAGATTCGCTGTCCTTGGTAGGTGTAGTGGTCTACTTCTCCCAGTTTTGCATCTTTGATTTTGACAGTTATGTCCTTTTTCTAAATGAGATCATTGCACATGATTTTCGTTCTACTGAAGCTCATGTGTAGGCCAACTCTTTTGCTTTCTTCATTTCATCTATCATTAGTTGGAGGTCATGTAGGTTCTCTGCAAAAAGGACGATGTCGTCGGCAAATCCTAGGTTACTCAGATATTTGCTGTCTGTCGATTTCTCAATTTTCCCATCCGAGGTTCAGGAAAATCATCTCGAGGCAGGCTGTGAAGAGTTTGGGTGAGCTGGTATCGCATTGTATTACTCGTTTTCGGAGTCGGGAGGGTCCTTATTTAGGCTGAGAAATAAGTTGCTGTGATTGTATATATGCTGTAGTACTTTGACATATACAGGGTCGACACCTTGTAGGGTGATGGCATACATGACCATGGGAATTTTACAGAGTCAAATGCCTTCTTGAAGTCCTTAAATGCTACAGCAAGTTACATTTTGAATTCTGCTGCTTTC
The DNA here is from genome assembly GCA_963457665.1 of Thysanoteuthis rhombus. NCBI lineage: Eukaryota > Metazoa > Mollusca > Cephalopoda > Oegopsida > Thysanoteuthidae > Thysanoteuthis > Thysanoteuthis major. The sequence continues at coordinate 23,223,177 of OY735221.1, read as the reverse complement.
TCTATCAGCTGATTTATTGAATGGAGATGGTCCATAGTCGAGTAGTTTCTTTTAAATCCAGTCTATTCGCATGATTGGTTTTCATCTAGTGTTTTAATGATCCGGTTGTCGATTTTTGCGAAAAGTTTATGGATGGAGTTTTGTAGGCTTATAGGCCTGTAGTTATTGAGGCCTTTCGGGTTTCTTTTGTTTTTTTGTGTGTGTGTAGAAGCATTATGATTGCTCTGATCAAGACTTCGGGACTGTTTTAGACATAAGTTGAATGGAAAAGCTAGTTTTTTGCTGACGATCTTACCAGCTTTTTGAGTAGATCGATGGTGATGTTATCTGGTCCAGGAGCTTTACTTTTTTTAAAAGTTTGTTTGATGGCTAGTTTAACCTCCCATGGTGTAACTTCTGGGAAGTATCTGAGTCGTTGTTTTGTTGCTCGTGTCTTGAAGAGTAAAGTTCTTGGTAGAATTCTTTGGTGTGTTCGCCGATTCTATCTCTATCTGTTGTTATGTCTCCGTTTTATTCGAGTATGCTCGTTATTTGTTTTTGTCTTATACTGAAAGCTTTGTTTATTGCTTTAAAGCCCCGACGTTTTTCGAGAGTGGTTTCGATGATTGCTGTCGTATACATTATTTTGTCCCGTCTTAGTTGATTTCTGATTGTTTTGTTTAGTTCAGTCTTTTCTATTTTCCGCTTGATGTTGGTGGTGGTTTGAGGTTTCTGCGTTTTTCAATGAGTTTCTTGGTTATGTCAGAGATTTTACTAAGTGTGTGTGTGCTTCTTGGTTTGAACATAGTGGCAGTTTCTATCAGAGAGGTTGTTATTTTGCCGTGGAGTTCATCAACGTTGGTGTCGTTCTTATCGTTGACTATTTTAAATCTGTTCTCCAATTCTAGTTTGGAGGAACGAGTGAGTTCCTTTGGTACGTTCAATGGTCGCTATTTGGTATTGAACAATTTTATACGTTCTTTATTGGTGTTCAATTGCATCTTACATCTTACCATTCTATGGTCGCTTCCTATGTTCACTTGGTTTAGAATTTGAATGTCTCTGATGGTGTCGCTTCTGTCCGTTAGGATATAGTCTATTTCGTTTTTGGTTTCGTGGTTGGGACTCTTCCAAGTCAATTTTCTATAGGGGTTCTTTTTGAAGAATGTATCTATGATCTTGAAGTTTTTTATGGTTGCAAAGGTCACAAGATCTTCACCTCTTTCGTTCCATTTTTGCATCTGAATTTTTCAAAGCATCTTTTGTCTCCTTATCCTACCTAAGCTTTGAAGTCTCCCATGATAATATTGAAGCATTTTTTGGTATCTTGTAGTAGGGAGTTTAAATCATCATAGAAGTTGTTTATCTCTTCTTTGGTTGATTGCGAAGTAGAAAGGTACACTTGGATGACATCTAGCATGCATCTCTTTGAGTGTTGTATGATGACGCTGGCTATACCGTCTTAGATATCTTTGAAGCCTACCACGTTGTCTTTGAGGTTCTTATTGATGAGGAAGCCTACTCCACTTTGTTTTACTTTCTCTCTTCCATTGCTGTAGAGAAAAGTGTTTGCTCTTCAGTTGTAGTTCTTCTCCTGATCTTCTCATTTTGCTAAAACCGATGATGTCCCACTTGATGTCTTTGATTTTACCTTCTAGATGGGTCAGGTGAGAATTTGTAAAGAGTGTTCTGACGTTATAGGTGCTGTTATATAACGTTGTTGTCTTGTTGAGGGTTTGGGGATTTAGGTTTTGTTTTGGTAGTTGCTGTTGGAGTATATAACTCCTACTTAAGGCAAGTGATTATCTAGTTCTTGTTTAGCTGCATGAGTCGTTTAGCTTGTGTATACTTCTCCCTTATATATCGAGTTCTTAGAGTCTCCAAGACTGTAACAGTTCAAATAAAGCTAGATAAGGGGTTCACTTATCCAGTCTTGATCTCTTGCTATGGTGAGGACAACAGGTTACTTTTAACAGTAGAAAAATACATTTTTTTTCTTTTTACCTTGCAAAAGATTACTACACTCGAACCCAGCTTGGAATAGTAAGAATTCATCGTTGGGAACCAGCCTGGTTCGGGATGTAATCGTTTTCTTTCATATTTTATGGTCGATCTAGCGGGGGACGTTGTCTTTCCTTTAGAAATTTTCCTTCTCTTCCATTCTCTCTCATTTTATTCATTTATTTATTTTTGGTGGGATGGGGGTATCTTTTGTTTTGAGTGTTTGATGGTATGTTTTGGAGCCCAACGTTTAAATACATTTTTGAAAGAAATTAAAAGGCGTTAGATATTGCATGTCAACAATCAAGCTGGATTAGTGGACAAGTGAAAGGAAGTTTTGGTTTATTTATACGGTCTTGATCCCTTGCTATGGTGAGGAGAATAGGCTACGTTTATCAGTACAAAAGATGCGTTTCTTCTTTTTTTTAAATCTTCGTTATCAGTGCACTTGGGGGTACGATTTTATGTATCCATCAATTTTATGATGATTAAAGCACATTTCAATCAACTAACTGATATGTATTTCAACATACTTATTAGGGCACATTATAAAAATGTTAAATTACCTAAACAAATATGCACAGACAAATAAAAGGAGATTTACCTTATTATCGATGAATACGGAATATTAGCTTATAAGTGAAAATTAATCTTGAAATTGGTATATTGATATCCCCCACGTTGATTGACACCACTCTTTATTATTGCATTAAGGTATAAAGACATAGATAGATAGATGAGTACATGTAAATAAACATTTATGTTTACATGAACTTATGCATAAATGTATTTTATTCTTTTAAATCCATCATTGCGAGCTTTGTAAATCGGGCAGTTCCTTAATTGATGATTGCATCCAAATGGGACTAGTAGCACTGTCATATTCATGAAGAAGGGACTAAAAATGCATTGTCTCTTCACATAAACAGTTGTTATAATCAGTAGTACGTGATTGGTTATTGTAATCAATTACTTGGTCCACGAATAAACCTGGTATAATGTCCACAATGTCTGATGCACATTATATCGCTAAAACTTTCATAGACTGTCCTCTGTGTGTATGCGATTTGAACATTTAGTCGTGTAGGCTATTCGTATTCATCTTCACATGTAGAGGTGTGCATATATATATATATATATATATATATATATATATATATATATATATATATATATATATATGTATGTATGTATGTATGTATGTATATGTGTGCACGTGTGTGTTAAGGGATGGGCATAGATGGCTCGACAAAATGAATTATAAATTGCGCTATATCATATTGAAACTTATTTGAGAGAAATCCCTGTTGTTACACAGTTAATATATCACTTGCCCTAGACAAAGTGGATATGATAATAAATTAAAGAAAGTGGCACTACAACAGGAATCAAATCTGCCACCGATAGGTAAGGTGCTTCAACGTAACTTTGCTCCTATCATTTAGCTAAACAGCCTCCGGTGATGCAAAGGTACGAATAACCACTTTCCCACCATGGACATATTTGGGTCGATTGAATTATAAATTTTGTTGTATTATATAGAACTTTAGCTGAGTCTAGAAACGGTGATATATTAACTGTGTAGCGACGGGAAATTATCTCAAGCGTTTCGTTTTATCCAATTGATTGAATATTTTCCTAAGTCTGTTTTTACTTGTAGGTTGAATGGCAGTGTATATCAGACAATTTTCTTCCCTCTACTTTTTGCTGTGTTGCACTCTATTGGATTTTACTTTTTCATCATATTCAAAGCAAGTTTCGGTAAAATCACCGTCGTTTAGGAAAGCTTTATAAATAGGAATCTAAAATGACCCAAATCATCTCTTGAAGAAGTCCAAACAGGGCAGAAACAAAAATGTATTCGTGTAGCAAATCTCTACTTCACCATATATGTATCACAAGTCGAATATACTTATTGTACTTGATAATTGCAACAGCCCAGAATGTATCACAATTTGGAGACACACATGCATTTCAAGAAAATGGGTTTCCATATAAGAGTAAATGCAAATGTTAATTGTCAACATTTTAGACGTCATAATTCCAATTCCAAAACCCTCAGACCATATAATAAAACAAATACCTCTCGTATATGCATAAATGAAAAAGCAAGTCATCCACAAGCTTCTTCAGAGAAGGTCTCAAATTCAGTTGATACAAGATAGATAATAAATTCATCAAATGAAAAAGTCTCGGAATTAACTGCCAAACTTACCGAAAAGCACACTAAGATACCTATGCAAAACATAGACTGTAATTTAATATTGAACTCAAAAGCAAGCAAAAAGCATCAATACTAACAAAAGATATAGGAAGAGAAATATAATAGTGTCTATTTCAAGAAGCAGATCATAATCAACATCGGTGAAATCCCCTTTGATCGAGTGTAAAAAATGCTTCAGACCAAACGACAAACTAGATTAATATTGAGATATAGCTGCATGAATAGTATTGAAAAAAATACCCGTAACCATAATGATACATTTTTAAATAAACTTAATGGTACAGAAACAATGGATACAAATAATGATGAAAAAAAAAGTAACTGTAGAGGACCTACAAAACAAATGCCTTACATAAAAAATTTACGTAGAGCTCAAATGTACAAACATGTGAATAATTGATTTCAACCTCTACATGAGAATATTTAAATCAAATTTCAAGAACAGACAAGTTAAACACAATTAATCTTTTTTATCATGAAAATCTCTGATAAAGACACAGAATAAATTTGAAGTAGAATAATTCAAAATAAGTACTACGTTGAAATAACCAAAAACGTTGGAAAAATATTTTAAAAGAATCAAGGTTAAAAAACAATTTTAAAATAATGTTAATGAAAAATGATTTACCTCAAACAAATAATACCTTTTAATTGAACAAACAGATAAAACTATTTGTACATACAAAACGCCAAAATATCTTCAAATAACTGTTCAAAGCATAAAGTTACTTGTAATTTAATCTGAGTAAACGCAACTTAGATCATGTATTATCATATAATGTGTTGCAGAGTAAACAATCACAATTTATTCTAAACATCAGTTTTCAAATCAAAGTAATTCACTATATTATATAAATGTTATGCATGCCTAACTGCACTATCTGATGAACAAAAGTTTGTTATTGACCAAATTTCCACTTTCAATCAATCTATCTATCTATCTATCTATCAATCTCCCTCTCTCTCTCTCTCTCTCTCTCTCTCTCTCTCTCTCTCTCTCTCTCTCTATATATATATATATATATATATATATATATATATATATATATATATATATATATATATGATACTCCCCAATTCAGGGTTGAGCACTCTTTAAGTGAGGTAACTCGATCATAGGAATCAGATCACTCCAGTGGATGGGGAATATATGCTAAATAAATGTATTGCTTATATTCAACTTCACTGACCGTCTAGTTCCGTGATGCAGAGGTAAGATACCGGCCTCCGGGTCTGAAGCGAGGGTTTCGATCCTACCTCGTACTACTGGGTGGGATAATTGATAGTCTATAGCCACACTGAAGAGTTGTGATCCAACGAAACAGATGTCTGTGGAGGACAATTATATTATATATATATATATATATATATATATATATATATATATATATATATATATATATATGTATATATATATAAACTCTGTCTGAACATCTTGGTTACAAATAATATTGATATAGTCTATTTTTGAACAGAATTGGTGATGATAAAGATGATACACAATTATCAACATTTATGTACATTACTATACAACAGGATGATAGAGAAATTGAAGCAAGTAGCTTTTATTTTGGGAGATTTTACTTTTGGTAGTGAACAAATGGCATTGATCAGAAAATGAAGAATGGGGCTTAAGAGACATGCCTCAAACATGTTTTTTTTAACAATCGGGCTAAGATGACCCACAAAATAGACTTAAATCAGAATGGCACTCTTAATTCATCTCTTTTACGACCTGTGGCCGGTTTGTTGATTCCTGATTAAGCCGTTCGCTCACAACCAAACATAAAAGGGCCTGTGCAAAAACAGTTCCAGAATTCTAGAGAAAATGTACTAATAGAAGCAATTCAAAGAATGTCAATTCATGAACTTCAAGCATACCCACCATTGACAGGCAAAAATTGCTTATTGTTTCTGTTTTATTTGTTTCCCCAGGTTGCAAACGTTTTGGAGTTATTCCTTACCTTGCTAGGATAGTCAATACTTGGAAAGAAATAGATAGATTACAGGTTGAATTGAACGGGAAAGGAAGCAAATACGGCCAAACCAGTTATAGCTATAATGGAATCGAGTAGCTGGTTAATTGTTAAAATTGAATGGGTGGAATCAGGAGATCACTGTCCGATATGAATTGACATGACCAAATACAAAAAAAAATATTGCATTGATTGATCACAGGAAATCTAATCATACGTACGAAAGAATATGATTGTGATTCTGCTAAATAGTCTGCAAGTAAACGATGTGCACCTCAATACAGTATTTCATTTTGTAAAGAACATTTGCAAAAGTTGATAAAAAGTTTCTAATTCATTTCCCAAATGTGGTGCAAATACGATAATATATTCGTAATATCATTATTATTCATAACTAATTATGACATTTTCAGGTATAATAACTAATTAGTCCTTCTCGAAGTTGTTTGGTTCGTCTCGCCATTTCGTTTTCTGTCGGCCACGATCCATCATGCAATCTCTGGGGATTCACTTTATGTGTTGTGTTGTCAAGCAGCTGTCTAACATTCATTAGCATGGCCAGCCCATTGCCATTTGAGTTTTTTTCAATGAATCCAATGATCTCAGACTCCAGTTTTCCCCCTAATATATTGTGTAGTCTTATGATCTCTCAAAGTGATGGTGACCATGAATCTCTCATGTACACGTTGCATTGTTCTCAGTCTGCAGGTAAATCTCCTGGTTAACTTCCATGTTTCAGCTCCATAGGTGCTTATCGGGATGATGCACTGGTTGTATAAGTTCTTTTTAATACTAATGGGATTCTCTTATTCTTGTACTTGGATTTTGCTCTACCGAAGGTTTGTCACTCTGGAATGGTTTTCAGTAGAAGATTTCATGGATAGTCGTAGCCCTAGGTAGATGTAGTGTTCCACTTTCTCCAGCTTTGCATTTTCAATTTTTTTCTTTGTATGTTTGTCTTCAACACGTTTGTTGTAGGTTTGTTTTTGTGAAGTTTGTGTTGAGGCAGACTTCCTTGTTGGTTTCATTCAGTTTGTTTTGCATTAGTTGGAGATCATCAAGATTTCCAGCAAGAGGAGGATGTCATCTGGCTTAGATATTAGTTGCTGATTCTGATTTCTTGTTTTCCTAATCGAAGTTTCGGAATATCATCCTTGGGAGAGAGATAGAGAGAGAGAGAGAGAAAGAGAGAGGGAGAGAGAGTTTACCTGTATCTTTCCATTTGTTCCATTCGGTAGTGCTGGTCTGGAAAGAAATGAATCTATGCAAATAATTGCAAAAGTCCTCTTGTATTATAGATATTATTTATCTGGTTTAATTTATTACAGATTTTCTTCTGTAAAATCAAAATCCGCGTTACAATTTACCAGGTTTATTCTTTTTGAGGATTTTTAGAGTAGAAACAAGTTGGACTGGTGTTTCCGGGTTCAAGTTTGTAACCAAGAACGGAATAGACTACATTCTAGCGGACAAGAGCGACACTGTTAATGATAAGTAAGTCCTAAATAACGTCAATGTTAACACAAAAATAGAACGCAGGAAAATTCTAACCATTAGAAAAGAACTCACCGGAACATTCAAGCAGGAACTGAAAAACAGATTTGAACCATTAATGAGCTGCATACACGAACATTTTGCACATGTATTTGAGATATATACGTGTGAGTGTATGCATGTATGTATTTGTGTGTTAGGATGGCAAGCCTTTGGCAGAGCAAGCTCAACCTTCAAAAATAATAAGATCCCATTAATCCTAAAGAGAAGGGTGCATAACAAATGCATCCTCCCAATCGTCACTTATGGAGCTGAAACATTGAACCTAACCGAGAGACAGACCCGAAAATTGAGAACCATGCAACGTGCACATGAAAGAATAATGCTGGGCCTCACATGGAGTGACCACAAAACAGCACAGTACATCCGGGAAAAGACAAGAGTTAGAGACATCACAGAATCCATAAAAAATCTCAAATGGCGGTGGGCTGGCCATGTTGCAAGGATGGCAGGCAATCGATGGACATCACGACTCACTACATGGCTTCCCCGTGACCACATGCGCAACCGAGGCCGGCAAAGTGTTAGATGGAGAGACGAACTAGACAAGTTCAGGAAGTACTGGCTCCGTGACGCCCAGGATAAAGAATTGTGGCAAATCCTGGGGAAGGTCTATGTCCAACGACGGACGCTAAAAGACTGACGATGAATGATGATGATGATGATGATGATGATGATGATGATGATGATGATGATGATGATGATGATGATGATGATGATCTGTGTGCGTCCTGCTGTTTCTGCAATATGACGGCAGAAAAATGTCATAATCTTTATCACATGCACACGGATTAAATTGCAAATAATTTTTATGAGGCGTAAATGATAAGATTTACTACATCAGTCTATAATATTCACAGTTCAAAGCTCTTCAAACTTTATTAGATAAGTGGGTGAACCTTTAGCCCGTGTAATATTTTTGAGGGGAGGCCAGTGAACGTTGAATTGACAGTTAAAGTCTTATGAGTATTTAACATCGGAGGGAGGAGGTTGGAATGGTCAGATTTCCTGTGAACTGCTGCGGTAGCCCAGTTCTTAATACTGAGAAGGTGAACAAGAATTCAATGTCCAGGAGCGATGATCGTTTGATGCTGTCTTATGGCTTCTGCTGAATACATTCCATCAATCATCAATTGTGAGAGATTGTTCCCTTATTGATGCTTGGAAGATGAGCAGATAGCACTGCAATATATTTGCCCATATTAAATTATACTATTCATACTTCACTCTTCTTTTCTCGGTATTTTCTGATCGTTTTTTTTCCTTTGTTTTCTTTTTTCATATATTTACCTTCCTTTCCATATCTGTTTTTTTCTCTTTTCATTATTATTTCATCAATTTTGTATCGTCTTCTTAATTTATATCCCCTTCCACTTTTTTGTTCTCTCGTTTCAATTTATATCGTTTTTCCCCATATTCCATAATGAAGTATACCTTTTTGCTTTTCTCGCTCCCCATTTAGCTCTTTCTCTATATCTCTTTCCTTGCTGAGGTACATTTTCTTATTATTTTAATACATTCGATAAAATTTCTGTTTTCATATATCCGTTTCAGCCAGTTTTTCTTGTTTATATGAATACCCTAAGATCATCCATAATCTATTGTTTTCGTGGAATTATTTTCTCCTTTGTATTACCTCAAGTTGATGGTATCATGTATATGATGAAAATAATACAGATAATGCACCACTCTAAAAAAAATATTTTAGTATTCGATTCTTCAGTTCTGGCTTTTTCAAATAATGTTAAGAAAATAAGTATAGTATGAAAATAGTTCCATCAAAAATTTTGTCAGTATTTTTACGAATTTCTATTTCTATAATGAGGGCAGTCATGGGCATATAGAATAATGCATACAACACGGGAATATCTCTTAATCACAGAAAAATCCTGGATCCGCCCCAAAATTCAACCACCTTTTTTCCCCATGGCTTAATCTTCCACAACATTTGATTGAATTAATTGAGAAATGTTTGAAATAGAAAAAAGTATTACCAAGAAATTATATGAGCATTTCCAGGCAGTCCGATGGTGTCATCCACTGTGACACTGTCATCCAAGGCGGACCACTCCCTCTGTCCTTCCCCCATTGCTCTAGTCTGTTCGCCTCTCAAGTTTTGCTTGCTTTGTTTGTTTTTTCTAATTTTTCTCCTTGATCGCTCCTGATCTTCGTTAATTCTATCAAAATTTTACAAAAACAAGGATAACTTTCATTTGCAAGACTTTTCGTATCCTTAAGTAAACTAACTACTTTTATTTTATCTCATCCTACTCCGGTCGCGGTATACTTTTTACCTTACCCTCTTATTAAACGATTTTTTTTCTTCACTCCAGTTAACCAAGGAGAATAAATCTTCTTCGTATTTGATTCTTGAATGTCAAAAAGAAGTGGTTGAAAAAAATTTTTTAAAGCATGATCAGAATAAAAAAACATAGAAGAGGGTGTTCATTGGTTAATTAAAGCATTATGAAGGCAAAGTTCTGATCTGTAAGTTAATTTCAAATCTGCAATGCATCCAACGGTCATTTACAGGTGTACAATGCGGAGATTGTTCCTTATCCGGTGTATACTTTTCAGCTGTCCACTTTCTCTAGTTTTCCAATCAGTAGCCTCAATTTCTGCACTCCCCTCTGTTGCCATCCTCGTCAGTGATTTCTCTCTAAGTGGTACAATATCCAGGTAGAAAACGTTCTTGAAAAAGTTCTCCAAAATTCACCCATAAATGACACAAGACGAATTGAATGCAAATTTCACCAAAATCAACACAGAAAAAATTGCTGAATGATTGATATCTAATATCAGTTTCACTCTGGTTCTAATCAAAACTCTCTGTTGTATAGTTTGTATAAGATATGTGATATTTGATTCATATTTGAAAGACTCGTTATTTACTTCAATTGAAACGGATATGGACTTTTTGTTGTATATCAATTTTATTTTCATAAATTCAAGTTGTTCATTAGGCTACCAAATTATAATTGCGATGATCACGATCAAAGTCGCTGGAAGAACGGGGCCAGGTAGAGCAGTGCCATTTCTCAAAGTGGGTAGTTGTGTGGCCCTGAATGAAAAAAAGGGGAGTGTAAGACATAATCGAATATCTTCTTTGAAATTGTGTAGTATGTTCTTCTCATGTTATATAGCAATGATTTCCTTTTTTTGTCCAAATTTAAACGTTAGTGTACTTGCAATAAATTTGTTGATGCAATTTCTGTGGTTTCCTGGTTTGAAAACTATCTCTTTAGTCATAACCTTGTAACCTCACAATACAAATACATGTCCGAAAATGTAGCCCGTGATTAAGGTTACAATATATATATATATATATATATATATATCAAAAGAAATATCAAATTATTGAATTCGAATAATTAAGGAATGGGATTAGGTTAAATGAAATATTAAAGATGCGGGTATCATTAGATGTTATTATCTATTCATAATCATAAAACTTTAATAATAAATTATTATCCATTTATTTACATTCGTATCTCTTGGATATCCATTTGCTTTCGGTATACTCGAGAAATATTGTTGTCCAATGTTGTTCCTGTCTTTGTCTCTGAGAGTCTACTTAATCTTGTTCCTGATACTTGATTCAATTCACTAACTTATTATTTCTTGAAAAACAAATATATTTAGAAGATGGTTGTTAGCCTGCAACCATGTACGAAAGATTACCAAATTACTTGATTCATTTAGCGCATGAATAAATACATCATCTTAAAGATATTTTTTTTATTGTTGTCATTTTTGAACATCGATGAGTGGTTGTTATTCAAATTAATGAATAATGCATATTTCATGTATATTTTAAACTGTCTAATTATGAATATTTGAATTTTTAAATATTTTTTTGTTTTTTCTCTTTGTATTACATTTTTTAAAATCTGTGTGCTATTGAATTTATCAAAATAAAAGTCATAAAAATTACGGGAAAGTGAAAAAATCCCAGCGAAAAAATCTCATGTAAACATAGTCTGCTAATCGTTGGATGTGTTCTACTGTACGATTGGTTTGTCTGGAGGTCGACAATCAATCAAGAAGAGCATTACATATTTTAACTGGTGAAGTGTTTTTGTCAACGTAATAGAGCACATTTTCTTTCTTTCTTCCTCTCTCCTTCTCTCTCTCCCTCTCTCTCTCTTTCGCTCTCCCTCTCCCTCTCTCTCATATTAAAGTTTACATTCAGTCCTTTTCACCACTTCGTCTACATGACCTAGATAGAGTAAGACTTCAATAGTAATAGTAACAACAGTAAAAGAAGTGATGCATTAGTATTATTTGATCACCACTGGACCCATGATCAGTCGTGGTTGATGTGAACAAAGAAACGAGAGTCTGAAATATAATAGAAATGACTGAAGGTGAGAGATTGGGAAAAATATAAAAATCAGTTTTGAAATTTATTAAATATAAAGATGAAAATCATAATCATCATCACTAGAGCGCTCGAATACACGGAGAAACACACACACACACACACACACAATATATATATATATGTGTGTGTGTGTGTGTGTGTGTGTGTGTGTGTGTCCGAGCGCTCTAGTGATGATGATTATGATTTTCATCTTTATATTTAACAAATTTCAAAACTCTTATTTTCATATTTTTCTCAAGCTTCTGTCATTTCTATTATATATATATATATATATATATATATATATATATATATATATATATATATATATATATAAGAACAAATGAAAGGAAATCTTCAAAACTCAGTGCTTTTGTCATTGGCAAGAATACACAGAAAAGAACTAGATTAGTGAATATTTGCCTTCCCTTAATCACCATCAATGACTACCAGAAAGGGTTAATGCGTGCGAACACGTAATCATTGATCCTAACAGTTTAGTTTGAATATCTTGGTACATTCATCATGTATTCCCTCCTGAGTAAACTCTCTGATGAAAACATTATCAACCTGTAATGCAATGGTTTGTCCAGCAGGGATATCAACTTTCTAAACATCAATAAAGTGTCGAAATGATTCAAGATTTCATCGTCTTTTGCTCTTATGGAAGTCAAATGAATCAGTGAAACGATGGAAGTTCTGGGTGTCAAATAAAGGCGAAAAATGAAAATTGGCCATAAGATAAGGAACGGAACGTTTGATTTTTTTTAATTCACAGATGAAGATGACATTTATCATGTTAATTCTAGGGGTTGGCTTTTTGAAAAGTGAAAATAAACAGTACTTCATTCTAAAGTCCTTATCTCTCTATCGAAGATCTCAAGACTGAGATCCCTCTCTTTTCTAGCCTTAACATTTTTTCCAAGTTTGATCTATATTCTTGTCAGTGAATCAGTGAATTCTTTTCTTCACTTCTATGTTTCGTATCAGCAATCAGGCTTATTCACAATATCTTCCGTTAGCCGCCCACTTTACCGAGAATGAGACTACATCAGTGAATCACTACAAAATAAAACTAAATGCTTGCACTTGTTATCATTGTCTATAATAATATTTACGTCTCCAATTGTTTTGAACAGAACAATCCTTAGAGAACCACTGATCAAAACAATTTAGACATCAGGCTCACATATTAATATTTTGAACAGACAATCCAATCAATTTTTTTTTTGTATAGTCAGTTCATGAAAATTACCCTATACATTCAAGGATCCTAACTTGCTTTTATTTGTCTTGCATCCATTTTCTTTATCTGTCTATCTGCCTCATACATCCTCTCTTTACACACACACACACACACACACACACACACACACACACACACACACACACACACATTATCACTACTTCCGTAGCTAATTGCATATCCTTCGAGAAAATTTGACTGGAATTCATGAAAAACTTCTGGGGATATTGTATGGGCAGCTATAAACATAACTGTGAATGTATGAAAAAGATTTAAAAAAACAAAAGGGGGAAAAGATATTCCTCAACCAGGAAAATATTCTTTGATCAAGCGACAAATTTAACCAACGCGTCCACAAAATTCTGTTGAGGCTTATTGAGAACTTTCGGAAATATTGAATGGTCAAACAGATAAATTTCTATTGTTGAAACAGCTGGCTAGGATACGAGGGAATAATTGTGCACGGACACGGTTGCAAATTTAATGACTCCTCTTTGAGCCTATTGCTCCAAAAATTTCATTAGCATCAATTGAGACCTTTTAGAGATCTCAAATAAAAATGCACAACTTTTTACGATATAGTGCAGTATTGATAGATAATTACTATGTACGGGAGATAATTGGTAATGGATATGGTCAAACATTCCATGACATTTTCTGTACCCTATTTCCTGCTATTCCACCTCGAAATTGTATTGACAAACAGTCAGGATGAACCATCAGGATTTATTGAAATGCTCTAATCTGAAATTTGATACTATTCATTTGGAGTTGATCCATGTACAATTATGCATCATTTATTATAGGTATATGTCCACACTATACACTAACAAGTTTTCAGACCGTCCATATTATACATCCAAGAATTCTGGATTCTAGTAGAGGGGGTACAAAAGTAGTCATAAACTTTTAACCGGATCCATATGTAATTACCTCCCCTATCCACTGCAACCATACAATACCTACAAAAGATATCTAACTTTCCACAACGTATCCCCAAAAGTTCTCCAAAGTTGTCAATGAAACAATGAGAAGGGTAGACAGTAGGCTCTGGACGGAATGAGCAGATCAACGCACAATCATTACCCCTTGGTCTTAGCTATCAGTCCACACTGGCGTGGTTTTTGCACACCGGTCTCTCTCTATAAATAAACAAACCAAAGGACATGATTATTATCGTTTACCTTACATTTCACTCCGTCACCAATCTACTGAACGTACATTCAATATAAATTTCAAGCATGAACAACATGTCATGGACGATAGGTTTAGGAGTAGGATGTAAGAAAAATAGCTTTTTTTGCAATTTGTGTGAGGTCAAGTCACATTATTACTAGATTATTTTCTATCTCAAGAATGCCAAGTAAAGGTCATTCCAAGATATATCCCGAAGTACTCTATACATTTCAAAGAAATTTAATGGGATTACTGGATGATTTCAAACCCTTTTCAACTACCACTAAAAACATCAGTAACCACCAGTGGTCTAAAATATTTTTCATATAACCTCGCAATGTGTTTTAGATATCAAAGATTTTGCTTCCAGAGCCTGGAGATGCTAAAAGCAATGGCCAAAATTTAGTTGTTTTTCTCATAGTTGAAGAACCGCATCTTTGATAATTAATGGTAGATCATTATTATCCCTTGTATATGTAAAATCTACACAATTCTATACCTGAATATTTTTTGTCTGCAAACATATCAGTAGAACCTTTGATCATTTCTGCTTTGTGCATTCCTTCATTTATTACGTCTTTCTTTATCATCCAAAAGATAATTTTTCTCTGACTCATTCTTCCAATCAAGCATAAAACTATATTCTGCATTCTCATTCATCACATTTCTGACAGACCTTTCCGGAATATCTTTACAAAGGCGTAAATTTGATCTCATCCTGTATGCTTATGAACAAGCCCAATCTTGACTGCAAAAAATACAAAGATACGTAACCAGCTCCCAGTGATTGCGAAACGCTCTGCAATGTAACTTCTTTAGGAAGCCATAATAACCACAAAGCTTAGTATATTTATTTTGCTTAATGAGCACGTTAAAATGCTTTAAGAATTTTAAATAGCGTCACTGAGTGAACATTGTAGTGCAACATGAATCTAGATCTTATGGCTAAAAGATCAGAATAAAACACATTATGGTAGTATTCGAAATGGAAGACAATGAGATTAATCATTTGATGGATTGTTATGAATATTTTTTCGGCTGAATTTGGATACGCACTTGGTAAGTTCCTTAGGCCATGTTGATGACGCCCATTTTAGATCATGTTATATTGCAGTCATTCTTGTAAAATCAGTATTACTTCAGGAAATATCGAAGAATAGATTGCTGCTTTTGAGCAGCAATATATATATATATATATATATATATATATATATATATATATATATATATATATATATATAGTGTATGTGTGTGTGTGTGTGTGTGTGTGTAGGTGTAACGTACATCAAAATTCAGATGAATAAAAGCAGATAGTGTATTTTCAAATGGATGCAGATTTATTTACTTGAATTTCATTTGCTGGTGAGAGCTAATACTTCATCTTAATCAACCGTTTCAAAGATGAAAACATTTTTTTTTCTATTTTGGAGAATATTCCACAAAAGTTTCTTTAAAGTTCACATACTTTTATTTCCACCCATTGAACCGTGGTGTTGTTTCAGACAGACAGAGATAGAGAGAGAGAGATAGAGAGAGAGAGAGAGATAGATAGATAGATAAACAGAGAGAGAGAAAGTGAGAGAGAGAGAGAGAGAGAGGATCAAGCTGTCTTGACAGGCATGCGGTATTCTGCACATGGATTTCTCAAAATTTCCCAACTCTTCACCCTCACCAGCAACCATCAAAGAAATTTACCACCCACTAAAACTTTTTTGACTTCATTTTAGCAGTTGAACAAGTTTGAATTTTTCATCGTTCGTTGAAATATTTAGCAACAAACGATGAAAAATTCAAAATTTTCCAACTGCTAAAATGAAGTCCCCAGACCAACTAAAATTGCTGCAAATTTAGATGAGTATTGTTGAATTTTCTGAATTTATTTATTCATTTCCTCATTGTTTTGTGATATTCTCCAATGCCTGCCTACTCATCCAACTCTGTATTACCTGATTGTAATGTCCTTTGCCTTGAACCGTCGGTCAAAATAGCTAAAAAATCTCTGAATGAGCACCAATTTCGTATATTCCAATGAACCCCTAAATACCCCCTCCCGAAATTAACCAAAAATTTGAAAAAAAACCCCAAAAAAACAAAAAAAAAGCCGAAAACTAAAACTCTAAAAACAAAACAACCCCATACCCACCCCACTACTTCGACCTAACTTTGACTTGCCATGAAAAAAAACAAACGAATCTAGTGTTGGATGGGTCGGCGCTCTGTTTAATCTAAGTAGTAAATTTTTGCTGGGAGACGGGCATGAAATATTTTTTAGCAACGAAAGATGAAAAATTCAAACTTTTTCATCTGCTAAAATGAAGTCCCCAGACCAACTATGCTGTTGCAATTGTGTTTTTTAAACTTAAACCTCTGTGGACTTCATTTAAGTTAAAAACTTTATATATAAGGGAGAGGTATTCTCCAAGGCTGCCTCATTGACCCAGACTGGCTGGAGATAGAAAGAAAGAGATCCTTACTCATGGAATTTGCATCCAACTTATTTGGAAAATGGATCAAATTGTGTAAAAAAAATGAGAAAAAAAAATTTTCTTCTCCCCCCTCCCTCGGTGCTCCGAACATCCATTCTCGTTTCACAAAAACAGTTTGGATGTGTATCAAGAGCCTGTGGAGCTCTTTAGCCACTGCCCCGCAGTGGACAATCCACCAGACCCCTTTTTCAACACGTCCTGGGCCAGCGTGGCAGGGCATGGCCCATCACTCCCCATGATTTGCACACCAAATATTACATCAGCCGTTCCTGCTGGGACCTCGGTACCAAAAGGCCCAGCCACATCACTTGCTTTGGGTGAGGGTGATGTGCTCCAAGGGCGACTACCCAAACACTACACCAAGAGTGCGTCAGTTCCCGCTGGGTCATCGGCCCCAAAAGACTCAGCCACATCACTTACTTTGGGTAGGGGTGATGTGCTCCGAAAGCGACTACCCAAATCCTTCACCAAGGGACCATCTGTCCCTACTGAGTCACCGTTCCAACAGCGACCATTTAAACAGAACTCTAAGACTGTCAACAAGTGGACAAATTTATACATATGCACATACAACGTCAGAACACTGTCAACTGACATGCACCTAACTGATCTAGAAAGTGAAATCAGAAATGTCAAATGGGACATCATAGGCATTAGTGAGGTAAGAAGACCTGGAGAAGAACTAATCGAACTGAGAAGCAGACATCTTCTTTATAGCTACGGTAAAGAGAAAGTAAAACAAAGTGGAGTTGGCTTTCTCACCAATAAGGACCTGAAAGACAATATAACTGGCTTCAAAGCCATCTCTGACCGAGTAGCTAGCGTCACAATACAACTTTCAAACCGATACAAACTCAATATAATCCAAGTCTACGCTCCCACTTCGCAATCAACCCAACAGGAAATAGACAACTTCTATGATGACTTGAACTCCCTACTCCAAGACACCAGAAAACACTTCAATGTTATCATGGGAGACTCCAACGCACAGGTAGGACAAGGAAATGAAAATTGCGTCGGCAAATTTGGATACAAAATACGCAACGAGAGACAAGATCTTGTGAACTTTGCAACGACTAATAGATTCAAAATCATGAACACTTTTTTCAAGAAGGGACCCAATAGGAAATGGACTTGGATGAGCCCCAATCACGAAACGAGGAACGAAATAGACTACATCCTAACGGACAAAAACGATATCGTTAAGGACATCCAAGTCCTAAATCAAGTCAATGTAGGCAGCGACCACAGAATGGTACGATGTAAAGTACAAATAAATACCAATAAAGAACGCAGGAAAATGTTCCATACAAAACCGCAGCCCCTAAACATACCAAAAGAGCACGTTCAATCTTTCAAGCTCGAATTGAAAAACAGATTCAGAATTCTTACTGAACAAGACAACACCAACATCCACGAACTAAGCAGCAAAATGACAGCGTCAATAATTGAAGCAGCCTCTACATTCAAGCCAATGAGTAAACCCATTAGCAAAATCTCTGATGAAACTAGAAATCTCATGGAAAAACGCAGAAACCTCAAGCCATCGACGACAACGAGAGAGAAAAATTGAAGAGACTGAACTAAACAAATTGATCAAGAAGAAACGAAGGGAAGACAGAAGGAGATACACGACGGCAGTCATTGAATTAACTCTTTAAAAAGGTCGGGGTTTCAAAGCTATAAACAAACTCCTCAACTTGGAACGAAGACAAATAATTAGCATACTCGAGGAAAATGGAAACCTAACAACAGACAGAAACAGGATTGTCGAACGTGCCAAAGAATTCTACCAAAAACTTTATTCGTCCAAACAAGGACTGCAAAACAATGAGCAAGATACGCAAGACACGAGCAATCAATTCGAGGATTTCTCAAAAGTAACCCCGTGGGAGGTGAAAGAAGCCATTAAACAGACGAAAAAAGGAACTGCCCCTGGACCAGACAACACCATCGACCTACTCTGAAAAGCAGGTAAAATCGTCTCTAGGAAACTGGCCGTCCTCTTCAACTTGTGTCTAAAACACAGTAAAGTCCCAGACGATTGGAACACTGCTATCATAATGCTTTTATATAAAAAAGGAAACCCGAAAGACCTCAACAACTATAGGCCTATAAGCCTGCTCTACTGTGTATACAAACTTTTCACAAAGATCATCACCAACCAAATCGCAAAAACACTCGTTGAAAACCAGCCATGTGAACAGGCTGGCTTTAGAAGAAGCTACTCGACCATGGACCACCCGCACTCGATAAATCAACTGAAAGAAAAAGCAGCAGAGTATAAACTACCACTTGCCGTAGCATTTATCGACTTCAAAAAGGCGTTCGACTCAGTAGAAATCCCTAAGGTCATGGAGGCCATCAGTCGGCAAGGTGTAGATCCAGTATATGTTGAAGTGTTGAAACATATATACAATCACGGCAGCTCCTTTATCAGGCTACATAAAGACTTGGACCCCCCCCCAGCTCCAAAAAGGAGTAAGACAAGGTGATACCAGCTCACCTAAACTCTTCACAGCCTGCCTCGAGATGATCTTCAGAAGACTAGACTGGGAGAGTAAAGGAATAAAAATAGACGGCAAGTATCTGAGCAACCTCAGATTTACAGACGACATAGTCCTTTTCGCAGAGAACCTACACGACCTACAACTAATGATAGATGAACTAAATGAAGAGAGCAAGAAAGTTGGCCTACACGTGAACTTCAGCAAGACGAAGATCATGTGCAACAACCACATTGGAGTTAAAAACACTTAGATCGAAAACGAGGACACAGAGCTCGAGAAAGTAGACCACTACATCTACCTAGGGCAACGAATCTCCATGAGACCATCAAAAGAAGAACAAATCAAGCGAAGAATCACACTACAATGGCAAGCCTTTGGCAGAGCTAGCTCAACCTTCAAAAATAATAAGATCCCATTAATCCTAAAGAGAAGGGTGTATAGCCAATGCATCCTCCCAATAGTTACTTATGGAGCTGAAACATGGAACTTAACCAAGAGACAGACCCGTAAGCTGAGAACCATGCCACGTGCACATGAAAGAATAATGCTGGGCCTCACATGGAGAGACCACAAAACAGCACAGTACATCCGGGAAAAGACAAGAGTTAGAGACATCACAGAATCCATAAAAAATCTCAAATGGCGGTGGGCTGGCCATGTTGCAAGGATGGCAGGCAATCGATGGACATCACGACTCACTACATGGCTTCCCCGTGACCACATGCGCAACCGAGGCCGGCAAAGTGTTAGATGGAGAGACGAACTAGACAAGTTCAGGAAGTACTGGCTCCGTGACGCCCAGGATAAAGAATTGTGGCAAATCCTGGGGAAGGTCTATGTCCAACGACGGACGCTAAAAGACTGACGATGAATGATGATGATGAAAACGGAATTGAGTTCTTTCTCCTCTTTTGACCTATTTCTCAGACCGGTCAAACAGCCCAAAATTAATACTACCACACGAAGAGTCATTTGATACTCTCTTTCTCTGTCTTTCTTTCTTTCCTCCCTCTCTCATTCCACTCACAACTATTTATGATGTTGCTCCATTTCATTCCCTCTTTCCTCGATGTCCAGAGTCACCGGCGACCCAAATTCCTCACAACTTGAATCTAGAATTCATCTGTTTGAACTCTCCTTCGTATAACTCTCATTATGTCATATTTCTGAAATATGAATGGCTGTGAAACTCAATACAAAAACAATGCTATCTGAACAGAAAAACCGTAGACAAAAATCCAAAATACTTATGCAATAAAAATGCATTTGAGTAAAAAAAAATGGTAGACCATCCGAAAAGAAAAAAAATTTGTATGAGTTCATGTTAATAACATACAACCGTAACGTTTTAAACATTTTATATATTCATATTAATGAAATCAGTTTTTGAACATTTTACAACTTGAAATACATTTTACTTTTTTTTATTCCAAACATAACAAGTTACCAAATGCAAAAGAGCAGTTATAATATGTATAATTCAACCTAATTAAACATACATTTTTTGCATAATAAGAGAGCTCGAATCATTGAGTTTCATCGTAATTTAACTGTATAAAAACGCGAAGAGCACACTCTCAATTGTCGTATCATATAAGCTCACTCGTCAATAGATTTAAACATGTAAAAGCATCATCAGAGATTGATAAACATGTTATTGATACCATTCATCACGAATAAATGAAACTATTGAAACGTCACGATCAATACGATCATTGTCTAGATCATAAGTGTATGTGAGAGACAAAATGAAACAAAATGCAAAATTTTGAAAATTCAAAGTGGAAAATAAAAAAGCAAAAACAAAATGGTAGGAAATAATGGAAAAAAACGTAACGGAAGATGAAATGAGAAGAAGAAAACGAGACTTGAAATCCAATGACAAAAATGAAAAAAGAAGGAAAGATGAAAAAATCTGTTTGATAAGGAATAAGAAGTGAAATGACTAGTTTTAAGATTACATAAGACCCAAAATAAAGTGTATGCTACTGATGTACGAATTTAAAAACCCAGAGCAAAACCTCTGCTAATGCAGGTCGGTTTCTTTTTCTGTCAGAAAAAAATGTTTCACCTGCTTCCCAATTAAGTTTACACGCACATGCGAGCGCGCATTCGAAACATGCATTGCTGACTTGATAAGTATGAGTAAATACAGAAAGAAAAATATTGTGGAAGGACACAACCATGCATAGCAGCTTTGTTGCAATTTCAACTTTTCTCTGTACAATTACACACAGAAATGAATGCATCACATGATCAGTTATACATATAGAAAGATACACACACACACACACACACGTACTATTTCACATTTTTTTTACATTTCCCTCGGCTGTTTTAGGCTAGGATTTTTGGTAATTCTAACATATGTTACTTCATATTTTGCGTTTAAAATTTTTCACTAATTTGTTTACATTTTTTGATTTCTGCCCACTCAGCAAATAGCATATTTTTGACACAAGCTTCACACAATGCAAAACTCAAACATACACCGATGTATGGATGACAAATGCACGCTCCTTCTTTTTATGAAATATGTCCAAAGAGAAAACAGATTCATTAGTTACTCTCTCTTTTTCTCTATCTCTATCTCTCTCTGTCTCTTTCCCCCTCTCTCTCTGTCTTTCTCTCTCTGTCTTTCTCTCTCTCTCTCTCTCTCTCTCTCTCTCTATATATATATATATATATATATATATATATATATATATATATATATATATATATATATATATATATATATATATATATATATATAAACCCTATACCAAAGACTTCATTCACATATGTTTATATAGTGTGCAAATGAATGCAGGTGAGTATATTTCCCCCGTTCTCTACCCGTACTATCATTTCTCAGTCTTTTTTTTTTTTGTCTAACTATCCAACCTAAGTCAATTTACATGTATATGCATACGTTCTCTTTTTTAATTTTATTTTTCACAAGTATTCATGTCTTCCCATGGAAGCATCTACAGATGTGTATGTTATTGTCTGTTTGTGGGCATGCATCATATTTTTTATATGTGTGCCCTGGCGTACCCACCTTGTAAGGGGTTACATGCACATGTCTTCAAATGTGTATTTTACATATACACACTGTGTGTATGGCTGTGTAGATTTGTTTTAGTTTATCCATACGTCCTTAAACGAATGTAACTCACCAGAAATAAATAATTTCACCCAGTGAGAGTGAACACAACAATACTAGAAAAATGAGGACCACATTTTTATACGTAAGTGTGTGTGTGTGAGAGAGAGAGAGTGTGCATAAAGAAAAGGATATGTAAGATCCGACAGATTGATCATAAAAGGCGTTATATCATATAGAATCTCTCATCAGAAATAATCTCCCGTCGTCACATGATTAATGTATCACTCAGCCTGGACAACATACGTAGAATAAACAATGAAAGAAAAAGGTGCTGCTGCAGGATTCCAAACTGCGACCAATAAGGTGGCTGCTTCAACACATCGTTGCTCTCAAAATCGAGCTTAACACTCACCAGAAATGGAAACACCCAAATAACTGCTTTCACTCAAAATTCTCATCTAGTTTATTCTTGAGATGTTTTTTCTTTTAAATGCAACTGTAATGCATTAAGATGTATATATATAATCAGACGGAATGTTTCTACATAATATAACACAATTCATAATTACACACACACATGTATGTGTGTGTATGTGTGTGTGTGTGTGTGTGTGATTGTGTGTGTGTTTGTGCATGTGTGTCTGCATATTTTTCTGTGTAAGCATGTATATGCATATGTATTTGAAGGTGTATATTTCGATAGATATTTGTATGGGTATGTGTATGTATACATGCCTGGGTCTTGACAGTGTATCTGTATTTATGTATATGAGTATATGCGTATGCGTTGGTGCATGGATTTTATAATTTGCAGTTGTGCATAGATTTGGGATGACAACATCGTACAAAGGCTCTAATAGACTTCGCATCAAATGTACTTCTATTTGAATATATATGGATATGCATTAACATATATATGAGTGTGTTTATTTTTCTGTGTTCTACCCACATGCATTCTTCCTATTTTTCTGTTGTGACTATCTGAACTATTGAATTTATTATTCTTTTCATTATTTGTGCAGTCTTCATGATTAGAATCTTAAATTCAGAATGTATATATGTATGCGTGAGTACATATGTAAGGAAAATGTGTGCACACTTTTATGCGTGCTTAAATGATTGCATGTCATTGGAAACTGTTAATTCTTTCTGTTTAATGTGAGCTGACAATACAATATTAAAAACTTTTTGTGTGCGTACGTACTTGTTTATACATTTGTAAGCATGAATTTGAATGGATAAATATGTATTTCTATGAACGTATGTACGTATGTTCGCATCTTGAAGGGGAGTCTGGATATATATATATATATATATATATATATATATGAATAAGAGGAAAGATAATTTATATACTCGTGGACATACTGGATTACCTTACAACATTTCTGTTGTTGCACAACATACATGTCTTCAGATTTGGACTGCTCACTACCCAACATGAATTAGTTATTTTGTTCAACTACATAAACCAGTATTGACGCAATAACATTGATCTAAAGTGTTATTTGTGGTTGTGAACAATGACTGACCTCGTCTGTTTTTTTCTTTATCCATTATCCTACACTCTCTCATCTTTTATTCTTAACATTTCTGCTTTTCCAGCTGACCAACCTTGCTGTTCACCCCCCAAAATTCGAAGAAAATATTTCAGGTCTACAGACATGAAAACATGCGCCAGTATAAAGAGGAGACTTATTGAAATGGACGTGGATAAACATAAAGATCTGGAGATAGAAAGAAAAGTTCGACAGCTGAGAGAACTTGCTCGCAAAGAGGTCAGTGAGGGAATTAAAGAAGACATGATAAAATTCAAATGAAAACGTAACTAGAAAATGAAAAGAATGGTGAGTTTACAAAGGGATTGAATGGGGTTAGGAAATAGATGCAACTGGAGTAAAGATTGAGATAGACAGAAATAGCTAGAGATAGAAAGAGGGAAAAACACAAGATAGACGGGGAGTATACCAATTACCATTATCAGCAGCAGCAGTAGCAGTAGCAACACTGATTTGTTCCCCAATCTACATAATGAAAATGTGCGATAGCCAAAATTTGGCTAATTTTTACAAAATAATTATCAATTTAATCAAGTAAACGATGTATTTCCATCAATAATCCGGGTTATTTTTATTTGATAAGCTGATTTTATAAGAGTATACAAAAGTTTTGCAAAAATAAAGTAACCTGGAAATGAAAAACCTTGATCGAAAAGCTTCGGAATTTTTCCGGTAAAAAAATGTGCTCATTGGAGACTTGAAAATTATTTGAGCCCTGTTGCTCAGGTTCACTCAAGTTATTACTATATTGAAGTATCTAAGCTGATGTTTGCAATTATAACTTTGGAGGAACAACCTTATGAGTTGATGGAAAAGGTTATTCCCATTGAAGGCAACTAGCAAAGAGAAGACATTTACCATTTCCTATTTTATTTCAATGTCCCAGAATCTACAACACAATACTTTAGCAATTTTCGAAAACATATTGCAATAATTGAAAATCGTCTTTAAATACGTAATCCCAGGTCACTATCCTAGTTTCTTGGTCCAGCTTTTTGAATCCTTCACTTTAAAATCCAAGGTCAGTATCCTTTGTTGATGATCAGCGATTCCCAGCCTTCGAGTTGGGAACCAGCCCTGCTCTCTTGCGATATCTTGCAATCAAAAGTATTTCATATAATGCTTTTTCTGAAAAGCTGCCTTCTGCTATCAGCGCCCCTGAATGTCCATCGAGGAAATGTACTAGCAATTCAGGGAAGACTGGGCAATTATGGAGTACTCTTTCAAGTTCTTTTCTTGGTGAGCATAGTTATGAACAACCTAAATATGATGTATACGTGTGAAAAAGACACTATTCACCACAAGAAATGAATGAAATAAGCAAAACGGAGTTACAAATAAATTCTGCTTATCTATACGGCCAAACAAAGACATAGCAGATGCAAAAATAGTTATCTATGAACGATAAACTTAATAATAAAGATTAAAGCAAAATCACAGACGAGGGAGAATTTGACCGTAGGTAAATGAATTTTTAATCAAATGAAGGGGATGCTTTTAGAATTCAATTGTGGTAAAAACAAAACTGCCCTGCATATTTAAAGAAATGTGGCCTCCCATGTTCCGAAAATGACAATTCACAAATGGAAAACTTTTTTTGAAAATACATAGCATTGCTGATATTGGATAAAATGTATGCTAACTGTAAGTAACGACCCAGAAAGATTATTCGGCTCACAATTTAAAAAAAAAAAAAAAATTCCGAAAATAAAATATTAAAGATTTTCATTGTCTATTTATTTTTATGGTAAAAATGTTGTCGGTGTTTTGAGATTGCGCACGCTTGACCATTTGATTCAATTTAAATTGACGAATTGACATCAATTTTTCGCCCTTGCTATGCACATCATTCCAAGCTCATGTTTTCGTGGATCGATACTTTTTTAAACACATGGGCACTCAGCTGCTAAAGGAGATGCAGTGAATGACGTAGTCAGTTTTGATAACGTTTATTGATGTTTGTTCTAGTAAATACAAGCAATGATGTGAGCTCGTACCTGTGTCCTTCTCAGGTATTGCTACTCGAAAACAGCACTTTTCGGTTGCCATCAATGATAGCAAACGGTGCACGTGGCAGGTAAGCAAAATCAATTGAACTGTAAAAATTATTATTATCATCTAAATGAGTGTAACTCACGATAGTTAAAAGACATACTGGTAGGTAAATTTTCCTGATTGGAAAGGTAGGAATTTGAATGTTGCACGAACTGAAATCAATAAATAAAAAACATAAATGGGTTACAATGTGATGAAGTACAAAGCACAATAATTATTTTTTGAAGTAGAGATATTTTTCAAAGATTTGACCATTGATATCTTTATTGCCCTAAAATTAGTTGAATGACATCGGTGAAATTCCCAGGCTTTTTGAAAGCTTTCTTTGAAAATAAAGAATGCCTTTCACTCATCGTATCCCATTAATCCGGAAGGGATATTCGCCTTTTGAATCCATAATGCTTTTCAATTTCGCAATGCACGGAGACCAAAACCATCAGAAATTACACTTTAGTAGGAAGGGAAAAATACGTAAAACTCTGATGTTCCTGTTATCATGAGTGTTTGGCAGTTATTTTGAATTTTAAACTAAATATCTTTTTGAAATTTTACGTCTGGAAGGCTAATCCGGCTATGACTAGGCAAGCTTTTGTACCTGGTGGATACGGAGAGGGTCCCAATTTTGAATCGTCCTTCACCGAAAAAACAAGAGCAATGGCAAATACGAGTGATTGTGGATCTGAATGGATTTCGAGAGAAAAAAAAAAGATCTCATTATCGTGTGACGGTTTAATGAAGGCGCTGCAGGGACTAAAAGTGGGGTTTGTTTTTTGGTGCATTTTCTTTTTGGTTTTTTTCTCATTCGATAAGCATTTATCGATGAAATCGAACATCTGTTCATGACATTGCTTTGGCTATTGGGTGTGAGGTTATTCGCTTGCCCTTCTGTATTATTCTGTTCTTACATTGATTTATCAACCCAGAGCCAGGTGTTCAATAGATACTATGTCTATACTAATCTTTTCAGAAATGTACTATGCCGTCATTCTGCATACCTATCTGAGTATCTATATATCTTCTATAAGCATTTTCCCATAACTTTTTTGTGCTTTAACAGAAGTGAATTGATAACCAAAATTTTATTTGTCTGATTTTTTTACCATTCATTTGTGTATTTTCTCCCATATTCTATAACTACTATACATTAAAAGTGGGACTGATACATGAAAAAGGTTGTGTAATAATGCAGAGAAAAAAACAGTGCAGTAGGAATTGATGGGTTGATATTGATATTTCTATTATTAATTTCACTGTTAAAAGGTGGTTTTCCCGTTAAATTCCACCGGGCCCTGAGGCCCTCTAAGCGATTACAGATGAAACGGGTGTTACATTTTGCGTGAATATACGTTCATTTACAGAACGATTGCAAGATACTATGAGATCCCGTTTACTCACTAAAACAAAGTGCCAAAAGATATCAGTTGAATGTGGGGATACCAAAACAGAGTTTTGCATGATACTGTTAATTATTTACAAAGGAGAATGACGTTACATGCTTAGTAGACATTATGTAACAATGGTAAAATTGATTTAAAGTATTTAAGCACAAAAAAACGCAGATATATGTGTGTGTCAGTGTGTGTCAGTGTGTGTGTGTGTGTGTGTGTGCTTGTGTTCTTCCTATTATGTATCTCTTCTGAAGTGGTAAAATTCGCCCCTAAGAAGGGTCAGAAGTGAAGGGGAACTTCTCCATCATACTAGTAGTTGATAGCAAGGAGATAATTTTCTCCCTTTCGAGGGATAAATAGTGAAGAAAGACCCCCACACACACACTTTAAGGGATCAAACCTATGAGGAGATATACTTACCCCCTCATACATCACAGGTAAAGGAATAATTTTGGTCTTTAACGGGTAGAAAGTGATGGGAAACGTTCTCCTCTCAAAGGGGTCAAATGTGAATGGGAACTGTTCTACAAGTAGGAAGCTTTAGTCTTTTTTTTCACTTCAGATTGGTATCATTCTTTACTCAGTTGAGTTACCTATGCATGAAAAGTGCTCGAAATCGGGAATAGAGCATGAATAAAATAACTACTTTTGAAAGGTCAATATTGAAAATGATATCGAGTGATATTCACTCGAAAAGCGATATTTTCGATATAGTGTCATTTAAAACTACTAATTTGACAAAGCCAAAAAGAGAAATATGCTATTATACAAACTTGATTCAAATACTACAATTCTCGTATCGTCCACCCAATATTACTGTCGGCGAATGTACCTGCATACTCGGCACACACTAACATACATACATATATATATATATATATATATATATATATATATATATATATATATATATATATATATATATATATATATATATATATATATAGTGAATGATCAAAAATTGGAATTTTGAGATAAAACAGTTATTTGAACCTTTACAATCCATTAAAGCAAGTACTTATCAGTTTTAGTTTCTATTGCTGCAGCAGCCTCAGTTCATTCTATCGACGCTTTCACCAAATGATACATCCATTGTGTAACAGCAGATATCATTTCCTATATGAGTGTCAAAGTGATATAATGCATTCATAATTAAAAGTACACACGTACGCACGCGCATATATATATATATATATATATATATATATATATATATATATATATATATATATATATATATATACAGAGAGAAAGAGAGACTGAGAGAGATGCGAGCTGATGCTATATGCAAGTCGAACCAGAGCATGTAAACGTGGACCATATTTCATACATTGACCAAATGACATGCATAGACAACCACTATAAAATTTGCATCTGTTTGAGTCCTCATTTCACTGTTTATGCATCGCTTGAAGTAACGCCTTTTTTCCAATTCGTCTTGAAAAAGGTCCGTTGAAACACCGAGAATAACGTTAGGTTGAAAGTGTACATGAAATCGAATAAATTGTTACCGAATCATTTTGTATGCTAACTGAAGTTCATGGTCGGAAATTTTTGACGTGTCCTTGTGTCCAAGTTAGACTGTATTTTATGAAGATCAGATGATGCTATAGATGATAAACATTTTGGACGCCAATGATCATCAAGAGCCTTCTCTTTGTCGCTAGTAACCATTTCTGAAATCAATCTTGGTTTAAGTCTTCGATTATTTTGAACGATGTTCTTGTTGCTTCTTTCCGTGTATGGTTGTCCACAACTTCCATCATCTTCAAACTCCTATTGATTTTCATTTAATATGTCGTGGTGCCTAAGAGCACTCAGCAAAAATTATGAATAAGCCAGCAATTTTTTAATTTCTCTTATCAATATGTACTCTACAAGAGCATGTTTGCAACGAAAATTTTTAAAAAAAGCATCAAAAGGAATTAAATATGGTTATATTATTCAGCTAATATCTTATAAAATGTATGAGCAAAAAACAAGAGATTTTAACCTCATCTCGCACACAACGCCATTTAATTTATTGACTTTTTTTTATATGCACAAGAATGATACATAATATTTTAATAATCTTAGCGTAAATTCGAACCCATCATTTCCTCTATATCCATCAATACATTGAAAAAATGTATTAAAAGATATAAAAGTCTCTTAGTTCAATTATCACATTTCATATTAGGACAGTCCTAACAATGGTTGCAAATTTAGAAGCAATTTTTCAAATTTTTGAAGTCATTCTTTGATTCGAACACTAGACTTTAAAACCTGAAAATTCAAAACTCACCAATCAAAAAAATAGCCAAGTAAAAACATCTGAAATGGCAACCGTGGTCCCAACCTGCCTGCCTGGGTGAGATTGATATGTGAACTGTATGTACCTCCATGACGCTATTCAGTTGTCACTAAAAGCTATTCGAAGGTATTAAATGTGTAAATCTCTTATGGAATCATCATTACTTTGCCAGTCAATAGATTATGATAATGACCATAATGGTATGAAAGTAACAAAATGCAAAAATCACGTAATAAGATGTACAAGACATTAATCTCTTTATTCATCTTAAAATAAATAATGAGACGATCTGCTAAGTATGATTATCATTAGTAATAGCAAACATAGATTAGATTAAGATTCTTTGCACTGTAGTAACATATCAAATAGAACTCCATTAAGTTTTTTTTCCATTTATATCAAGATATACCAGTGATCCTACAGAAACGATAAACTAGTAAAACAAAATCTGTCTTCATTTCTATTTGCATGTCTAACATCAACCTTTTGATTGTAACTATCACACAAACCGATTGCCCGTCAGCAGTAAATAGTGATGATGATGATGACGATGTTGATTGGAAAATGAAGTTTAATTCTGAGGTAAGATTTGCATCCACACCCTTTATGGAAGTAACATAGTACATGCCTACCTCCAACTGAACTATCAAAACTCAACCAGATTAGAGAGGTCCAAATGAAACCTTTAAACTCATCGTCTATTCCGATCGGCAGCAGATTTTTTTATATCCTGGTACTGTCAGGTTTTTAATACGTGTTTTAATTATCTAATTCCTATTAGCTGAAGCGTTACGCATCGATACTTTTAGGTTTTTATTTCATAGTTAATTCTTATGATCATCTCAATTTATCAAGCTTATTTCTTTTCTTTTTTCCCGATCGATATAGTTAGCTAACTGCCAAGGATAAACAAGCTAATTAAAAGTTGCAATACAAAGCAACTTGTAAATTGAATAGTTGGTAAAAAATAAACATACAATTAAAATAGGAATAATTGTTAATAATACTCATTTTGTATAGTTTCGTTATATAGTTGAGAAAAGAGTACACAGATGGCCCAAGGATTTTTACTTAGCCGTTTGATTTTTCCTAATCCTCTAATAGTGTGTGTTTTTTTTGTTTTTTTTTTTTCACGATTCTGCCTGTTCCCAAGTTGAAAAATATATCTTGGAGTTATTTTTTAGCCATATGTCACTGTAGCAACATAATTAAGGTAGAACAGGAATCAATGGAATTCAGGCAATTACGTATACAATTTTGGGTGATTCACCCCCCCCCCCCGAATGAAATGATGATGATGATGATGATGATGATGATGATGATGATGATGATACAAAAATTGCCAATAAATCTTATGAAAATATAATGAGGCTTCTTGAATAGGTTTCAGTTTCATGCATTACTGATAAAATGAGGCCAAACGGAAGTGTTTAAATCAGCCTTATTGATATATTTTCACTCTGATGAATGAATGTATCATCATTCCTTGCAGATATTCTGATTGAAAGGTCACAGGTTTAGGTATATATGGACAATTGTTATATATACATACATACATACATACATACATATATATATATATATATATATATATATATATATATATATATATATATATATATATATATATATATGTATACAATGCAACCTGACATCGAAGTCCCAAAAACTTCACGCACTTGATATCAGCCTAGTAGAGACCAAGAAGTGATAAATGTTTTTTTTTTTATTAGCACTGCTGCGTACTTTTCCCGGCGTCAATCTACTGTATGATCAATCATGTAGCAATAGACAAGCAGATTACACGCTTCAAATCTGTCATTTTTGTTTTCTTTCGACCCGTAATGACATTCCTTTATATCATTCTGAGTGTTGTGTTTTCGTGGTGTCCCCCGATCCAAACTGGCAGGTCAACGCAACGGTTCCTGACGTTATGACTTCACAGACAGCTACTTTCAGGGACGGACCGGTTTTATAACCAAGGATGAAGTTGGTTTGATCACATCAATCCGACATATACAGGTCAGAAATATACAAATATCCACTGTAATAAGCAGTGACATTATTCACACTCAAGGGGAGAGAGAAGTAAGCAAGTACATGAAACACCTGCAGATAAATACTTGTCGATTGCAGACGAGATTGCTTCCGATATTTTCAAAAGTTTGTGAATGCATATGATGTGTATTTCACCAGGTGTGTCTTCACTAAAATGCATGTATATAGACACACGGAAAAGTAAATGCGCATACATGGTCGCATTTTGTATAGATGTTTTGTTATTAAGTTTATTGCATTCATTCTTCTTTATTCAAAAATTGAACGTCTTCACACAAAAGGCAATCAGGAAAGGATGATTGCAATACTATGCTGACGATACAAACTCAAAAATGCCAATTGTTCCAGTCGATAAAAATACAAGCTAATCTAAGAAAATTGTTCGTAACAGGATCAGTTAGAAATGACAACTTTTGCTTAGGTACATATTGAGTATATGGATATTTTTTTTTAATAATTAGTCAAAGATATCAAAATATCTATTTTCTTTTACACCAACGGTATATATATATATATATATATATATATATATATATATATATATATATATATATATATATATATATATATATATATATATATATATATATATATATATATTCGAGCTGCGCTATCTAGGCGAAATGAGATATTCACTGTCAAATTACGGGAGATCATTTCAAATTGATATAATGCATTTATATAAATCTCTCAATTTTGATGATATATCTATTCCTTTATAATTCAATTATCTGCGTTGGGAAAGAAATAAAGCAGATATGGACACGAATGGATATAATTAAAATTTGGATATAAGGCAGTTGTTTGGGTCTTCGTATATATATATATATATATATATATATATATATATATATATATATATATATATATATAAGATGATCCGTCAAAAAATGGCCATTACATATGCTTAGGCGAAAAAAGTATTGATAGATGCAAATACCTTTTGTTTCAATTGTGAACATTCCCATGACTCGGAGTGCAATATCTAGGGGGAAGTATACTGTGAATATTGTGCAATATCTTTTTTTTTTTTGCAATAGGATTTTTCTGGTAGATTCATCAGGATTGATAAGACCTTCATTTTACAACCTAGAAACAATGATTGATATATTGAAGAAGCAAGAAATTCGTATTTATGCCATAAACACAGTATTCTCAAGAGAGTGTAGAGTAAATGCAGTAAATCAGTAAATTATTCATTAAAGAAAATCCTTTAATATTGTGGCTTATCAAAGACCACATTGAGACAACTGCATAGAGGAGGGTTGAAAATAATTTTTATTTGGAATAGTAGTCATTTCGAAGTTACATAAATAAACAAGGGTCACAATGAGAAAGCTTTCATAGCTTGCAGTATGAAAATATAAGTTCTTACGTTCATAAGAAATATCGATTAGGCTGATTAAGAGGATATTTTTTTCCTTTTACTTATGAACAATTTATGGCAGAAACGTAGTATCTGATTAGTATCAATACAAAATTCAATCATCCACACGCTATCACCACGCAATTACCCAGATCCATCAATACTAGAATATTCAACCATTGATATGGTTGAGGATGACAATGATGATCATAATAATGCACCTAAGAGTGGTGCGAATATCACGATAAGTTTCACGAAGACTAACGACAAAAGTAGAAATATATAAAAAAGGGGAACACTTTGTATTTCAATCCACCATTCTGTAAACTGGTTGAATGAAATATTTGCTAATTATTTTTAGACCTAATTAAAAACACATTTCCCAGAGAGTAATCCATTGAATAAAACCCTTCACAGAAATACTATAAAAATTAGTTACATCTGCATAAGCAAAATGGCGAAATTAGCAACCTCAATAAAATAGATTATAAGTAAAAGTAACACAAACCCACAACCAGGGGCCAAATACAGTTGTAAGAATAAAAATGACATCCATTTAAGCAAAAACTGAGTAGTGAAAATCACATTATACCAAGCAACTGTATGTTCTGAAGAAAACTATACACGTAACAGAGTTCTATAATTGAGAATACATTGTAACTAAGAGAAATCAAAAATCAAATAGTAAAATTGATAAAATGAGATCTCAGCATCGCCACAAGGGTATGTTCACTAAATAAACAAATAAAATTGATAATGTATAAAAAAAAAACGGAAAATATGTCTCAGTTGTATAAAATCCGTGCTTATGTCTCAAAATATATGTATTATTCCTCGCATATTGAACTTTAAATCATTAATACACAAAGCCAATTGTTTAAAGAGAATTTACTTTCAATTTCCGAACAAACGCTTTATGAACTTTTTTCTTTCTTTTCTTTAAATCATGTGCTTCAAAGGGTACATTTGAAGACGCCCAACATATCCAATTTTATTGATAAATAGTATTTTCTAAATACAATGAATATAATATAATGTCTATTTTAAATACCGGTGTTCATGGTTTTATAATGGGATATTCCTGGTATTATATTTTCTATCTTCTGAAAAAATGCGAATGTTTCATAAAGTTTAGTCGAACCGTATCAATCAAAGAAGTTCGAGTTCACGTTTCCCCGTATTTTCGCTATTCTGTTTGTTTTCATAAATTTGGCAGATTCGAAAAGAACTTATAACATCAGCCAAAGATAGAACCTTTCATTTAATGAGATTAGCAGAATAACAGTAGAACAGAATATCTTTAAGCCTATTTAGTTTTATCAACATAAATGTTTTTTCATTCAAACCTGAAATAAGTAGTTACGTAAATAGGAATATTATAACAATTCCTCATCATTATATTCTATCACTAAACAATGTTTTGCGATGGCGAATGGACTTAATCATACGCATTTAATACGGCGATGACATCATAAGAGATTGTAATTTAGTATCTTACGAAATGTCTTACCCCTGACTGGTGGATTTTAAAAAAATTGACTTGACTGATAGTTAATTATTTCGGAATAAAAGATGACCCTGGAAATATATGTATTTTTTTCTTGCTGTATTCCTTGAATGGAATTGAATGATAATGCAGTTTGTTCAGGTGGAGTCATCTGCAAAAGAAAAGGCTACAGCATCTCCTACCTGAAATAAACGACGATGTTCAGATTTTGCCAATCCAAAAGTATCAGTTATTATGTTATTTTGTGTGGATTAGATTGAACTGAAATAATTGAAATATGAGCAGTGACGTTATCCTACAGCTTTGTGGCTCAAGACACGAACAGCTGTTTGAATCTATTGATTGAGTATTGTGAAACATCGGCTAAACATGTTCTTTCCAGTCTGCAACAGTAATTTTGATTAGAATTTCAACTAAGCACATTTCTATTAGCTGCATCAATTTGCACATTTTATGAGACATTGGGAATAAACAAATAGAACAAACATGAATTTGTTTGATATTCAATTAGTTTGCATTTATTTGTGAATGTCAATTGTACTCGTCAGAATGAAGTTTTTTGTTATATTGTTTTTTGATGACAAGATTTTTAGATTTGCAAAAACTAGTTTCCTGTTAGTTTTCGATTAATTGTTTGGTATATACTCAATATTGAGTGTGAATAAAATGTGACTGAGATCCCAAGTCATGCAGCCAGGACACTGATGGAGTTAAGTTTTGGGATTAAAATATTCCCCTTCGGAGAAGTTCCAAATAATGCGTAGTTTTTGGTGATAAGCGATTTAATAAATAAAACACTGGTTTGATTCCTGCTATAAGCCAAGATTTATTCAATTATATAATGATGTAATCGAATTGTTTTATCATTGGATTTGTCATGGTTGAACACATTAAGATTAATTATTCAAGTTTTCTATAACCAACGCCTGTCAACATTTCGTGCAGAAAGAGATCAGTCCTCATTTTAGTTGTTCCATAAAGACCTCTTCTCCAGTTTCCCATTACATCGGTCTCATTCGATCTTTGTTTTTTTTTCTCTCGTCAAAGTATTTTCTACTAATCGTTCTTAAACTTCCCTTATTAATGCTTTCATGTTTTTATGAATAAGTTTGTATGTGCATGTGTGTTCATAAGGTGTATAAGCTTGTGAATATATAAAAGAAAGTAAGTATGAGGGATGTGCTTTTCTACTTTTTAGAGTTTTTTTCATCAAGCTTTGTATCTATTTTCATTCCTTATGTATTGTGTACAATCATATATGTTGAGCACGTTTGTTTTAGCCATATTTAAAACAAATATTTATATCTCCTGACTAGATCTGCTTCTTCCACCAGAAAGAATATACATTATGAATTGAATATTAAAAATATCGGCGGCATAACATGTTGGAAGTAATCAATTACGATTAGAAAATTGCTGATCAGTGTATGAGTTAATTCATCCGACTTTTTTGGTCGGTAATCACTAAAAAGTCTGATTTATCAAAACACAAGCGTGATTGCTGCCAGAGGCAAACTAAGGGACCAATTTAGCATAAACTTGTATTCCAAACTGGGCCCCTCCTAAAACCTCTTTAATTTCAAGACATGATGGAGAGTAAATGTTTGGATTTTCTGCATTTTAACTCTATTGATGTGACTTATGCGCATGATACATAAGTAGCCAGTTGGACCTTCCAACACATGAAGAAACAAGTTGGCAGTTTTGGTTTGCATTGACATTTTTCTGATGTCATCTGCGACTGTCTTAGGTAGATCTTTATTTTTACCTAATTGACACTGCATTCAACGTAAATCATATTCATTGTTAACCTTTGAGCAGGACTTCCTAAATTAGACTAATTTTCTTCCCAAAGAACATGCAAATGGAGCCATAATATTGAGAATGTACTTAAATGACTTGTATCCTGGAAAATGTTATTTTGTATCCGGTATTTGCCACTTACGAAGCTTTGAGCACTAGATTCAGCGATTTTTACGCTAAATATAGCGCATTTCTTGTTTTGCCAGTGCGATATTTTCGCATTCATGCTTAAACAATTTGGCCATTTTGAGCGTTTGTTTTGTATTCTTTTTTTTATTTTGCTCTTTTTAGGGCTTTATGGCAGTCCAAGTAGGGAGAAAATATCTTTTTCCGGGTCGGCACTGTGAATGGGCGTTGGTTGTTGTAATTTTCTCTCGAGCAGGGATGAGACAACATGATTTCCCTAGTTTCTCACATTTTAAACAATTAACATTCTAAGCGATTCTTTTAAATGAATTTTTTTTGTTTTGTGTCTTTTTTTTACTTCATCGGTTTTAAAAACTGACTGTAAATAATGAACTATAAATATCAATAAACGAAGTTTGGCGATCGATGAGAGTGATTTACTCAGTACGATGACGATAGATTTCAAGATATTTCAAAGATCATGTGAGGATGAATATCACAAAATCTTTGGGGTTGATAGATAGATAGATAGATAGATAGATAGATAGATAGATAGATAAATGGATTAACTTATTTTTTTATCATTCCATGTACGTAATTGTTTCATCTTTTGAAGACTCCTCCAAATTCTGTGTTTCTACTAACCTTCAATCATAGCACTAGAACATTGTTTCAATCAAAAAATGAAATCCCCAATATCCTATGAGTTCAATTGAATATTCATTGAGAAGGACAGGTCACTGATATTTTTTGAAAACTCTAAAATAGAATTACTAGATTAAAATATTCATGGAACGAGACAAAATATAAAATTGGGAAAAAGAAATATATTTAGATAGGTCTCAATTAGTCAGTCGTCCGTTCACTTTTCATTTCTATAGACTACATAACTGAGAGTATATGGCTTTGTGCTGTCATCTTTTTTCTCTCCTTACCCCACCCCCACTTTCATTATTCCTGGTCTCTTTCTTTCACTTTTTTTCAGGTTATGTTTCTCGTTTTCTCCTCTCACCTGACCTCTCCCATTGCTATCTTTCACTCCATCTCTCCCTTCTCTTCAGTCTTTCCTTATCCTCTTTGCTCGAATACAATCCGGAAATAAATACGAACCAGTATTCTACAATAATCGTATTTCTCACTTCATGGCACAGGCCTGACAACGAAAATATTTTGTATTCTAATCTAATCAACTGCACACTCATCTAAACAGCTCTTACCTTGTTTTGCAACATAAAATATCTATAAAAATCCTATAAAGATCAAACTAAATTTCATTCTTACAAACATTTGACCCATAACATATTTGATTCAGCAGTTCCTTGTTTTTCAGATTTGCCATTAGATGGGTGCAATCGGTTGACAAAAAAATTTTGAAAATCTCTATCTGATCTGAATGTATTCCGTAAAAAATTTTCAATATAATTATTAACCCGATTAAAGTGCCAAATATTCACGATAAACATATTTTTATTCATATGTTTACAAAAATATTTGGAAAAAATATCCACGCGCTTATTTTTAAATCACCTGCATTCTTGCTTCTTCTTACTGTTATTTTTTTTATATACATGTTATTTAATAAATACTTTATATTTCGTCATTTCTCTTATTACATTTTGTTAGATGTTCAAATATGTATTGGATCTTCATTTTTGTGGTGTTTTTTTATGATTATGGTTGTGTCCTAAATCGGTTTTGTGGATAGCAAGTGGACGCATACACACATAGACACACACACAACTCACATACAATATCCCCACACGTTCATACACACATATACACCATGCACATACACACATATGCACAAATCTTGCATTAAGTACTACTAAATGTCCATCTGTTAGTATGTCTATCTGTCAGCCTCAATTATGCATGCAATGAGTACATATTTCCATGGTGGAGGAAATAAGCTGTTTTGAAGGTTTTACGGTAGTTTTTTGTTTACAGTGTAACCATAATGCTAAAATACACACTCACTTTACGTTCAACGCAATCGGAATTTCCTCTTCCTGAGCCATAAAATACTGTATCAAGAGAATACAATATGAGTCAAGATCGATGCACTTCCAGCTCCAGAAAACAAGCCGAGTTTGGCACGGAAAAAATGGCCCAAACCATATTTTAACCAGTGAAAATGAAATCAAAGCTTTGCACCGTAAACCATATCAGTTATGAGATCCAGTTTTGGAAACCACCTAAATTAAATCAGCAGAACTTGCTAGACTGCCAGTCATCAAACAGACTCCCAGGATTCTTAATTAAAAAAGTGTATTGTCTGAACAAATAGGTAAATAATATTCATCATTAACAGATTTCTAATCAGTTTTACAAAATGAAATGACCTCCACAAACAGTGAATTTCAAAATGATTTTTGCCCATTTCAAATGTAGTATTCGAATAGAAATATAACCGTTCAAATAAATAATCTGTATATATTTTAAAGAATTTGGTACTTTTATATTATATTTCTACGCCACTTGATCGATAAAGCACAGGAATTTATGTGTTTTTCTGGGGTTTTTTTAGAATAAACAGATCTCTTTTTTTTGAAATAGGTACTTTCAATCATTTCATTGTTTTTGTTTTTTTTCTAATATTTTTTTTCTTTCAAATATCAATCCGTTTTTATCTCTCCTACGTCCGAGGATTT
The DNA here is from genome assembly GCA_963457665.1 of Thysanoteuthis rhombus. Lineage (NCBI taxonomy): Eukaryota > Metazoa > Mollusca > Cephalopoda > Oegopsida > Thysanoteuthidae > Thysanoteuthis > Thysanoteuthis major. The sequence continues at coordinate 23,183,765 of OY735221.1, read as the reverse complement.
TCACACATTTCTGTTTTTTTTTTGTTTTATTTCAACACTTTCATTTTTTAGCTTAGGTTTCACATTTTGTCACATCCAGTTCTGATATTTCCAGCTGTGTTTTTTTATCATACGTTTTCAAGATGGATATTTTAAAAAGAAGGAAGAGATCAAGCAAAGATTCATCCTAGGATGGCAAGCTTTTGGCAGAGTAAGCTCAACTTTCAAAAACAACACGATCCCTATAATCCTGAAAAGATGAGTATACAACCAATGCATCTTACTGATAGACACTTGTGAAGGTGAAGAATAGAACTTTACCAAGAGACAGAATGGCAAACTGAGAAGCATGCAATGCACGCATGAGAGAATCAATCTCACATGGAGAGATCGAAAGAAATCACGGTATACAAGGAAGAAAACTAGTGTACAATAATCATAGAATCTATTAGAAAACATAGGCAGGGCCATGTTGTAAGAATGACAGACAAACGATGGACATCGTGGCTAAAAACATGGATCTCCAGAGATCACATGCGGAACCAAGGCGGATAGAATACAAGATGGAGGGATGTACTAGACAAATTTAGAAAGTACTAGTTCTGCAACGCCCATTATAGAGAAGTGTAGTGAATCCTGGAGACGGTCTATGTCCAACTATGGACGTTAAGAAATAGATAATGATGACGCTGTGCAGTTCATTAGTGAACGCAATGGGTTAATGTCCGAGTTATTTACAATCAGGCTAGCATTAAGTTATAAGAAGTTCATGTGCTATTCGAGAAAGTGTCTTTTGTACGTGTCTTTTGCCTGGATAGCTTGTGGAACAATGTGTCTATTTTTGGGACATATTCATTCCATGGTCTTTGTTTTTGTGATTACATCATATAGCTTGTATACATTTTTTTATGCTTTCTCTTTTTTCAAGTTTTCGTACAAGACACATTGGTTCATCGCATATTCATTCGCAGTCAATAGCATAGAATTACAGACAGTCCATGTGCGACCAAACAAAATTTCTTGTCTTTCAGATTTAGGAGCTAACACATGATTGCATCTCAAGGACTGTGCATATATATATATATATATATATATATATATATATATATATATATATATATATACATATCTATTTTCATCTGATTCATTTCTTTATTTCTG
>OY735221.1:23075125-23180125 GCA_963457665.1 Thysanoteuthis rhombus | reverse complement strand
AAAATAAGCACAGCTAGTTTGTGTTTACCACGGATATCCTGAACTAACCAGAATAAAAGATAGTATATGTTGATTTATTAGAAAACGCACCCCATTAAGAGCTGATTCATTTAAACTTACAAAAATAGATCAATACGGTCGGTGCATGACTTGTAGTTATTAACTGAATTCTTTTTTGAAATTTTCATAGTATAATGTTTGATCAATGATATTACTATTCGACACTGAATTAACTTCATTGACGAAGAAAGGGTTTATATTGAAGAATAGGTATTTGTTGAGAAAAATGAATAGTTTATATTTCATTAGACTACGGATTGATGAACTTTAATTAGGGTCTTTAGATACTGAACATTTTTTCTATTCAGCAACAAAATCAACAAAACTTATTCTTATGTTATCGCAATGAGGCTTCGATTAATAGGCACGTGATTAATCATCAGTCTTGTAAATCGATTTCAGTTAGGAATTTGCTTTCTCAGTTATTTTGGGTTAATGAATTCTACCACACCGTGTTGCAAAGCTGATACATTATCACGTGCATGTTGTGTATGTGGTTTTGTTTGATTAAATGGCATCCATTTACACATTGACCGATGGATGAGGGACATCTTCGAAAGAAAAGTCATTGTGCTTCAAAGGACAGCCACCAAAAACAGAGCTACAGTTGGGAACAGTGCCTGAAAAGTACTGTATGACTGTGAAGCGAAACACTGATTTCATTTCTAATATGGAGAACAAAGTCTATTCGTAAAACGAAATTAATTTCATTCGTCTTTCTAATGAATATGCACGTATGATTCTCTGACTTCAGAAAAGGGCGATAAATCGTTTGCAGCAAAATGCATTTTTTGCAAGAAAAAAAAATAACAAAACAAAAACCAGATAGAAGTAAACTTCTCTATGCGAATGTACTCGTCTGGAGCCTACCCCAAGGGAGCTGGAAAAAAGCATCCTGCTAATGATTCTTTTAGTGCCTATTAAACTGCATTGACTCACTATCAGCTTACCATATCAACACATACATGCACAGAATTTTGAAACATGGTACAGATTGGCATAAAGAGAAATGCACATACATACAATTTGATCATGTACTACATATGTACTATCATATTGCGTACACAGGAAGTGGCCTGATCTAATATGACTTTACTAATTAAGGTAGCTCGTGGCTACTCGTTTAAATGATCATATCATATCGCTGGCAATATGTTGGAAATGAAAGATTAACCCTTTTGACCTGGCTCATTTAAACTAGCCATTGAGGAAAGGACGGTAACACACATACACTCAGTCTAAGAAACACACTCAATATCAACTTACTTTAGTGCACATACAATGCACACACAATCCATATAGATAAACACGGAGGAGTGAACTCAGCCGATTATACATTAGAAAATACTAAACATATCGTGCCTATATTCCAACAAGCATCATAAACATTACAAGTTAACTCTCATCAAAAATGTGAAAGTCAACACAGCTGCTGATGATTATTCATGTAAAAGTGTTTAATCAAATTCTGGATCCGAAATTTTCCTGGTGTAATGTTAGATCATTGCAATTAGAGTTCGGTACTGATAATAATAATAATAATAATAATAATAATAATAATAATAATAATAATAATAATAATAATAATAATACAGACTAAGAACGGCCCAATACACACAAAACTGCACATTCCAAAACAATGAGAAAAAGTTTTACCAAGATTTAAATGGGGAAAGAAGGCAGGACATAAAACCAGATGCCACAGAGGCCAAGAACTATTGGAATAGCATATGGGGGCACCCAAAAAGACACAATGTAACACCGCAATGGTTAAGAAACACGAGAAAAGAACTAGAAGATATAGACAAGGGAGAACCAATATTACTGAATGAAACCACATTGAAACACACTCTTAGGAAAGTAGCCAACTGGAAAGCACCGGGTCCCGACGGGATCCATGGGTATTGGTTCAAAAAGTTCACCACGTTACACGGCAGACTCACCCACCTACTCCAAAATTGTCTAAATGAAGGCAAAGCACCAGAATGGATGACTAAAGGCAGAACCACCCTCATCCAAAAAGACCTGGGGAAGGGGAACATAGCAAGCAACTATAGACCAATCACTTGCCTACCACTTATGTGGAAAATCCTGACCGGGCAAATAGCAGAGAGAATATACATGTCAATGGATAGAAGGGGGCTACTACCAGAAGAACAGAAAGGGTGTAGGATAGGAACCAAAGGGGCAAACGATTTACTCTACATAGACCAGATGATCTTAAAAGAAGTAAGGAAAAGGAGAAAGAATATCGCAATGGGATGGATAGATTACAAAAAGGCATACGATATGATTCCACATAGCTGGATACTCGAATGCCTTAGAATGTTCAAAATTAGCGAACCGGTGGTTAAATTCATTGGTAATTCAATGGAAGACTGGAAAGTAGATTTGACAGCCGCAGGGGACAAACTAGCCGAGGTAGGGATAAAAAGGGGAATCTTCCAAGGAGACTCGTTGTCCCCACTATTATTTGTTCTAACAATGATACCGCTTAACAGAATCCTGAAAAACAGCAAAGGATACCACTTCTCTGAAACAAAAGGAAAGGTCAACCACTTAATGTACATGGACGATATTAAATTGTTTGCAAAAAACAGGGGAGAGCTTGAGACTCTGTTCAACGAAGTAAGGGAATATAGTGAGGACATAGGAATGAAGTTTGGGATAGAAAAATGCGCAATCATGGTGATGCATAAAGGAAGGCTTTCAATGACTGAGGGAATTGAACTTCCGGACAACAACAAGATTAGGGCATTGACTGCACAAGACCGATACAAGTACCTAGGTGTCCTTGAATGTGACACGATAAAACGGGAAGAGATGAAGGAGAAAATTAAGAGAGAATACCTCAGAAGGATAAGGAAAATATTAGAAACCAAATTAAATAGCAGAAATCTAATAAAAGGAATGAACACCTGGGCTGTGTCAGTAGTTAGGTATACAGGACCATTCCTAGGATGGACAAAGGAAGAGCTCCAATCAATGGATAGGCGAACAAGGAAACTTATGACGATGCATAAAGCATTACATCCTAGGGATGATACAGATAGGCTATACGTTAAGAGAAAAGAAGGTGGTAGGGGGCTCATCAGCATAGAAGATTGTGTCCAGAGAGCTAAAGTAGTCCTAGATAGATATGTGCAAACAAATAGTGAAGAAATCATAAAGAGCGCGGGGGATAGTGCAACAAACAATAAAGTAGAAAACAATGGAACAGTACAGCAAACTAGAAAAGAAAAGTGGGAAGGGAAAAAATTGTACGGCGAGTTTAAATGACAGATAAAAGATATAGCAGACGAGAAATCATGGACGTGGTTACGAAAGGGAAACCTTAAGAGAGAAACAGAATCGCTCATCATGGCAGCCCAAAACAAAAGCATAAGGACAAACTACATAAAAACAAAAATCGACAGAACACAGACAAACAGCAAATGCCGCATGTGCGGTGAAAGAGATGAGACAGTAAACCACATAACTAGTGAATGTAGCCAACTCGCCCAGAAGGAGTATAAGCATAGACACGATAGAGTAGCAACGATGATACACTGGGAACTAAGTAAACAAATGGGATTCAACCATGGGGAAAAGTGGTATCAGCACAAGCCAGAGGCAGTTTTGGAGAATGACAACCACAAACTACTGTGGGACTTTGACATCCAAACTGACCACCTCATCCAGGCAAGAAGGCCGGACTTAGTAATAGTAGACAAAAAAAGGAGGGCCTGCCAAATAGTAGACGTTGCTGTACCTGCAGACCATAGAGTAAAAAAGAAGGAGGGTGAGAAAAGGGGAAAATACTAGGACCTAGCAAGGGAGTTAAAGAAAATGTGGAACATGAAAACCAGGGTAGTACCGGTCATAGTGGGAGCACTAGGAACTGTCCCCAAAACGCTGAGGGAGAGACTGGAGGAGATCGGGATTAGGGGGAGGATAGAGACCGTACAGACCACAGCACTGCTGGGCACTGGACGGATACTGAGGAAGGTGCTAGAGATATAAGGACTGCAACGAATTGTAGCTCTGTCATGATATGCGAAAGAGAGAGGAGACGTTAGCTGAAGACCTGGGGAGACTTATTGTCACTCAGCCTTCAGCGATAACCACTGGGCAACCGGTGTGAAACTGTAAATCGCAGAATTACTGCGATCTATGAGTACTAGGAGAGGAGGGCTGGAGACTTGAGGAGACTTGCTGTCACTCAAACTCCAGCGGTTACCACCAGGCAACTGGTGTGAGATTCCTAATAATAATAATAATAATAATAATAATAATAATAATAACAACAACAACAACAATAACAACGAGAGAAAGAATTTCTGGAACAATGTATTGGGATACTCGAAAAGACACATCAAAGCCCTGGAATAGTTAGATAGAATGAAAAAAGATACAGAAAACTAATACCACTGGATGGATTCTTATTGAAACAAACTAAAAAAATAGCCAACTAGAGAGCACCATGGCCTTATAGGATCCACGGGTATTGATTTAAGAAAATCCCAAAACTATATGACGGGCTCATCCACCAACTCCAAAATTCCTTAGATGAAGGCAACACAAAAATTTGGACAGCAAAAGGCGGAACCATCCAACGTGGTACCGAAAAGGGGGAGCCATACCTGCAAATATAGACCAATCATATGCCTACTACTCATGTAGAAAATCTTGACTGGAAAGAAAGTTGAGGGAATATATATCAATGGAAAGGAGAGGATTATTATCATAAGGATAGAAAGGATGTAGGAGAGGAGCCGACGGGGCAAATGACTTGCTCTATATCAACCTGACGATCTTAAAAGAAGTAAGAAAAAGGAAGAACATTGCAATGGGATGGATAGACTATAAAAAAGCAAACGACAGCAGCAAACTAAAATGCCTCAGACTGATCAAGATCAGTAAACTAGTGGTGAAATTCATAGCCTACTAAATGAAAAACTGGAAAGTGAACTAGATACCCACAAGAGGAAACTTAGGAGGGGTAAGTACAAAGGAGGAATCCTTTGTCTCCACTACTATTAGTTCCAACCCTGAAACCACTCGACAGAATCTTGGAGAACAGCAAAAGATACCACTTCTCCGATGCAAAAGAAAAGTCAATCACCTATTGTACATAGTCAACGTAAGATACTTGCAAAAAACAGGACAGAGCTCGAAACGGTGTTCAACAAAATGAAAGAATACAGTGATGGCATTGGGATAGAGTTTCGATTGAAAAATGTACAATAATATTTATGCACAAAGGAAGGCTCTCTGCAACGGAGAGAATCAAACTCCTGGACAGCATTGACCACACAAGACCAATACAAATACGTAAGAGAAACTCCGAGGAAATGGGAAGAAATGAAGGAGAAAATATGGTACGAAGAAAAGGAAAGTATTAGAGATTAAATAGTCGGAATCTGAAAAAGCATGAATATATGGGCTTTATCAGTAGTAAGATTCACAGGGCCATTCCTTTGAATGACAGAGGAAGAAGTTGATGAACCAACGAACAAGGAAGTTCATGACAAGGCCATACACCCCGGAGATGACATGGACAGACTCTACGTGAAGAGAAAAGAAGGTGGCAGAGGACTCATCATTATAGGAAACTCTGTCCAAAGTGCCAAAACAGGTCCAGAAAATATGTGAAAGCAAGCAGAGGAGACATTATAGAGAGTGCCCAAAACAGCACAATGAACTAGAAAAAAGTTGAAAACGTAGGAGCAGCACGATAAATAAGGGCAAAAAATTGAAACAGAAAAAAGCTATACGGAGAACTCAAAAGATACAGGATAATAGAGACGACAGATTATAGAGATGGCTAAAGGAAGGGATTCTAAAGGGAGAAACAGAAACGCTCATCATGGCAGCCAAAAATAAATGCATCAAGACAAAATATTTCAGAGCAAAAATCGATATACACAGACAAACAGCAAATGCCGCACATGTGAGGAAGGGGATGAGATTGTAAACCACATAACTAGTGAATGTAATCAAATACTCCAGAAGGATAATAAACACATACACGATAGAGTAGCAACGGTAATACACTGGGAATAGGGCAACCGTCATCATCATCATCATCAGTCTTTTAGCCTCCGTCGTTGGACATAGACCTTCCCCAGGATTTGCCACACTTCTCTATCATGGGCGTCACGGAGCCAGTACTTCCTGAACTTGTCTAGTTCGTCTCTACATCTAACATTTTGCCGGCCTCGGTTGCGCATGTGGACTCAGGGAATCCATGTTGTGAGTCGTGATGTCCATGGACAGGGCAACCGAATAGGATTCAACCATGTGGAAAAGTGGTACTAGCGCAAACTGAAGAAAGCCCTGGAAAATGGAAGTTGAAAATTACTCCGGAACTTTTACACATAAACCGACCATCTCATCCAAGGAAGAAGACTGGACCTAGTTATCATGGAAGGAAGAGGAGAACCTACAAAATAATAGATATTGCTATGTTTGTAGACCACGGAGTGATACAAGGACCTTGCAAGGAAGCTTAACAAGGTGTGGAATATGAGTCATGGTACTACCAGTAATTGTAGGTGCGTTTGCAAATGTAAGAAGACACTGAAAGTAAAACTAGCGATAAAAGGAAGTTTCGAGGCAATATAAAAACACGGCACTGTCAAAGAATACGCAAATACTGAGGAAGGTGCTATAAACATGATATCTACTACCCCCAGCCGTTAGAAGTGGACTAATTTGGAGAAAGGGAGAGAAGGGAAAACAGAATACACTGAATGATGATTGAGATAAAAACCACAGCGCTGCTATGAAAGGTGAGGGAGATATGAGATGTCTTGAGACCTGATGAGATCTGTTGTCCCTCAGTCTCAAACTGTGGCGAACAGGCCATTGGTGTGAAAATTATTATGATTATTATTATTATTATTATTATTATTATTATTATTATTATTATTATTATTAATAATAATAATAATAATAATAATAATAATAATAATAATAATAATAACCCTAGAGATGATACAGATAGACTATACGTTAAGAGAAAAGAAGGTGGCAGGAGGCTCATCAGCATAGAAGACTGTGTCCAGAGAGCTAAAGTATTCCTAGAAAGGTTTGTGCAAACGAGTAGTGAAGAAATCATAAAGAGTGCGAGAGATAGTGCAACAAGCAATAAAGTAGAAAACAATGGAACAGTGCAGCAAACAAGAAAAGAATGATGGGAAAGGAAAAATCTTACGGCGAGTTTAGAAGACAGATACAAGATGTCATGGACGTGGTTACGAAAAGGAAACCTTAAGAGAGAAACGGAATCGCTCATCATGGCAGCCCAAAACAAAAGCATAAGGACAAACTACATAAAAACAAAAATCGACAGAACACAGACAAACAGCAGACCATAGAGACTGAAAAACGGGAAAAATACAAGATGTGGAACATGAAAACCAGGGTAGCACCGGTCATAGTGGGTGCACTAGGAACCGTCCCCAAAACGCTGAGGGTGAGACTGGAGGAGATCGGGATTAGGGGAAGGATTGAGACCGTACAGACCACAGCACTACTTGGAACTTCACGGATACTGAGGAAGGTGCTAGAGATATAGATACTGCAACGAATTTTAGCCCTGACATTATAGGTGAAAGAGAGAGGAAACGTTAGCTGAAGACCTGAGGAGACTTATTGTCACTCAGCCTTCAGCGATAACCACTGGGCAACCGGTGCGAAACTGTAAATCGCAGAATTACTGCAACCTATGAGTACTAGGAGAGGAGAGCTGGAGACTTGAAAAGACTTGAGGAGACTTGCTGTCACGCAAACTCCAGCGGTAACCACCAGGCAACTGGTGTGAGATTTCAAATAAAAATAATACTAATAATAATGATGAAAAAAAAAGTACCTAACCCGTTCCAAAAAACAGCAAGTTGTTTGCTTTCGATATCCCGGTCTTGGTGGACTGAGACTATATTTTCAAAGAAAATCTTGGAAACCCACATCCCAATCTCTTTTAAAGACTGAGTAAAAGTTAACGGTCGTAAATTTAAAGTACGGAAGACCTGGGAGATGTATATCGTTATTATGGCATTTTGTCTGCAAAGCTATTCCAGTGAAATTATCATCCGATTTTTTTTTACACTCACTGCTTTCAATTAAATATAAGCGCAATTTTGTTTTTTGTAGACGAGTATCATTCGTACGAAAACTGCAATAAAAACGACCAATTCTGTAGCAAAACCCATTGGATTATCTACCACGTTCTATGGCTTTAGCGGGAAATATCTTTTCCAAGTAGTCATTAATGTCAGAGTTTTGATTGAGGGGCTTGTTCGGCGGAATGTATAAATTTTAGAAAGATTTTGAATTGCAAAACTTTCGAAGATTAAAATTTAACACTTTCGATTTCTCAATGGTTTATACGGCAGCAGTTGTAATTTTTTCAATTTCATGCGTCATACATCGTTCTGCTCTTAGACAGATTGAACAAACGACACGCTGGCAACGCAGTCCTCCAAGACAGCACACATTACCCTATTTTATGAACGTAGGCATATATATATATATATATTGCTCGGCCCTTAGCTGCAAAGGATCGTGTGGATAGATGAAGAAATAAGCGTAATACGGCGATCGAAACAGTGTTTTTTAGAAAGCAGCCTTGTACTCAATCTGTGTTCCCACCAACTGAGCTCACGACCCTCTGGGAAAGGCTCGACTACGAGAGCGCTTGATTTGCTACCAAATAACAATGGCAAAATAAATGTTTCTGTTTATCACGTACGCCTGTGCGGTGTGACTGTGTGTATGTGTGTTTGTTTATGCGTGAAAACAAGAGAATATGCATGCGTGAATAAATATACGAAGCAAGTCAATGAAGCAGAACGATTGCGTGGCGAAAGGACAAGGTATGATGGATATAGATCAAACAATAATTCACGAGACAAGACGAGACAGGACGCAGTAAAGCTAGACAACTACGCCCGAATTAAAGAAGCGTACTGGCTGCACAAATCGATATTTTAATCATTCGATCGATTGATTAAGTCTGTGGTTCGTGAACTTCGTTACTGAAGGAGAAATGATGCCAGTATCTGTGCTTTATCTTTCAATTTGCTTCGAAGCTATAAACGATGCATTGTTATTTTTTGTTTGACATTCTCTCTCTTCTCACTTAATATTTGTTTATTTTTCAACTTGAATCCTGGTTTATCTTTCTCGATTATACAAGCAACCAGTATGCGTCTATTCTGCTTCATTGTCACCATTACCGTTAATTCTTGTTGCATAGAAAAAGTGAGATAGAGAGAGAGAGAGAGAGAGAGAGAGAGAGAGCATTTATTATAATCACACAGAATATCGTCAAACCGTCATTGTTATCAGAAGTTGATATCAAAGGCTTTATTCAAGGGAATCAAAATAAGCGACTTCCTGTAGATATCTTTTGCTTTATGTTATAAGCTAGTTGTACAGTATGTATATGCGTGTATATATATATATATATATATATATATATATATATATATATATATATATATATATGTGTGTGTGTGTGTGTGTGTGTGTGTGTGCGTGTGTGTGTGTGTGTGTTTATGTATGCAAGTATGTATGTATACATTGTATATAACAGGCCAACATATCACTGAGTAAATGGAAATTAAAAATGACTGAAATTGCGGATTGAAAGCAAAAATATCAAGAAAAGTTAGGAATCAAATCGCTGCTATACGCAGCAACTTATTGATGAGGAAAGAGCATGATGCAAAAGCGTCGAGAAATATGCATCAACATGGATGATGTTTGATCGTAATGTCAAACATTTCTTTCTAGCATTCAGACCCAATCACCTAGAACAAATCACTAATGACTTCACTCACTCCATCAGTATTCACATTTTTTCACCTCATTTTCACTATTTTCTGTTCAGTTTTCTCTCACTCATTCTCTCTGTTTTGATCTAAAACTTTGCAGGAGGCAGGTGAACATACTTTCACAGACTGAAACAGAATCGAAGAGAATTGAGGTAAATCGAATGGAAGAGGAAGAAAAGGAGAAACAGCTGACAGTTTTTCAATATAAGACCTGTTGAAAAGGAAAAAAAAGAAAAGATGAACACAGACTATTAAGCAAAAAAGTAGAGACCAATGATTTTAGTCAAACAAAGTCTATCAAAAGTGCACACGTGTAATGTGCAAAAAATTCCAAATAATGGAAACTTTTGGATCATTATAAATGATTCCATGCTTTTAAGTAAATAGTGTATGCAGTGAGTGTTTTTGGTATTCGACTTTTATTGAAACAAAAGACCTCCAAAACGAATAGAATTTGTGAAGGATTGCGAACTAATGTAAAACGATTGGAAAATACGTTTCAATTAAACGGAATGATTTCGGATCCTATCATCTATTCTATACACTGTGACATGAAGTACTCACAGTATCGAACAATTATATCACCTGTTTTAAAAGAATATAATTCAATTGGTTATTATTTGCGCTGTCTGTCTGGATGACGGGAGATATGCCAAGAGTGTTAGCAGCATTCAAGTTTGATGGCTGAAAATCTAAACATTCAATCATGTCCAGATAAAGTTTTTTTTGCTAAATCCCCCCCCCCATAGGTTTTTGGCCGGGGTTCATTTTGTAATGTGTTATGTTAAATCAGTTTTTTACTTTGTGTTCAGCGATATTTTCTATTTTGGAAATTTAGACTTGTTTCATAATCGCAGCAATACAAAAGACGAGGGAAATAACTTATTGATTGATCACCTCATTCTAAAATTTTCAATTGGTCACTGCAAACACAGTATGCTTCCTAAAGGCATTGCTCACATGATGGTTTCTACAGAGTGACAAATCAGATTTGTTATACAGTATGATCTAATTCTATAAGATGAAATAAGAAATAGAATGAAACAATGTATGTTATTCGAAATCAAAGTATTTGGTCAGAAATTTTATATATATATATATATATATATATATATATATATATATATATATATATATATATATATATATATATATATATATATATATATATATATGCGTTTGTGTGTGTTTGATAGGTAGATAGAAAGATAGATAGATAGAAAGAAAGATAGATAGATAGATAGATAGATAGATAGATAGATAGATAGATAGATAGATAGATAGATAAAAATGACTCACAAATTTGGCATTGGGACTGAGGAAATTCGGTTGTTTTTACTAAGCTCTCGTTTGCACTTTATACAATATTAAAGAAAGTAAACATACATATGATTTTGAAATATTATTTCTGTCAAAGATAGTGTAATTGGATTATAGGAAATCAATCCAACATAAGTTGCCATTTAGTTTAACAAAATATGACATGATTTTATTAGACAGAATTATGACTTTACACATGATCTCAAATAACTGGGAACATGCTTTTTGTGACAAATATATCTGGATGACAAAATATTCCTGCATTTTCCATAGTTAGTTACGATTGGTTCTCCATTTCATTCACTGTTTTGAAACAACAATTGTAGATATTAATTCAGATTGTAGCAGAATCAGTTAAATTGTGAACGCTACTCTGAGATTTCATGAGATTCTAACAATACATATTTAGATATGAGAAAAGGAACTCACATTAAAAAAGCTGACTTATATTTTAGGTGATTTAAGGCTATACGTAAAGCAACTCCAGAAAATACATCAATTAAGCCTAATGAAATTATAGATATTAGGATATTACAAATGATTTTTCACTAAAAATTGTATACCAACGTTCTGTGCTGTATAGTCGCAGATTTATTTGAATGATTTTCATTTTGGTACAGGAAAATAAATGAAACAACTTTTTCAATTTCGCAACGTCTCCAGCCCATAATTACATTGCATCAAGTCTTACCGCCTAAACTGTAATGATGAACATTTTTTTTTAATCTGGCAACAAACATGCCATTTTTAGATCAATATATGCCGAAAAATGAAAAAAAATGCTAACATATCATTTTGTCATTGAGAGAACCAAACGAGCAAGCTGATCTATGCAACAGTTACACATAAAACTACTTCTGAAGAGGAGTAGGATAAACATTTGAATAGCAAAATGTCACCCATATGTTTGGTGATACGTGTCCAAACTTATATTCAAATGATGATCTTTCTCATATATTACCAATATACATATATATATTTATATATAAATATGTGCATATATATATATATATATATATATATATATATATATATATATATATATATATATATATATATATATATATATATATACACACACACAAAAGACCTTATTGGTATAAGGTTTTCGACTCAGATGGGTCTCTGTTTTGGGAATTGACATTCATGATTGTCATGAAAAATTTATCAAATCATGGTCTGATAACCCTTTTATTTATCCATTTTCTTTTTATAAGAAAAGGCGATACTATTGGTAAGTCTTAAAATATCTAATACCCCACGATTATAATCGAATTAAGTATTGGTATTTTTGTCACAAGTACTCAAAATGATATCAAAACTTCCACCTTAAATTTACATCTGACGCCTCAACGATTTTCTAATATCTAAAGTTTATCATTGATTGGTCAAAATATGTTAACACTCATCATTATTGCATTCGTGCAAGCGAACTGGTAAAAAAAATCGGAGTAAGGTTTCTTGCATGCAAAAAATGCAGGAAAAAAGGGGAAAAAGTTTGCAATCTCTGCGTTCTTTGATTGATCATTCCGATATGCACATGTTCCACTTTCTTTCTGTCTCTATCACACGCACACACACATGCACACACGCATATATACGAACATACATACGTGCACACATACACACACATAAATAAACATATATACATACACACACACACATACACACACACACACACACACATATATATATATATATATATATATATTGGCAAATCTTTACCCTTGCTTCTACATATTTTTTTTTCAAATTCTTTGAGAACATCTGGACAAATAGAGAGACCAACACATATGTGTAGGTAATTCCAAAAAACAGGAATGATAGATAATAGCACAAAAAAAACACATCTTACCAGCTGACGGTCACAGCTAATAGTCAGTGCATCTTAAGAGGGGAGAACATCCAAATATCTTACTGAAAATGACTGGTCTGGGTTATACAGCTCCGATGAATAGGATGGACAATTCCTGGATCAGCTGCAAAATGAATACATGTAACCCTTCGAAATTTGTTGACATAGCTAAATGAAAGAAATTGTAACAGTTCATTCAGATATTTGGCAGAAAATCGTGTTTGGATATGACAATATGTTTTATGGGAAGGAAGATTCCTTGCTCAACTCTAAGATTTGATCATATTTTCAGTATTTTAGACCCTGCAAAAGGATTACTAAAATGATTCGCTCAAGAAGAAACATGCATGATTTCAAAATGGCTAAAAACATTGCATGCATGAAATATCTAAAATTAATGGAATATCAAATGATGATTTTGTCTTCATGAATTTATTGGTTATTGAGCTTCAAACGTGACAGACAGGCAAGGGCGAGTCTTCTTGGATGTGAATGTTTCTTCAAAACACATTTTATCGAATGTTATCTTTGTTATTCATCAGGATATGGGACAATTTATGGAGCAATACTTTTTTATGCAAAATTTAGTCTAACTTTTGATTTTAAGAATTTGTATACATAAAACATTTGATGGCTGATCTCTAATTGTTTGGTGATTAATCTGGGACAAACTTGCCGTCTACTTTCATTACTAGTGTGATATCAACTCACCTTATTTAAGACAAAGCCTTGCTTTTACCCAAGACGTATTATTAGCAATTGCCGTTATGGGAGCAAAAGTTTTGAAGCGACATCGTAAATAGAAGTTGGAAATGAAAGTCTTATGTTGAACAACATTTTGCAAACTGAGTTTTTTTTGCTTGTTTTTTTTTTCTGCGTACAGAGGCAACAGTGGCACACATATAATCATCGGTGAGTCAGAAATTTGCTGATATAAAATACTCAACAGGAAGCGAAACTAGCGGATGCAACATTGATGACATAGATCATTGGTCGATAAAACACAATTTCCAGCTAGTCACTTTTTTCTGTGATCTTAAAATGATGATTCACCATATGCTGAAAAACGTCTTGTGGAAGTGGCGATGGTTATTAAGTCAGACTTTTTTCCATGGGAAACTGTCTCTCCTCAAATAGATTTCCAGAATTATTCAAGCTGAGAATCCTGTCTGCATCGTTCTGAACATCTTCTATTTGTGTTTGTGTGCTAACTACCCAATGAATTTCCTTAAGCTTTACACGGAAATATATTTATTTTATGCTTTAGTTGCCTTGAAAAAAATAAGGTGTTCAGTTTTCAATTCTTCAAATAATTCTTATATCTTATCTTATTAAGTTTTATGGTCTTGTTTTGTAAATTCTATAATACATGTATCTTTTCCCAATTTCTAGTGGTTATTATCTGTTGCTTTTTTGTCTTAATTTCTTTTTTTTTCTTCATTTTCTGAAAGTCCAGGACATGTTGTAGTATTTCGTAAATGTTTCATTCACTTTTACGATACCTTTTACATTTAGCTTCCTTTTCCCTATTTTTCATTCTTCTTTTTCTCCTTCGATAGTTTTAATCTCAATTTCTTATCATTTCTTCGTTTCATTTGTTCTTAGTTTTTCCTAACCTTCCTTTCTTTCTTCTTTTTTTCTTTCTTTCTTTCTTTCTTTCTTTCTGTCTTCCCACATGTCCCTCATCTTTCTTCCTTATTGTATTTCTTTCTTTCCCTCTTTGTTTCATTTTTCATTCCCCTTTCATTTTAATCTTATCTTTTTTTTGCAGTACCCATGATTTTTTCCTCTTTTTCTCTCTTTATCCAATTCTTTCTCTATTCGAATTTCTGCTCCCTTCCGCTTCAATTGATTCACGTCATTTTTTGTTTCATCCCTTTTTACATACTTTTTGTTATCTCTTATCTACACATTGTCTAGCCACTGTTAATCTTTTGGGGTGAATTTTAGGCGTCCTATATCACATGAATAGACAATTGTCTGGCCAGTTATGAATTAAACAGATTTTCATAAAGTCATAAAATCGCTCGACCTATAAGTCACAGTTGAATGTTATCCTTGGCTTAGTGTGAGACAAAATATACAACGAAATCAAGTCTTATATGAATTTGGTTTGTAGTAATGTATAGACGTGTCTGTCAATACGTCAATGTCAGTGAATTCCTATCAAATATTTCATGCTGTCTGAGTGGGCGTAAGTCTAATCGACGTTCGTTATTGTCTATGATAGTATCTTATCGCTCTTAATGTACGTGGATATGCGCGTGGAACCGTGTTTGTGCACATCCATGGATGTGTGTGTGTGAGTGTGTGCATATATATATATATATATATATATATATATATATGTATAAGGTGTGTGTGTGTGTGTGTGTGTGTGTGTATGTGTGAGTGTGATTATTCATTTTTAGACTGAAGAAGTAGCATCTTTATCGTTTGAATCAATTATTTTCTGGTTTTTCTAATCATCTGGTGTTTTTCAATTGTCGGAGGGGAGAACTGGATGGACTGAATATTTTGTGGAAGGATAGGCAACGGCATTAGAAAGAGAATGCAAATTTAGAGGACTCGTGCAGAATTTATCTTCTGAATGAGAGATATTGTTCGTTTTTTTTAATCACATTCATGTACAGCATTGTTCCTGTCCAAAAGATATCTAAAAATGGGCTCAATGAATTTCTCTGAAATTATGCTGCTTTGTGGACAACAGTCGATGAGAGAATCGGTATTTCAGAGCGGATCCATGCACAATTATCCCTCATACGCTGTAGTCATTTATCAAAACCATATTATATCACCAAAATGTCATGTTTATACACACCATATCATCAAAAATTCTAAATGAATTCCAATAATATTTTGTGGACGGATGGATAATAAGCTCTGGAAGTACTGATTACATACGGTTGATTGATGCACAACTACTCTTCTTGACAGTGACATTTTTAGTTGTATGCACATTTATAGTGTTTCCTGGTTTATTTAATGATTTCCCTGTTTCTTGGTCCTAGAACTCAGTGCATGGCACTTAGGAACCCATTTTAGAGTTTTGGGGGTATATCATCTGAATTGTGGACGATATAACCCCGTGGAAGTCCGTGCCTTTTCAGACTTCATCAATTTTACTTTTCATACTGAGTGTTTAGCAGGGAGATATTCTAATGTATTTGAATGACTGAGCAGATTTGAAGAAGTAATAATAAATTATCTAAATGACATTCACAATCTGTTGCATCAAGGATTCCCGATCTTATATCTGCTAAGTAATGTTCGATCATAATGATATCAAAAAATCTCTATAAAATTGAAAATCACTGATTCAAACCAAATACTCTCATGACTTTATTATATGGAATTTTTGGAAAATGTATTTTTTTCAAAATGCAAATGATGCAAAGTCAGGTTTTATGATATTACAATTTCTCAATGTTAATCCAAAAGAGTTGATCGCTTTGAAGACTTTTTATTGATTAACCCTGATTATCATAGCAAATAAATAAAAAAGCAGAGGTATACCACGTTGAATCTGATGGTATTTTAGCATATATATATATATATATATATATATATATATATATATATATATATATATAAGAGAGATAGAAATGTGTGTGTGTGTGTGTGTGTGTGTATGTGTAATTTGAGTCTCTATAAGGTGGGGAGGAGGAGGAGTCCACTAAAATCAGCCGGGGCGCAAATGTGCTTGTATGTGCCTAGCATGGTATTCATATATGTACATTTGTATATAATAGGCTTCCATGACGATTTGTCTACGGCAGCGTGTGTTTCCATCCGGGTTGAAATTTGTTTATATTTTTATAACTGTCAACTCTCTTTCAAAGAGTAGCTTTTCTAACTCAAACCCCATAGGTGGAGCCTGGATGTAAAATAGAGTATCCGTTTGCTACTGCCATCAGCAGACGGTTTGGATCTGCTTTTGTGTTGAGTAGAAATATGCTCACAGCCGTGTCTGCAACGGTTCCATACGTTGTGTCACCAGAAACACACATTTCAATTTAAAAAAATTTAAAAAACATTAACTTCCTGCAACTGATTTCCGGATCCATCATTATTTACAAATACTTATTCATTACATTGTGCTGTAAAGGTATATACGACATAATTCACTCAGTAGTTGGCACGGTCATGATCCTAGAAGCAGGAGGCAAGATCCTGAAACCCAAAGGAAGATCATGAAGGACATAGAAAGATGCTCGGTTTAGAAAGGTTCCATTCTATATATCACAATTTGGAAACTGACAGTCAAAAAGTAAACAGTAACTTTGCAGCCGACAGAATTTTATGACGCTAAATGAATTCAGGATAATGCAGAATCGTTTTAGCGCTAGATACAAAGCTGAATTAATATCAGTCAGGGATCTGTTCATAACATTTACAGAATTATTGTTGCAACTAGTTATCTCCCCTAGATTGAGAGCCATCACATTTGTGGTCGATAAAAAAGCATTGAGATATTCAAGACATTCTCTTTTCTTTATTTTCCTTTTATACTTTTTCGTTTATAAGTCAAAATATTCTTTCGACGGTGCAATATCTCAGACAATGAAAATTCTCTACCACGTTTCGAATTTATACATAGGGTTAGTGTTCGAGCCTGGTTATGTCTCTTGCATGTTCGTACACGTCTGAGCTGTTCTGAAATGTCAGCTTATGCTATGTTTTTTATTGGAAAACTTAATCATTGAGCAAAACAAAAGTGGTTTTACCACCCATTTTACTAGTTGAAAGAAATATCTAAAGAATAGATCAAAAAATTGACAGTCAAATTCTCTGAAGATAGTTTAACTCGTTACATTCATGTATTTGTAAAGTCCATGAAAGACAAGCAATATAAAATCTCAGGTTAGCAATAAGCCATTCCTCTTCATCTCCACCTTCATGGAATCGCATGACTCCCTGTTTAATCAACTGTGATGCCCAACAAAACCATTGCCAAGATCGTAGCGGCACCGACCTCTATCGCTTCCAACAGTAAGTTTACAGTATCCACCCAACTATCACTCCTATCTTGACCATCACCACCGTCAACCCCTGCTATTCTCATGGCGTCAACATGTTCTGTATTTGCCACGTCCGATCAAGCCTGGCACTTATTCTGACGGCAACCTGCAAGGCTATATATCGATTACTGCATCTTGTTGACAAGCTTGGAGGCGTTAAATAGATACAACGTTAGGGTTGGCCTGCTATGCATTTGTTTTATTGTCTATCTTACTCAGCCAGCAGCGGTTGAAAAGTATTGTTTCATTTCAATATCAATAACCTCAGCAAAAATACTATTTTATATACTTGCATATATCTTCAGATGTAAAACACACACACGCTTGCGCGCGTGCACACACACACACACACAAATACATATTTCTTTCTTCGATGTCGATAAGCGCCAGGAGAATCGTCGAAAGTGCTAGACGTTGGGATAATATTTGCATTCATTGAATCACTACCTATGTTGTCTTCTATGCAAACGAGAAAAGTTGCTTATTTTCATTTCATTCTTTTTTCTAATCTTAAGCAAGCTATATATATATATATATATATATATATATATATATATGTGTGTGTGTGTGTGTGCGTGCATGCATTCGTGCGTGTATTCATGCATGCGTGCGTGTATTCATGCATGCATGCGTGCGTGAGTGCGTGCAAATGATTCAATATCGGTTTAGTTTTTGATGAATGTTCCTCAGAAGAAAAAGTGTCGTAGAAATTTATTCCTGTAAAAGGCAAACACTCCTTCATTTTTGCACCAAACGAATGATATAGTTTCAACAATTCATAAAAAAGTTTACTACAGAATTATTCTAAATTCCTCTAAATAAAAATTTCTAAAATCCATGTACTTATCAGGTACAAATATCACCAAAAGTGTTTTTTACTTCAGTTTATATCGTCATATCAAAAACAATAAAGTTCAAAATGTGAACTCTATAAAATCAGATCATTTTAGGATAGTTCTTGATCCCTATGTATAGTAAGGTGCCGTCCTTTTTGTAAACTTTCAATGTTATACGAATGAGTGAAGGGTTTTGATTCAATTGATGTAAAACAATCATTTTCTACGCGTATGATAAATTCTACTTTGTTTACGGTTTATAGTTTACTAGATCCCACTGCATCAATTATCTGCTTTCTACTGTAGCAGTTGTTTTCTCTAAAGTTGAATGGGTGAATCTCACTGGAGAGATTAGTATGCAATCTCTTACTGATATAAACTTAATAAAATTTATTTCCGTCTATCAAGCTTATATTAATGCTGCTCAAAAAAGATTATAAGTCAGCATCATGTGCATCACGTTGTAAAAAATATAATCAATGTATTTGATGAATCAGGTAATATGATTACATGCTTAATATTGTGAAAAATATTCAACATGAACTCTCAGTGCTTGTCTACTTACTGAAAGAGGAAGAAAATGTTAATCTATTTTTTTTTAAATTCCAATGGGATATTTTAGATATCAAATAGATTCATAGAAATACTATCAGTATAACTCACTTACGTACATCCGGCTGCACGTGATTACAAGTGTCTATCTTTGGGCTGAGCGCTTCAACTGAAACGATAGTTAAATAACAAGACAACCCGCATTTACCATCATTATGTACAGCCAATACAGTATGCTTTGAACATACTGACGGTCAAGTTAAAAAAAGGGATAACAGATCTGCATCAAAGCGCGTAACAAAGGTCAGTGTTCGGCTTATGAGGGAACCACGTAGGTGCTTTATGTGGCATACATTGAAGTGCGTCTGATGAAATGAAATAGTAACATTATTCTAAGAGTCGACAAGAAGCGTGTTACTTTTGTGGCAAAGAGTAGTTAGTTTTCCCCATATCATACTTTACTCAAAAGAGGGAAGATTTTGAAACTTCATGCCTCCTAACATCTGTTAAATTAAATTCATGGTCCCAATCTTGAAATATTTATTCCCTTTCAAGTATAAAGAGAACCTGCTGTCCATGCAGACACCCGGGGACATCGATTCGGAAACAACGAAAAAGTTGAGAAAAATTAGAATCGGAAGGATATTTGGAAATCAAATGAAAATTCAGGAAAAAGGAAAATAGATATAATTGTAGCACCGATAATGGCACTAGTTGTAGAGGGAAGAATCTTGGTGGCTACTTTTCTTCTCCATGATTGGATATTGAAGAGTTAATGTTTGAATACATTGTTAATTTGAAGCAGTTGTTAAGGAAATGAAACCCTACCATTACGGAGGGTGAGTAAATATCTATTGCTTAAAATGTTAACATAAATATTTTTTCATGAGGACGACCAGGATGTGTGAAATCGATAATTTCGAAGAAATTATCGCCAAGCATTTTATAATTATCATTGTATCGGTTTATAAATGGGATATAAAGTATTCCATTTATTAGATTGATCTGGACGGATCTTAATCAGACTTTTTACAGTAATATCAAAGTAAATCGGACAATCTGATTTAGTATATGCTATTTGGGACAAAACTGAGCTTCAATCAATCGTGAATTTTCCTTGTATAATCTTTAATGAATGCTGAAAATTCGAATAATATCATCTTTTATAATTTAAAAATTTTACTCGACCATTAATGAATATATCAGAAATGTGTGGATCTGCTATGCAAAAATACTTTAAAAAAAAACAATACATATATATAAGCTTCTTCATTAGGAATTAAAAGAAAATATGAGTATATGGAAGTCTAGTAATGGTTGAGCACCTCCTTAAAACATATTATATTTCCCTAAGTAGAATTTCCCATTCGTTCTGATTGAGGAAAGCTAAAATTCAAAGACTTAAATGCTTTTTTAACTCCTATTTTAAACATATTAGTCAACAAAACTAAAAAGCTATCTTTTGGTTAAATGTTTCAGGTTTATATAAAGGGAATAAAAAAGTAACATGAACTGATACATTAACTATCAATTAAGGTTCCTTCAGTTGATCTGACTGGCTTGCTACGCATCTATAAATATTTGTATCACGCGTATAGGCCCTACCAACCGAGGTAGAGAGCGGAAATTTTCAATATTTCGACTAATAAACTTTTAAATGATCTTCATTGTAACAATTATTTGATTCCAAATTTTAATCCATCTTATTTTTCCATCTCAATGTAACACACTGGGTTGATAGAATCTTCATTATTACCCTCAATTGATTATTGGTTTTCTTCGTGTTAATATTCCATCTTTTTATTATAACACACTGGGCCGACTAAATCTTTATTTTTACTATTATTCGATTTGTATTACTATTTTGTTTTTTTTTCTCTTCATATTATAACACACAATGTCGAAAAAATCTTCATTTTCACTATTATTTGATTCTTAGTTTCACTTCTTCCTTTTGTTATAGCAACTAATTAAAACACCCTGGGCTTAAAAAATCTATGTTATCACTATTCCATCATCTTTGGGTTTTTTTTTACTCCACACTAAAAGAAAATGTTAACCAAAACTGTCATCATTGGCGTGTTTCTTCAATGTTCCAGTCGTTCCGCTTTGTTGGCTATGATTATATGTACAGGGAGATAGTAGGAAGTTTAACTCCTTCAAATGTACTTTATTTGTTTGCTATCCAACTCAAGCACTTTCACTTTTCCAATTGAATGTTATTTATGGCTGGACAAAAAATTAATCATAATATCATTATACAATCAACAAGCATGATAACATCTCCAGGGGCTCTGAGGCACTAAAGTAGATAACAGTGAGACAGTTAAAAGGACCTAACGTTACTCCCTTGGTGGCGTTCTGTGCCAGACACTTGGTCATCTCAGTTTTTTGAGAAAGTGCTTGAACCATTATCATTAATGCCGAACGACGCTGTGAGGGGATCTCAAGTGCCCCCATCCTGAAGCCAGCTTCGTTGAGCCTGTTTCATCCAAGCTGGGACCCAACTTCATATTGAACATGGCCCCATTGCCTATCTGCATCAGCTAATGAACATTTGCCTCACTGAACTCGGCATTGCCTAAGAATGGATGCCTCACAGCCTTTTGGTTGTGGGAAGCTGCAAATATTTGTGTCACTAACCAATCTGATACAAATAACCAGCTCCATCTGAATGTTGACAACTACCTCCAACAAGTCATCTCTGAGACCCTGACGGAACCAAACCTTTCTGAGTTAGTCTTGCTCGTCTCTCCATGTAATATTCTGCTGGCCTCGGTTCCGCATATGATCTCAGGGAATCCATGTCCATCGGTTGTCTGCCATTTGTGCAACATGGCCATCCCACAGCCACTTGAGCTTTTTAATGGATTCTATGTTGTCCCTGACTCTTGTCTTTTCCTGGATGTACTGTGCTGTCCAGTGGTCTCTCCATGTGATGCCTAGCATAATTTTCTCATGTGCACGTTGCATACTTCTCAATTTGCATATCTGCCTCCTGGTTAGGTTCCATATTTCAACTCCATAAGTGTCTATCGGGAGGATGCATTGGTTATACACTCTTCTTTTTAAGAGCAATGTGATTTTCTTATTTTTTAAAGTTGAGCTAGCTCTGCCAAAGGTTTGTCATCCTAGTGTGATTCTTTGCTTGATTTCTTCTTCTCTTAGATTCGTTGTCCTAGGTAGATGTAGTGATCGACTTTCTCCAGTTCTGCGTCTACGATTCTGATCTCAGTGTTTTTATCTTCGATGTGGTTGTTGCACATGATCTTCATCTTGCTGAAGTTTATGTATAGACCAACTATAAATAATGCAAATTGAAAGAAATGTGCTCAATGCTGAATTAGGAAAATTGGATGGAATTATTCTTTTCACAATTGCTGTTTTGAAATGCCATACTATGTTCTCTCATTAAATTTGCCGATCAATATTTTGTCATTTCCCCATAAGAAACAATTGAAACCGTTACTCTTTTGGGGAATTATGTATCACAGATTCAGCTTGTACTTACGGTGCTCGAGGGCTGTGAATTTAAACATATACTTCTTATCAAGTTTTTTTGGGGGGGTCAATTTACAATGTAAGAATATGCTGAATTGATAACCATTCAGTGCCCGCCTACTTTTCGAAAATTCAGATGTTTCAGTGATCACTGAAAGGTGAGAGAAGTCAAGTTTATTATTTTTCAGGTTTTTCATCATTTTTTGCGCCTAATACCACAAGATGTCGGTGATTTGACGGTTGCTATTGAGTGACTGATTATCATTTTTTTCTCTTCCAGGTCTCTCAATAAACTACCCAATGGTCAGAAAACATGAATAGAGAACTCAAAGACATAGGCAATGGAGAACCAATTGTACTGAATGAAACCAAACTGAAAAATGCACACGAGAAAACAGCCAACCAGAGAGCGCCAGGACCTGACAGGATCCACAGATATCGGTTTGAAAAATTCACCACACTACATGATAGACTAACCCACTAACTCCAAATTTGCATAAATGAAGGCAAGCTACCAGAATGGATGACCAGGGGTAGAACCATCCTTATCCAAAGAGATCCTTAAAAAAAGGGAACATGTCAAGCAATTATAGACCAATAACTTGCTTACCATTCATATGGATAATCCTGTCCAAATAGCGGAGAGGATGTACATATCAATAGAAAGTAGGGGATGATTACTAGAAGAATAGGAGAGATGCAGGAGAACAACTGAGGTGGTGAATCAACCAAATGATCTTAAAAGAAGCAAGAAAAAGGAAAAAGAACATTGCAATGGGATGGATAGACTACACAAAGAATACCACATGATTCCACACAACTGGATACACAAATACCTTAAAATGTTCAAAATCAGTGAACCAATGGTGAGACTCATCGAAATCTTTACGAAAACCTGGGAAGTAGACTTGACAGCCACTGAAAAAAATTAACAAAGGTAAATATTAAAAGGGGAATCTTCCAGGGAGATTTGCTTTCTCCACGACTGCTTGTTCTAACTATGATGCCACTCAATACAATCCTGAAAAACAGCGAAAGATACAATTTATCCAAAACAAAATAAAATGTCAACCACCTATTGTACAAGGACGATGTAAAATTTTCTAAAAACAGGGTAGACCACAGCAACGGTAGAAGGAATCAAACTCCCGGACAACAGGAAGATTAGAGCGCTGACTAAAGATAACCGATATAAACCACCTGGGAGTTCTTGAATATGAAAAGATAACACGGGAAAGAATGGAGGAAAAAATAAAGAGCGAATATATTAGGAGGATAAGGAAAATATTAGAGACCTAATTAAACAGCGGGAATCTGATAAAAAGAATGAACACATGGGCTGTATCGGTAGTAAGATACACGGGACCATTCCTAGGATGGAAAAGAAGAACTCCAATCAATGGAAAGGCGAAAAAGGAAGCTTATGACAATGCATAAAGTCTTACACTCCAAAAATGACACGGAGAGACAATACATGGAGAGAAAAAAGGGTGGCAAAGGGGTAATCAGCATAAAGGACTTTGTCCAAAGAGCTGAAGCAGATCTAAAAAAAAGTACGTGCAAACAAACAGTGGAGAAATCATGAAGAGTACCCAAAAAACTAAAAAGTAGAAAACAATGGAAAAGCACAGCAAACAAGGAGAGAGAAAAGAGAAAAAAATATATGGAGAATTTAAAAGACAAATATAAGATGTGGCTGACACGAAATCATGGGCATGGCTACAAAAGGAAACCTGATGAGAGAAACAAAATCGCCCATCATGGCAGCTCAAAACAAATGCATCAGGACGAAGTATATCAGAACAAAACTCGGTAGAACACAGTAAGATAGCAAGTGCCGCCAATGTGGAGAAAAAGATGAGACGATACACCACATAACAAGTGAATGCAGTTAACTCGCCCTGAAGGAGTATAAACACAGGCACGACAGAGTAGCAACAGTGATGCACTGGGAACTGAGTTAACGTATAAGATTCAACCATACGGATAGCTTGTACCAGCACAAACCGGAGACATCCCTGGAAAATGGAAACCAAAAATTACTTTGGGACTTTGACATCCAAACAGATCATTTCATCCAGGCGAGAAGATCAGACTTGGTAATTGTGGACGAGAAAGAGACTTGGCTGTGCCTGCAGACCAGTGAGTGAAAGAAGGAAGGAGAGCAAAAAACTGGAAAAAAAACAAGATCTGGTAAGAGTACTGAATAAAATGTCGAACATGAAAGTCAGGGTAGTACTAGAAATAATAGGCGCACTAGGAACTGTCCCAAAGACACTGTACATGAGACTGGAGGAACTCGTGATAAAATGAAAGATTAAGACTGTATAGATCACAGCACTGCTAGGAGCCACACAGATACTGAGGAAAGTACTAGAAATATAAGGTCTACAACACAAATATGGCCTAACAGAGGAGGAAGGAAATGGAAGCGAAGATGCGAACTACAGCGCTGGTGTGATTGGTGAGGAAGAAATGAAATTTAGGCTGAAGTCCCGAGGAGACTTTCTGTCACACAGCCTTCAGCGATGACCACCAGGCAACTGGTGCGAAACTGTGAACCATAATGTTGCTATGGTCTATGTGAATGTGGAGAGGAGAGGCTGGAGACTTGAGGATACTTGCTGTCACTCACTGAAATTGCAACTAATAATAATAATAATAATGATAATAATAATAATAATAGTAGTAGTAGCAGTAGTAGTAGTAGTAGTAGTAGTAGAGAAAGATGTTTGCCTTTGAAACGAATGAAGTCCCAGTAAGTAAAAAAAAAACAAACTTCACTGTCATCGTTGTATATAGTGGAATTTGGCCGAACTCCCCATCAGATTCCTGAGGATTCTGGACTGTTTCCTTAGACCTGTGAAATTCTTCAACACAGTTCATTGCTTATCATGTATTCACTCTTCAAATAATTTTCTCAAACCTTGATCAACATTTTTTTGTCAATTGGAAGAACATAAATATTTCTTCAATATTCATCTGTAGCCTGATGTTAAAGTTTCATACTCGAAACTAAACATTCCTTTCCAACTTATTAATACTTGTTGAAATTTAACACTAGTGAAAACAAGTAGCTGTCAAATGAGGATGGACAGCGAGTCTCCCGAATTCTTTGAATTTTCCTCATCGTCCTCGCTCATTTCCATATTTGTCAACGGGTTGATATTGATTATCTTTCCGAATTCCAATAGTTCTAATTTTCATAAAATGCTCTTTGAAAATGTGCTAGGTTTGCAAATCATGATTGCTATGAATCTGTACTTCATGATTTACCACATTTTCTGTAACATCGTTTAGGGTTCAGCTTTGAAACTTCTCTCAACTTTCTTCTGTGGTTTGCATGAAGTGAGAAGCCCACTGTATGTTATTTTATCTCATTTTGTTCACAAAGATTTGATCTGGACTGAGCCTTTTGTATTTTTAAGTCCAGTTGAATTCTTATTGTTTACTCTCTCTGACACTTTTTTCTTTCTGTGAGTACCATCGAAATGAACGGTCAAATCTAAATTGTTTGCTGATTTCACAGGAAATCACCTTACTTACTCAGTCATTACTACATTTGTACTCATTTCAAGATGAGGCCAAATCATCCCTGTAAAACAAAAATCTAGTCGTCTATTATTTCAAGCACTTCCAAGAGACATTCGACTAATCAGTTATGAGTTAAAAAATGCAGAAAGTTTGTGAAGTACTTGTTCACCTTCACCATTGATCAATAAAACTTCCAGTATACATAGGCAAAAAGATGGATAAAATTATTCATTCATGACACCCTTGAACCATCAGTGCGACTACTTGAATGTTTTTGACATGATAAAATCAAGCTGGACTTGAGTGGCAGGTACTCTGCCTACACAAAACTCAGAACATTCAAGAATTTATTTTTTGTAGACCTTGAGTATGACCTTGGTTGTTCTTAAAAAGTCTTCGCTAATTCAAATACTAATTGCCAACGCAAGATACATAATCAGTGTTGATATGAAAATCCTGTTATACTTTCGACTTTTTATTGGTTTTTAACCAATATTTTTTTATGCATTAAACAACAAACATCAAAGAAACAACCATGTTAATCTGAAAAAGTATGCTGCATCAATAATGCATAAACGTTCTTAATAAAATATATTTCTGACAAGTAGTCCGATCGGACAAACGTTATATATTAATTAATCAATCATGGTATATCTTGCTTTTGCATTGAAAATAACTACCTTAGATCAATGCAAAATCCAGGCAAGTTATGAACAATCCAATCAGACACAATAATAAATTGTATACCGTTTGCATCGATTTATATGGTCAGTTCATTTGAACGTCCTGCATTGCAAAATATTACCGCAATGAGATGTCTGTCAATGTTTTACAGCAACGCAACGACGTAAATATTTTTTTCAAGACTTCTATGACCTTTGCTGAGATAAACATTATTTAGTAAAACATTAACACCATGGCTGTTGAACATTTTTCTCGAGAGTTGGCAATTCTGACATCATTCTTTTCTTTGGAAACATTGATGGTATTTGCTCCGATTGAAAACGGCTTAAATAAACTTTGACCAAGTCCTGTGAGAGTGGGAGGGGTTGTTCCAACTCAGGAGTAAGAACGGTGAATCACTCATGATACTGTCGGTAGAGAAGGTTGGAAAACCCCTGCAAATGGATATTTCTTGCAATGGTAGTAGGGGCAGGGTGGACTGTTGTATCAGGTAGAGCTCACAGTCACCACCAACCAAGCCCAAAGGGGAGGAGTTGGTGATGCATGGTGCAATAGTGGAAGGGAATGGCTCCAACCGAATTCTGATAATATTGGCTATTCTTGCGAATAAGAGAGTGAAAGATCCCAAGGAGCTGGTAAAGAAAAGCCTTCTTCTGAGAGATGCATTTTTTGATAGGTGTTAGTGAGTATATGTACGAGGGCTCGGGATGCTGTCCTTGCTAAAGTCAAACAAGGTATGCCGAGGTGGGAAGTCATTAACATGTGACGAGAATTAGCTGCGCATGGGAACTTTTTGGTTAAAGGGAGGGGGAGCTTATTTACCAGGAAATTACCACGGTTTTGTGTGAAATGAACTGATTTTCTCGGTATTTTCCAGAATTTCGGGTTGCATTTAACTAATTTCTCTGCACCAATCCCCATCAGGTTGTAGGACTAACAACAGGGAGTAACGCAACACAATGATACTAAGTGCCAGAAAGCCTCCCTCTCCGTCTCTCTCCGTCTCTCTCTCTCTCTCTCTCTCTCTCTCTCTCTCTCTCTCTGCTATTTCCTCTCGCTGTTGCTCATCAGACTTGTTCATTCAACGCACGCATATCTGAAAAAGTGATTACACATCACGTATACCTAATTCCATGAATCAGACCCTACCCAATGCGCCGTTAAACAGCTTTCGATCTCTGAAATCAATAAGTGTACAAAAAATTGAACAAACTTCATTAGTGTTTGTAAGTGAATCAATATATTTTTATCAAAATCATGAATTGGCAATGGACGGCAACGCACTCTTACATAAAATAACACTAAACTACAATCCCAAGTATCGATGACAACCGAGGCTCACGATTGCCCAATCCCTCAAACCAGCACAAACAATAAGAAGTCAATATCTGCTGCTGGATAGACGACTCAACGTTATGATGCCCCGCCAAAAATCTTCATTTCTATTTCCATATGTTCCCTGTGGAAAACTTGTACACACTACAAGATACACAAGTGTTAATGGAGATTTGAATCCCAAGCAAAGCATGTATGACGGACAAATTAAATCATTTGTGAATCAATTAATTTTAAAAAAAAGTTTCCTTAGTCATGAGTCTGTCTCATTCCCTATTGTTCACATAAGTATATATTATATAGAAATATATTTATATCTATGTTATTTTATTTTCATAGATATATACATTGTATATAAGTATAAATATTCAATACGTACACATATATATATATATATATATATATATATATATATATATATATATATATATATATATGGATATGTATATATATATGGATATTTATATATGTATATATATAATAGATATTATACATGTATATAATATAAAAATTTACCATATATATAATGTATATATATATATATATATATATGTGTGTGTGTGTGTATGTATGTATGTATTTATAGTACATATATACATATTACATACATACATACATACATACATATATATATATATATATATATATATATGTATATATATATATATATATATATATATATATATATATATATATATACACACACACACACACACACACATACATATACGGATATAGATGTAGATATAGGTTGGTAAATTGTTCTATAACGATTGAATGAATTTACGAAAAGTGTAAAAAAGGAGAAACAAACCTTTTAGTCATGGTTTTGAGGTATGGTAATTTTTGATAACCTGAAAATTTTGGGCGAAAATGTTAAAAAGAAAGCCTGAATTTCAACTTCCCATTTCCAAAATGAGAAATTTCAATGATTCAAATCCATTCAAACATTCATCTCTACAGCAAGCAAGATTTGGCCATATCCCCCACAGCATCAGCAAAAAGTGGGAGTTCTCTATGAACACAACACCACAAAAATACCATGTAAGCAACACCGCAAATCGCAACCACAACATAACAATAGTATAACCCAAATATATAACATCACCAGCGAACACCAACCACTTAACCAACCAACTCAACATACCCAACCCTACAATGAGATCCATCGATGCGAACCAGAACATAACATCACCACAAGCCAACTTTCCAAATCATTTTCAACAGAAGCAAAAAATTTAACCAAATAACATGATAGATGATAGCCTAGAATTAATCATGGATAGAATGGACATGAAAATAATTAATTTTTCCTCCAGGGAATTTTCCTTACCTGGAATAATTATTTGGAAAAGAAAGAACTGAAATTCACGTAAACCTACCCAAACCCCACCCACCAAAAAACATTAGTGGAATTATACAGGAAATCCTAGAACTTACAAGAAAATTTACACCGGTAGAATTTTTTGTCCCTTCAAAGAGGAACATATCTTCGGAGTATTTCGCAAAAAATGTTGAATCTCTTCCACTCGACACAACAACGGCATCACACATAAAAACAGTAATAAAAATCGAAAGGAAAGCTATGCAGATGACACAATAGTTATCAAAGAAGCGGATGAGAGCGATGCAGTTGTCATAATGGACCAAGTCCACGATGAATCAATTTCGAAGAACATTCTCTAAGACACAAACTATTACCAGCAATTAAACACCGATCGTAGGAAAAGGTATCAGGCAGTGTTTAACAGACACATTGAAGAACACAAGAAATGACTAAGAGATAAAGAATACTGATGTCTGAAAAAAAATGAACAGAAAAAAAGACAATTCTATGACCATCCAGGAAGATCATCGAAACCAAAGTTTTGTTCATCGAATGTTAACAATGTGAAACCAAAAAAAAGACACGACGGAATTTTCAAGAAAACTTTCCAAAACAACTGAAAATAGTACACTTTTAGCCTCCTTTGATGTGGAGTACTTATCCTCGAACACTAATCACAGACTAGGACTAGTTGCACTGGGATTCTTGCTGAGTTCATACCCCGATGAAATTCAGAACACATTTGATAAAAATATCATATTAGATCCATGCTATTGATTTTAGAGAACCATGCCCTCCAACTCAACGATAACTTTTTCAAACAAATTATAGGAACTGCAATGAAAACCAACATATGCAAAATTAACAATCAGCTATCAAGAAGAACAATTAGATACCTGAGTATACGAGAGATTTGGAATGGAATTTTCGGACATTTTCAAAAAATCGTAGACTCACTTTTAAGATGATTTTTTTCTAATATCGAAAAAAATCGAAAGTATCGAAATATAGAATAACTTATACGAACACATCAATTTTATAATGGAATTCAATGAACACAAAATCCCATTTTCAGACTGTAAAATTATGAACACTGACATGCGTTACCAACCTTACTTGCTATTTTCTTCATGTCACTCTAAACATACAAAGGTCAGTATACCACTTCCTTCAGCCTGACATTAAAAAAGAATGAAATCCGAATAGAGTACTTAAAATCTTAGATGTGAATGACTCAAAAATACTTTCTTAAACTAAACGATTCATTCTCCCCAATTAGAGCTGGAATTGAAAAAAAACATAATTAGATAGACAACAATCACTAACAGTAAACATTGAAACTAGCACGACCATTATGCCATTCATCAACATCAACAACTTTAAAGTTGAAAAGAATATACTACAATACATCCATATCCTAAAAAGTGATTCCTACACGAACAAAATCTTTATTGATTCCTTGATAATAGGAAATAAACGTCAACTTGAAAATTTTAAAAACCTACTGACAAAAGCCACATTCTCTGCGAAAACAAAACCAGAAAAAAGGATGACCAAATGCAATAGTCCGAATTGCAGTTTATGCATACATTCAATAGAAGAATATAAACATACTTTCAAATGTAAAAACTCCTTGTCTATGCATTCTAACTTTCAAAGGTTGATTCTTCGGGGAAAAAAGTCAGCACTTATTCCAAGAAATGGATAACGCTGCCAAAAAGCCTAATCAACACGGTTCAAACGACAAACTGGTGACCCTCCAAATATTTGGAGGAAAAATTAAAAATTAGAGGATCCAGAGACGGGGACTTACTGACAGCTAACTAAGGTATCCAAAGGTGGATTGGCAGATAGTGGAAGGTGGAGCATGCTGTTTAGGAAGCAGAGCAAAGGCTTCAGCACAAGAGTGTGGCTGGAGTGGTTAGGGTCATCTCCTAATCCCCAGATAAATACCACATGACAGAAAAAGGAGCGCTACCTAGAACAGTAGGAGATGGGAGCAGTGTTGGAAGAAGTGGAGTTCGGCTAATCAGTTGCAATGAAACCACGGGGCTTCGACAAGCCAAGCCTCACTGCAACTAAATGCTCATCCGGGCGATACATGACGTAGGGACGCTACTACTGGAACCACAAACGGATCCTGAAACCAATCACTGCAGCCATATGAACCAGAATAGAATGAGCAAAGGAGTACCGACCCACCAGGAGGACTATCAGATTTGTTAGAGCTGGAGAGCAGCTTAACCCCACCAGGAGGGAAATATATGCAGGCATCCTGACTTCAGCAAGGACCTGGCAGTTGTTAGTGGTTCTCGTACAGCAGTTCAAGTTCACTAGCCATTATGCAAGCACCATTATGCGACCAGATATTGTTCTTGTGCCCAAGTCTACCACACAAGCTGTGTTGCAGGGACATGAGAGTTCCATGATTGTATTGTTTTTAGGAAACATTTCTAATGATGCTCTTAGAGTACTCAAAGTAGATGAATAACTGTAGGCAGGCTGAATAGGGATCCAGGTTTCTCCAAGTTGAAGTCAGTGCAAGGGAGTCGCGGCTCATCCTAAGTGCCATCAACATGTTTGGAACTGAATGAGAAAGTAAAAACCATTCGTAGTATCGCAGTCACAGCAGAGGGATCTTCATGATGTTTCAGGCTGAAAATAGGAGAGCTGTGGAGTGCAAGTAAACAGAGTTCTGTAAACCCACTGGGGTCTGGTCAACCCCTGTGGGGTTACATGGAGGAGTTAGAAGACCTAAAAACTATATATATATATATATATATATATATATATATATATATATATATATATATATATATATATATATATCTTTCCTTGAATTTACGTCATTCTGTACGAATATGTCCTATTCTCGAAAAGCATTCATACATTTAATTTTGTGTCTGATATACATGCCTGAATGTATGGCTATGATAATATATTTTTACCTATGTCCACACATCTCTCTTCAACGCCTTTCTGTCGGCCAACCCGTCAGTCGATCTCAGGACGAAGAAGGAAGGAGTTAGACGTTTTATTTACCACTTGTTATAACATAACATTTATGATGTCATAAAAAAGTTGTTATGTCATTGAAAGCGTTTGATTTTTGTGCTCCCTATATACTTTGAAATTAATAACAAACGTGCAAACATGGCTGAATCGGCTAAACTTTTCAATATCCGGCTAAATTTATAGCTGAAATGTTATATAATCATGCAATGTCCACATCAAATAAAATAACCATACATTAAGTCCCAAGAACAAGTTATGGATACGGAGTGTTGACTAACTTTTCTTCCGGATGAACCACTTTTATGGTCCTCGTTCCATATGAAGATACCAAGTTGTATAGATTCATTTGATGAGAATATAAATGTTTTACTCAGACGGCCAGGATATATCGGTATTAGCCACATTAGCTGTAATGTTTATTGTGAAATTTTCGACCAATGGGATCATTATTCAGCATTGAATTATGTGTATTGACAAGGAGAGATGTTATGCTGAAACGAATATTTGTTGAAAAAGTAAAAACATATGTATATATCTGTGATTGTATACACGTTTTATGTGCGTATGTACAATAATACACGCACAGCATTTGCAGTATATATTCATGAACATTCACAAACATACATGCATACTCACTGAAACATGCGAATATATATATATATATATATATATATATATATATATATATATATATATATATATAAGGATCAGGATGTGTAAGCATCGATCTGGTCACTGTGCTCTTGAATGGGAGTACATCGTTCCAAATCTCTCCTTCAATTAATGTCTATAACTTTTATCATTCAATTACTTACAACGACATTTTCTGCCCTGCACAAATAGATCTAAGCTATTAATTGGCCCCCCTGATTATCCACCATTATTTCATACAAGCGTCTGCACTTGTCAGTTGCCGCTTAAGAGCAATAAGATTAATTTCGATTGGCAATGTTTGTAGCTTTTATCATAATTCTTTGATTTCATATTGCACGCATAGTTTCATTCTTCCAAATAATCGACGGGTTAGAAGGAATTGTACCAACATCAAAGGGTTTTATAAGTCGAGCGATTATACCATTGTTCTGGGAGTCAGCCGTTATTATATTTTATCACTCTACTGGTCTCTGATCACGTCTTTAAACATTTGTTATTGTCTTGAACTTGATTATATTTTTCAAATAAATCTCCTTATCTTAGAAACAGACACCTAAAATTGCTTTCAGATGATTTTGTAGCCTTCAACCTTGGTATGAATAGTCAAATTTTGCCACGAGTCTTTGCTCAGTGCTTTGATTCTATGAAAGTGAGTGTATGGTGACAATTTACTCATACTATGTAAATTTATAGTCTTCATTTATAGTCCATAAGATTGTTCTAAAATTTGATAAAAATTAACTATACTCTTCTTCCTAAAGCTTAAAAATATACTAGAAACAAAAAGATTCTTTGATTACATCATAGTAGAGATACTTCAAGTACAGGGATATATATATATATAATATTCAATAGGATATTTTTTCGATAATCTCTGAATAGAAACTTGATATAGAATCTCTTGAATACTTCTTACATTATTTCTAACAGGCATTCACCATCTTGTTACACTATAACCACAGAAGCATATTATTTCCCTAGAATGAAAATATAATTTGCATGAATTTTAAATGGATATGGATAATTGAGCGTAATTGTAATACGTGAATATATACATATATATATGTGTGTGTATGTGTGTGTGAGTATTTTGACCTTTCCCAACAGTGAATATTAAAAGATAAGAATAATGATTTTCACCGCAGTTAATGGCTATTATACATATTGATGAAGAGAAATAAAGAGATTTTTTTTTAAATATTTAGACATATAACAATTTTCAAAGAATATATGTACCGACTCTACTGACACAGAGGCTTCACATTAATCCATGCAGATTTCCCATCATAAGATACATAGAAAGGGTTCATTATATTTATGTAACGTGTCCAGGAAGTTCAATTGAAAACTCCTATACTTAAATTTGATTGGCGTCCAACAATGCATTTATTTGTGTGTCCATCCATATACGAAAAAACAGCAAAAAAACTCATATGATCATGACAATATCATACAAATCAAAATAATTCGAACAATGAGTATTTAATGTCCTCGTAGTCCAGCAGACCTATTCTGCTGGTGTCTGGCTGACGTACGAACTTGCCCTCTCGGCCAGAAAATAGGATTCCTGGAACACATCCTTAGTTGTTGCCAAATTTGGGGGGATGAGCGTTATTGTTGGCGACTTAACTAGGTTCTGAGGTTATCAGCAGATACCATCTGCACTGGAATCAACTGCATCAGATATCACACCATGACATTTGTTAAAACAGGAGAAAAGCCCAAATCCAAACCGAAATTCCAAAGTGAACTACTCGCAACAGCTGAAAATCGGAACATCCTGACCGACTCAGGTCGAAAATGAGAACTCCAAGAAACTAAACTCAGACTACACATGGTTTTAATGTCAGTGGTGCAGAAACAAGTGGTTTTAGTGGAGCTCACTGCCCCTAAAGAAGCCCGTATAAAGGAAGCTCAAAAGAGAAAAAGAGCCAGTTACAAGGAACTGATGACCTAATGCCGGTAAGCCCAGGTAGGGAAAGGAAAACTAGTGGTGTATCAGCCCACTGGGACACAAGTTAGCAAACTCAGTCTGGTTGCCCAGGTTAGAGCGTATAGTGATTGAGACCTGAAACAAGACCCTGGTTGACATCCCTGCGATGTGGTCGGGTTCCGCCAAACAGTGTTAAAGACACACACACACACACATACACACACACACATACACACACACACACACGGACACACACATATATATATGTATATATATATATATATATGAGTATGATCGCGATCGATATATATATACTCATGTATACTTATATATATGTATATATATATATATATTCATATATATATTCATATATGTTTATAATTTCATGTATATATACATATAGATTATTTAACATGCCTTTATACATATAGATATCTACATACATATATATATATATAAGTATGATGATGTATATATATGAAAGATCGAATACAAACTTCCTCATATGTTTATGTAAGTATAATCAAATTTACAAGCAGAATCATAAGATCAAAGTATATGCACAACACATATATGTATATTCATATATACATAATTTTCTTAATCCACATATTTTCATGTGAGTTCAGGAATATTTGTCCTGTTGCAGGATGTCTCACTCCCATTATTTCATTCATTTATATCATACATATTTGTGTAAATATGTATATATGACTTCATGAATATATGAATATATATATATATACATACATATATTTAAGTTCATATATATGTATAAATATGTATACATAAAAGTGTTTATATAAGTACACATATGTTTGTACTAATATATATATATATTCTAAAAGATTTGAAGAAAACTTTTAGTTCCACAGCTTCCCAAAAGTACTCAAGAGTAATGCAATCACTATTGCTCATGATAAATCATTCAGAACAAGTATTTTCTTCTGACTGTCAAAAATTCCGAAATTATTTCCGATAATAGTACGGCAATCATGGCCCAACAGCAGATTTAGCCGTGCATTATACATCATGCTAAAACCCTCACTTCAGAAAAATACGACGGCCAGTGAAAAAAAACTTATCAAAACCATTGAGGTCTGTACCTTCTTGGCAACTTTCTCATCTGGAATCCGGCATACCCAAAAATTAGTCGCTATCTAGGACTGGAAGTCTGTCTAGATACATAACCCAAAGAAATACAGAAAAGCTTCAATAAGAATCCCATACATCCTACTTATTCTAGAAATAAAAAGATTTGGAGCTGAATACTCAGATGTTCTCAAAAAATAGAGGATATGCTTTCTCAATATGGAATAAATCAAAAGAAAAGATTTACATCTTCATCACATGTTGAATAATTTTCATGCTCACATCAATTTCAAAAT
This sequence comes from Thysanoteuthis rhombus, assembly GCA_963457665.1. NCBI lineage: Eukaryota > Metazoa > Mollusca > Cephalopoda > Oegopsida > Thysanoteuthidae > Thysanoteuthis > Thysanoteuthis major. Next base: position 23,143,289 of record OY735221.1, on the reverse strand, counting down.
AAAATGGACGAACACAAAAAAACCCTGCTTGGTCTGAAACATTGTGGCTTCTTCTATACTATTACTTATGAATCAAATACGAAACCCTTCCTATATGGGTGCCTAGTAAGTTTTTGATCAGGCTATCTCTATTGATAATCAAAATATTGTGGTATTTGGTCATTGTTATGTAATCTCGAATATTCTTTAGGATATATATGTTCTGTGTCCTCAATGGTCAATGCAGATGTACCAAAAATTGAAATATCATATGATTATTTCTTCAAGTATTGGTCTCTGCAACACTATGCATTTCATTATGTTGTATCAATATTCATTAAAGGAGGTCTGATGCGGATGTGGCGTTATAGTCAGGAATGAGAGTATATGAATATTGGGAAGTAGAATATAGTCTAAAGAATCGTTAGTGGATGAGTATAAAACAATTATGTGTGATAAACTTTGGTGTTAGAGATCGGTTTGGTCAGGGTTATTAATTTTAGAAAGGAGGGGAGAATGTTTGCATTTTGTTAATCCACATATCTTTATGTGAGTTCTGGAATGTTTGTCCTGTTGCAGATGTATCACTCCCATTCTTTCATTCATTTATATATATATATATATATATATACATTTTTTTTTTCTTAGGTTTTTTTTTTTTTTCAGAACATTGAATTTTAAAGTAATATAAGAATTGGTACGGGATACATAATTTTACAATGACATCAAATGGAGAAAAGAATTCTGACTTATTCAACTTTGATGCTTCACTTATTAGATTTTCCAATGTTAGGGATGATCTGATAAGAAATTGGAATGGGTGCTCATCATGTGTTGACCCGCTTTATATGCATAATAATCCATTACATCACAAGAAATTCCTGGAACGACGATTGCAAACTGATAACTTGTCCTTCTTTGTGGATGTAGAAAATTCTGACCAAACAAATAACGGAAGAAAAAGACACTTGCAGCGGAATCGATGACTTGTAAGAGAACACAAAAGATGAAAGAAATTGAAATAGAGAACCAAATAATTTACTCTGGAGTGACAGAATGATTTTAAAAAGAACGTAGATTCTTTGGGGGAACAAAAAAGATCGTAAGAGCTACACTGAGCAACAGAAATATAATGAAAGCAATGAATACATAGAAAAGTATGAGTGATAATAACATAGAGAGGGAAGGATAGTGTTCAGAAATGCACACTGAACAAGGAAAAGATCCTGACGACTGTTCGATATATACGTCAATTGACAAGGGCAAATAAACCTGTGAGAGTGGAGAACTCAACAAGATAAATACGATGAGAAAAAGTTAGTATAAGATAAAGAGAGACTCGCTCGAACAAAAATAAACAAATGATGTACCGCAGAAGACATCCAAAAATAGAAACGTAGTCTCATGATTACTGCTCAATAAATGGATTAGAACCAACCAATTACCTCAGCGCAAAGATTCGCATAACATAGATAAAAAAAAACATTTTCAGTGTCAGGAACAGAACGAAAATGTAAACCATATTATAAGTGTATGCTCTAAGTTGTCCCAAAGACATTATGAAAAACATGCAGGACAATATAGGGTTAGAATATTTGCAACGGACCAAGATTGGACCAGCAGATAAATGATATGAGACAAACCAGAGGTTTTTATAAATATAGAATCCAATTTGAGCGGCAAGACCAGAGCATTGAACAATGGAAAACGATTCCGTTATATTGCAGAAAAATACCAATGCCTGGCTTTAAAACGGAAAAAATATGTGACAATAGAATTTGAATTATTTGCAGAACTATCTGTGCACTGGAAAGCACACCAAAGAGATGAGATGTACAAATTAGGACGAAACAATGGAGACATCTTGTGCATGAAATACCAATAATATAGATTATATCTAAAAAGGAAGGGGATAGAGTGGTTGTCAGCATCGAGAACAGCGTGGAAATGGCCCAAATGAGGTGTGAACTAAACCATGTGGAGATAATATCATAACAACCTGAAACAGTGCCAGAAGAAAGAAAAGGAAAGAAACAAGTTGATATTGAGAAAGGAAACAAAAATAAAATCTTAGAAAACACACCGCAGATAATGTACAAGTCAGATAGTTGCTAATGCTGACAAACATTCGTCCAAACAGCAATCCATACATTTAGTAAATGCCGTTTATTGCCTCCAGAGTGGGGACATACATACACTAGAAACGGTGCAAACTATTCAGGATCCATCATTTAAACAAATGGTAGCAGCACAAACCAGAGGTTGTTATGGAGAGCAAAAAAATTAATAACATACTCAGAAAAATTGATATGATGGCCAACCAACCTATCCCGGCGAAAAAAAACTGATATGATAGTTTCTGCATGTGAGGTTAAGCATAATTCTTTCGTAAGCATGTCAAATACTTCTCAGTTTGCTGGTCAATCTTTTAGTTAGGGGCTGTTTCAGCTTTATAGGTGACTATCGGGAGGATGCATTGGTTGTACAATCTTTCCAAAACTAATGGTATCTTCTAATTTTTAAAGGTTGAACCTACTCTGCCACTGTAGAGTGATTCTTCACTTGATTTGTTCTCCCTTAAGGGATTTCATGGCAATTCGTTGTCCTACAATGATTTACTTGTCTTCTCTCGTAGTTCTGTGTTTTCTATTTTGGTATTTGTGGGTTTAATGTCGACGTGATTTTTGCACATGACCATAGTTTTGCCGGAGTTAATCTGGGGGGGGGGTGACTCTCTAGCTTTTTTCATTCAGTTCATGTAGCATTAGAGGTTGTGTAGTTTAAATTTCTGAGGATCATCTCGAGGCAGGCTCTGAAGAGATTAGTTGAGCTGGTATCATTTTGTCTTACCCTTTCCTGGTTCTTGGGTAGGCCAGCCAGGGAAGACGAGGCCCAGAAAGAGAGGAAAGGAGAAAAAATTAAGCAAACAAAAATTAATTGGGCTACTCTATCTCTTGTCTCAAATCAAAAGGCCCAGAATGTCTTTAATACCTACAATGGATAGAAAAGAACCTCCTCCAATTTTGTCACACCTGTCCCTCTACGATGCACGAGCATGAAAGAAGCAGCTTAACCATTCTAGCTTTTCATAATTTTCACATCTTGTCTTTTTTCTTCTTTCTTTTGGATCCTATTCACCCCTCGTATCAATGTGAACCACATGCATCTTGCGACTATGTCCCTCGGATGCACATGAAAAGATGCAACTGCTACACAACATTGCATATTACAGGTTCCAAGCGTTTAATTTGACATATAGTATCTTGTCGTCAAAGGCCCGATGCTCATCCTTTGGCAGAGCCAAATAAATGTTGTTTTTTCTTCTGATGAGGAAAATACAGGATATCATACAGTGGATTTGAAATCAGCACCGTTGAAAGATATCAAATCAAACGTAAAGAAAAATTAGAGTCTAAAATGTATTGAACTCTTTCTGGAAGAGGCAATCGTCATCCTTGTACCAGGCAATATCTGAAATTTGAAAATACCTTTATTCAATATATGTACATGTATGTATATATAATGTCACTTTAATTTCTTTGTTAATTTGTTCATTTGTTATGGGCATTTCCGAAAAATATTTCTAAAATTGACTTGCTATCAAATCCTTTACGTTTTGTTCTGTTCGCACAGAATATATGACTGATATATGTTGTTTGGTCCTAGAATCACTCGTAAACAATTTAGCATAAAAATACAATTTTTGTTGTGATTTTGAATGAGTTTTACAATAATGATTTACATGCCAAAATCTACTTTGAAACGCCTCAATCTGCTAAATATCCAGAATCGGAAATGAACTAGTTTCTCAGGTAAAAGCTGCAGTCTCCGATTGTCCCAATGTATCTCATTACGGTATATTGCATCAGATAAATATGTGCTTTCGAAATAGCAACTTTTGTACTGTTCAACATCTTTTTGCTTTCTCTCAACACGATTCCAGTATCTTTATATAGGTTGATTTTGACTAGTGACCGATTCAAGATATTTACAAACCAGAAAATTGAAAGGTATCTCAGAGAAAGAAGCTTTGTTGATGGTTGACCAACTTGCCAAAACTGTTTGCTAATATCTCAATGTTCATTTGTATCATTCACAAGCCAGAGTTCAAAATTAGAAATTTTTACCGAAACGAACTTAATCTTGTGGATTTATCAACTAATTATTTTTCATCACATCTATCACCATGTTAAAATGCTTTACTCTTCCCAATCAATATTTCCGCTTTCTGCTGATTTGTTTTGAAGTCCAAATAGTGTGTTCATCGCCATTTTACCGATCACAAAATGTTTACTTTTTACATGACTGAGCTTTCTTCTTTAATCATTTTTCTTTTTTTCTGGTTGCTATTCAGTCTTCCTTTTTACACAGCTACTATGTACATTCCTTCTGGATCTTTTCCTCACTTTCTAATTGTGTATCTTTTTCTTTTAATTAATACCTCTGACACAATTCTCCATTTCATTGTCAATACTCTCCTTGCATCTTGTTTGTTCATATTTACATTTCATTTTTTTTTAAATCTTTTACATGTATATTTCCCTTAACTTATAAATCTTTATTTTCTATGTCACATCCCCAACATCATACATTCAAGAATTTCTTCCTGTTTCATAAATTTATGATCCTTACTTTTACCAGACTCATCCCACATTAAAAATTCATTTCTTTCTTTGAAGCATTTTTAACGGCTGCCATTTTTCTTGTTACTTCTCTGGTTTATGTCATACTTTTGTCGATCAACTCTTCCCTACATCATCTGACCACTCGGTTTTTGTTTTTTTGTTGCTTTTTTTTTTCAATTATTATTTTGGTTGCATACCCTGAGGCAATCCTTAAACCTGGGCTTACCAAGTAGAAACTTCCACATTACGATTGGAGCTTATACTATATGATATCCATTGTACTATGATGAGTTCGGCCAAGAAAAGATACCATTGATTCTCAAATAGGAAGTAAAGTAGTTTTGTTCCGATCATTAATCACATAAGGAAAAATATTACAAAAGATATTTCATTGAGTGAATCCATGCATACGTGAATATAGAATAATAAATAGATATATAGATATGCTCTAACAAAAAAAATCAAGGGATCCAAGCAAATAGGGGAAACAAAAGCTTAAACAATGTTTCCCAAATGAAAAAAAAAGAATATTCTAAATCAATCCATGGCTAATTTCACGTTGGACTTGAGATGACTTAGTTTGCTCATACAAAAAACTCTACAATTGTTCAAATATCTTATGCATAGAATTCGAATGAACTTCTGCAAGACAAGGATCATGTTCAAAAATCATGTTGGAAATAAGAACACTAAGATCAGAATTGAAGATGCAGAACAGGAGAAAGTAGAATACTACATTTATCTGGGACGACAAATCTTCATGAGCTCCTCAAAAGAAGAAGAAATCAAGCAAAGAATCACCTCAGGATAACAAGCTCTTGGCAGAGCAAGCTCTACTTTCAAAAACAAACAGATCCCATCGATCTAAGAAAGATGGGTATACAACTGATGCATCCTTCCAATAGTCACTTATGGAGTTGAAACATGGAACTTGACCAAGAGACAGACCCACAAACTGAGAACCATGCAACATGCACATTAGAAGATTATGCTCAACCACACATAGACAGACCACAAGACAGTACAGGTGCAACCGAGGCCGGCACAGTACAAGATGGGGAGACGCACAAGAAATTCAGAAAGTATTGGCTCTGCGTCGCCCACAATGGAGAAGTGCTGTGGATCCTGGGAAAGTTTTATACTCAATGATCGACATTGAGAGACTTGTGATGATAATGATTTAATGATAATCTATGTGTATTTATAGTATAACGATACCTATTTAGTGTTATTTCTTATTGTTCGCTATACAGAATTAGCAAATACATACAAATACGGTGGGCACAAAGTAAGAAACGATGTCAGATAGATCTTATATCTGTTTTTAATCACTAATCAGTCATAATATCCGTGATATGTACTCTACATGGATTCTACAGCGTTGGAAACGGGAATGTCATTATTTGATAATTGATTGAGAAAATAGATGTGGAAGACAAGCATCATGTAGAGATGATGGTTCCTGACCCTCACATGAAACTAGTATTTGATTCATTATTTATCTGTTATCATCATTATGATCATTTTCATAATAGTTTCACAAATGCTACAACTACGCTTATCATTATCATTAGAAGTAATAGTTGTACCCATACCTTTTCATGAAAGGAGTTACTGATGCCATTCAGTGGAGCAGAAGTGACAGCAAAGCTCCAAGATACTGCAGCACTCCCTACATGAATTCAGTAAATACGTCGTGTCAAGATGGTCTCAATTTTCTTGGTTTTATAAAGTCTTTAAACCTGGTTTGCCATTACGTCTGAGGACAATTGTCATTTGTTTAGTTTTGAATATTTTGTCAGCTTTTCGCATTCTTTATGTTTTGCTTTGGTGTCAGTTGGAACAACGATATTTACCATCGGATAACTTATTCTATTTTCGTTTACAATGACTGAAAATGTTTTTGTTTTTTCTTGTCTTTGTTCAGATGATACATCTGGATTTTTTAGGCTTAGATAATTTTGTTTTTTGTTTTGTTTGTCTGTTAATATACTACTATGATTCTTGGTTAGATCTCAGACGTTTACACATTATCCAAAAGAGTATCTTCGTCGCACAACCATTTCTATTTTTATGTGTTTTCTGTACAAAAAACTATTGCATTCGTCTATAGGTGATATTATCTCCATCGGATGGTCAACTCTTTTCTATATTGGCATTAATAAAATTATCATTATAGATCATTCTGAGCTGCCATTAGTTGATATTTATTCTCCCTCCTATTATGAACTTCATGCATCCATATCTACATCATCTCATTCCAAGTTGATATTACAATGTTTATAGTGCAATTTTTCTTTCTGCTTTTGACTTTTTGATAGTTTTCTTTTCAGCATCCCTCCTCTTTGCTGCTCTTTCCCCTTTAAGACTTACAAGTTCCAGATATTACTTGATCTTAAATTCCAATCAAATGCTTTTACAACAGTTTCTTTTTATTTTGATAAATCATCCAGAAACATTGGCAGTTCGGTTGTTTCCTGTGATTTTGTAAATTATTTCCTTCATTACAATTCTGTGATATGCAGTTAAGCAGTATATTTGCTGTCACCAAATGTGAACGTGATTTAAAGTGTGACAAAACATTCTAAATGCGATAAAATAAGAGAAACATACCTCCCCCTTTTGGATGGCCCAAAACCATTTCTTCAGCGAGCTTTTAGCAATTTTCAAGCGATTAGTTTTGAACGATTTTTCTCCCTTTTTTTTTCCTTAACCTCCGTGGCTTTCTTTCTCTTTTCTAGGTCATATTTGCTAACTATGTCGCATAATACCGTCTTTCCAAGGTAACAATCGTGTAGTGATTTTTTTTTTTCATCAAAAATATCTTGCTTTGTCAGAGTGAATTCTGATTCGATCTTTTTTCCAACCGCTTATATGAACTGATGGTTTACAGTCAGAAAATTAAAGCTATGTACAGTGCATAGTTTCACTTTTCAAATGCATGACTGATGCCCCTCCCAGAATAACCCTTAGAATTACTTTTGTCGTCAAGTGCCAATTGTAAGGTCGAGAGAAAAAAATCAACAAAGTAAGCAACGAAAAAAGACCAGAATGAAAACGCCACAACCAAAAATACGCTTGAATTCTGTTATCAATATAAAGATATCAGTAATTATTTGCAGGCATTATTTCGAATTGCTTATAGCAACATATTTTACGATACCTACTGGAAATTTTATGATTTATAATAATTTCGCCAGTGAAGCTCTCCTACGATTATGGATTTTGCTTTAATTAAGGATATTTCGTAAGCGTACCATGTACTAATCTCCGGTAAGCAGTATTTTTAGAAAATCTAATTTGGATAGAGTTATCGAATCAAATGGAAAAAATGCAGCCACATCATGGCGTTACGGAATAGGTATTGCATATTTTTATAACTAAAAGAAGTTGGATGAACATTTTCTATTCACAATCCAACTTTTATCAATAGAAAACCTTACATAAAGAGATTGGAACTGAAAAAAACAACGGGATGAATGATAATAGATAATCATAATGATAACAAAATCACCTAACCTCTATCTGTATTTCCTGTCTCTTTTCAGTCTCTCTGTCTCTCTCTCTCTCCCTCTCTCTCTCTCTCTCTCTTTCTCTCTCTCTGTATATATATATGCGTGTGTGTGTATGTGCGTGTGTGTATATATATGTGTGTGTGTGTGTGTTTGTGTTTGTGTGTGTGTTTGTATCAACAAAAGGCTGTTTTTTCATTTACCAGTCCATCTATTGGTTCGGTGTTAGAGGATATGACAAAACTTACCTATGACTTAGAAGCTCTCAGCTTTGGTCGATAGAGATAGAACGTAGACGATCCTCCTCGTTAGATGCAGGTTAATTGATGATAACCCCTTCTCCAAAACTGATGATTTTATATTCTTCAGGGGCACCTTTGAGTGAGTGACCTAAATTGCTGTATCGGCTAACAAGTTTCCTGACTACCTGCACCATGGTCTGGGGTGTACTCGGGGTCACTTCGGACTGCCGTTTTTTATATGTGCATGTACACTCGTTCTGATTGCATGTTGGGTTGAGTCTTGTTTGACTAATTGAGAAATATTGCGAACTTTTCGAAAGATTATCTCAAGACTCAACCAACATACTGAGTCAAAAAACATTAAGATGCTTTTCCATGAATGCTCAAAAAATAATACATATATATATATATATATGTGTGTGTGTGTGTGTGTGTGTGTGTATTCATACGTTTACTCATGTATTCAAAATTATATATGAAGACATTTTAAGTATATATATATATATATATATATATATATATATATATATATATATATACATACATGAATACGTCTACTCTCGGTGTTTCCAGTTGCATCGGTAGAACTTAATGGATCGCCTAATCTATTTTTCTCACATAACTGGTAAACACAACGTTTGAATTGTATTCTGTGAAATCAACTGGAAATTCTTAGCTGTTATTATTACTCGGTAAATTCATATGAACATTGATGCAAACATAAAAAGTTCCAACCTAACAATTATCACATCATAAATGCATGTGTATGTGCATGCATGCGTGAATACCCGTGACATCATTATTCCAAATGTGTATCAATTAAATGTCAAACAAAGATTAACGTTTAAGGAAGAGAAGATGATAGATTACTGAGAGGAAGCATGGTTTTCTCTGTTTAAGAGTGACGTATATTTTCTTCATCGCTATGTCATTTATAAGCATTGAAATTCAGTTTTCATTTGATAAACAAGAAATTACCTGACAGGATTATGTAAAATGTTCCAAACAATATGAAAATCATTCTGTGTCTAACGATCCGTTCGTGTTCTGATCTGGTGGATGACCTGCTTATATTTTTGTCTCTCCGACAATGGATGACGATAAATCGCGAAAAATGACACGAATTCCAAAGTGGACATGCCAAGATCATGTGGTTGGGGTATATATTTCTATCATATTTTCATTTACCTAGCCGTACATTTGTGTTGGCAGGACCTTGAAGGGTTGTTATGTTCTTACTGTAACATTTTCTAAATAAAACCTCTGAACTGAATGTTGATATTTCCTTTTGTAATAATCTGTATTCAGTACCTCTCTTATTCAAAGTACAAGACGTACTCACATATGATTATGTGTCATAGTAATATGAAAAATGTTTTATAATATTGTTCTAGATCATAAAATTACTCAATTTGACTCTTTTTGATCACATTCATACTGACTTCTTTGAGTCATATCATAAAGATATCTAAATTCGAGTACATGTATCTTTAACAATGTAAGTTTATTTGGGTGCATTTTTTTTTAATGACTGCCAGCTCTGATTATGGAGGATAGCAAAACTGTTATAACAACAAAATATTTGTAGTTCTCGAATGCCTTAAATGAGAATTTCAAGACAAGAAAAATATTTTATTTACTGTTCATTTATATGGGTTGTATTATTGAAATTAATAGAATAGCTCCACTAAAATGGACTGCATCATTAAATTACAAAATAATCAACGCTATTGTATTGATGACAGTTATATTCTATTAACGATAATAACTGCATTGATTCACTACTCCCAGAAAAAAAGAATTAGCTGACATTTGTACCGCTAATAGTGCGACTGTTTGGAATCGGTACCTCATTGTAATGTAGTCAATAAATCAGATCATTTTTTCAATGAATATGGATGATGCCAACTGACAAAATCAGCATTATGAATAGTTTTGGTTGAATTCTAATTTACATAGATTTATAGGTTCAGAATTTTATGCTAAGAATAATTTACCGTTTTGGTAGAATATATTTTGTTAAAAAGTTAATTTCACTGAAACTCCATAAAGAAATGATTCGTTGCTTCATTAAGCTAGATTATAGAATGTCTACATTTATTGTATCCGTATCAGGCAATATAGTTCTCAAGAAAGCCTCACAAACTTCCCCGAAAAATGAACATTTTTATCCTGACCCCTCATCTCATTGATCTTACCTTGTACACACAGACATATAAACGCCTACGGATACTTCCTCTCAAATACCTTTCTTATTTCAGACCAAATTGATTTTCACCTACACAGAAGCAAACATCTTAGCCCTAGCAAATAACACTCAACACATTCCACTCCTAAAATTCCATACAATTCTTCAAATCTTAAACATATATAAATCATAGCTTTCTCAACAACACTGCGAATTCTATGTGGAAAAGATGGTTGGCTACCATGAAAAGCGTCAGAATATGCCCACCCGATGATACAAAGATTCAGAATGTAACATCTTTTTTTTTTTCACTCGGGTTTCTCTACCTTCAAATTATCAAAATACCAGCATTTGGATCAATTCATATCCACACAGCAAACACACACACACACACACATATATATATATATATATATATATATGTGTGTGTGTGTGTGTGTGTGTGTGTGTGTGTGTGTGTGTCTACATGTGTGTGTGTGTATTTTGAATGTGGATGTGAAGTGATCCGATAAAATGTTGATAAAAGTGACGATTGGAAGGTGGAGAGGAAAACTTAAAAGGAAGCTGAATTTACATCTCAGATTTTTTCATCATCATGTCGGCAATCTTATGCATTTCAACGGGTGCCAGTCATCTTTTCCAGAAAAAACGCTTTGTATTGGTTCACAGAAAGTTTTATTGTTTACTTGTTTGAGGACGAAGTGAGAAATATGGATATAACTGCGTTACTTTATCGCTCAGTAAGATGACAGGGGAAGTGTTTATATCTGTGTCGGTGAGAGTTAATTTTGGTTTCGAATGAGAAGGTTATATAAGAGGCTGGGTCTTCGGGCATTTATTTCCTCTGTACGCGTTTGGCTTGTCTTCGATAAGAAAAGGGCAGTGAAGTGAGTGGGACGGTCAAAAATGCTCAATTTTATGGAATAAAGGTGTATAGAATGGAAGCCATGTCTAGCATTTAGCGGATATGTGTTGATATACATGGGATAGGATAGAAGTAAATTGTTGTTTTACATTTTAACGTTCTGGTTGATGTTGGGTGATACTTTTTCTCTTTTCAAAGTGATGGTACGTCTGTATTCGTACTTTTTTGTCAAATAGACTGTTGGCTGTTTTACTTTGGTTAGGTTGGGATGTTTTTGTCATTAGAATAGAATTAAATACCTCAATACATAATTTTGCATTTGCGTCGATGATATGACACTTTGACAAGACTAGAATTGGCTAGAGAGTATACGAAAGTTTTACTCATTTGAGTTTTTTCGCCAATTAACGACGAACGAACCAGCTGCTAAATCAAATGGAGCATATTGGCTCAGGAAGTTAATCAGCTGTGACCAAGTGGGTTAGAAAAAATGAAAATGACTGAAAGATAAGAAGAAAGAAGAACTGACAACTCTTACCGAAAATATGAGATTAATTGGAAAGTTGAAATGAGATTGGAGGTTTTTCATTCAATACTCTTTCTCTTTAGCAAGATAGAATGTTATCCCTGGTTATTAGAATAAATCACACAACTTGATTAAAGAAATGCAAGTGGGGAAAATATGCAACTTATGACAACACTGAAAGGTAAGTACAATTATATATATATATATATATATATATATATATATATATACACACACACACACACACACACATATATATATATATACATATATATGTGTGTGTGTGTGTGTATAATATATATATACAAAATTGATTATGGAATTATGCATGGAAAAGTTTGAGTACATAGAGTTATTTCTTTTGGGATGGACCGATTCAAATGATCCGTCAAAATATCTGATGGATAGAATATAATAGTACATTCAATAAAAAACAGTGTATGTGAATACACGATACATAATCTTGAAATGTTTACTGATGAATTTTCCGACTGAACAGATAGGTTAGCAACAGATGGTGAAAGGAAGGAAAGGCTTGATTGATCTGATGACTATTAACAAACATGAACCTAGAAGATGCTGCAAGTTTCTGTCCAAACAAATAACCAGTAGTTTAAAGTTCACCTTGGAAAGCCTTTGACTCGAAAAAAGTGAAACATTTCATTGGATAGAACAAGTTGTTTGCCATGTAAAACAATAAATAGGCCAAGATTCAGTGGTGATAAAAGAGAAAGTAAGCCTCAGGTGAAGGTTTGTAAAGGGAGAACTTTGACTGAATCGTTGATGGAACGGACAAAAAAGAATTGGGAGTGCTTCAAAAACATAAATACACGTTGAAACATATATACGTGCATACACATATATGCAGAAAAGTACTTGCATAGATATATGTATAGATGTAAATCAAGGGCTGACAACCAAAATGTTTTCATCCAAACTGTTTGTTTAGAAAGGGACTGCGCCGCTCCTGTTTGGGTAATAGACATATAATGGTCTTAAACGGCACCTCACTAAGGTATATGATATCGAGTACTTTGAGCTGACAGGGCTCGAAGAACAATGAAAAACAACCTATTTTCGCCCAAAACAGACAATAGAATGATAGATATAACAGTCAATAATTGAAAAAAATTTGAATTCATGGGAAAAAATTAAATCAAAGATTAAATAGAGTCAAAATATTCTATTTATGACATTCCTGTCGTCTTCCACTCGGAAACATCTGAAAATATAGGAAAATAATGTCTAGTGATAAATAACGTAGATGTGAATTTTGCTTTTCCTTGTTTTTATTTCACTTTGGCAGGACGTTTGAATATTTTCCCATCAAAAACGCAGATGTGAATTTTACTTTCTCCCTGTTTTTATCTCACTTTGGCAGGACGTTTCATTTTTTCCACCTCAAAAACATGGATGTGAAAATCGCTTTCTCCTAGTTTTTATCTTACTTTGGCAGGACGTTTTAGTTCTCTTTTCCATTCAAAAACGCGGATGTGAATTTTGCTGTCTCCTAGTTTTTATCTCAATATGGCAGGATATTTGACTTTTTTTCCCCTCAAAGATGTGGGATGTGAATATCACTTTCTCTCGGGTTTTATCTCAATTTGGCTGGACATTTGAATTTGTTTCCCTTTTAAAAAAAACTTTCATGTGAATTTTACCTTTTTCCCAGTTTTTATCCATTCAAAAACGTGGATATGAATTTTGATTTTGCAGGACGTTTGAATTTTTTTCCCTCAAAAACTTTGATATGAATTTTGCTTTCTCCCAGTTTATATCTAACTTTGACAGGACATTTGAATTTTTTCCTTTTAAAAAAATTGATGTGAATCTTGGTTTCTCCCAGTTTTTTTTTTTTTATCAATTGAGCAGGACGTTTGATTTTTTTCCCTCCAAGACCGTGGATGTGAATTTTGCTTCCTCCCAATTTCTTTCTCACTATGGCAGGACGCTAAATTTTTTTTTTCATTTAAAAATAGAAATGTGAATTTTGCTTTCTCCCGGTTTTATCTTATTTTTGCAGGATGTTTGATTTTTTTTCCTTCAAAAACGTTGATATGAATTCGGTTTTCTCCCTGCTTTCATGTCACTTTGGCGGGACGTTTGATGTTTCTTTCCCATGTATTTTGTTTTTATTTTTCTCATTTCATAATCAATTGCATGACATGAATAGAAATAGAACTCGCTTTGGCTGGATGTTTGATTTTTTTTCCCCTTCAAAACCATCGATGTGAAAATTGCTTTCTCCCTTTTTTCCACTTTGACAGGACGTTTGAATTTTTTTCCCTCAAAAGGTGGTTGTGAATTTTGCTTCTTCCCGGTTTTTATCTCCTTTTGGTGGGACAGTTTGAAGTTTCCTCCGGATATTTTCAGTTATTTTGGATTTTTTTTTTTGTTTTTTTTTTCTCATCCTCTTAATCAATTGCATGACATAAATAGTTATAAAAAATCAAGTTAAAAGCAACACATTAGAAGAAATTATTGTCTTGTGTTGACAAGTCACCTACACTGTTTGGATATACTTTCATCGGGCGGATTTTCAGTTATTTTTACTATTTAGTATTTTTATCATTTTTATGTGTTGATTTTGGATTTTAGCTCATTTTTATGCTGAAGAGTAACATCGGTTTCAATACTCTATCAAAACAGTTGATATATCAAAAGTAAGTAGCTCATCATTATTTGACTATATCCTCCTGAGTCTGTCCGCACAGAACAAAGCTTTTGCAATTAGATGGTGAACGTTCATTTACCGTTTTCCTGACATTCGGTCCGTATGCAAATGGGTGAATAACGTTCGTAAATGTTTGTATTATGTTTGCGTTATTTTCGAACGCGTAAAGAATGTTTTCACACGCACGGTTTGTTTCCAATGACTTTAACTAGTTGAAGAATACTCTCGTTAGAAAAATAAGCCGGACTAAAAAAAAAATGTACTGCAAAGATCGCTCACAAATTATTCCCAAGATAGAGATTTATAAAATCCATCAGTTATTCAACGTTTGCACACCAATGTCACATGAATTGTGGCAGAATTTAAAGTAATTATTCATTCGAATATACTGTTTACATAAAAAAAAAAAAATGAGTGAACAACTTTCTATCACGTTCAATCTTGCAGGAATTTCTGCGTAAATTATTCATTTGACGCTGCAATTTGTTCACACGCCTATACGGAAAACTTACGTTCGGCGAACATGTCTGCATAACGAGAATATATAGCTGAAGGTAGGTTGAGACATGCAAAATATTAAGACTGTAAGCTGGAAGAAAGTTCATCACAATGAAGCAGCTGAAGAGATTTATCACTGAATTCGGTTAAAAATCATCGAAATAGAAATCTGCAATCCCAGGAGGTGAGTAAAAAAGGTTTTACAATAATTTAAAAGATAAATGTTTGGAACCTATTAAAAAGGGTTCAAGGGGATCGTTTATCAGTTACATTCATTCTGTCGGCACATCGGACATGACATGCGACTATTTTTTTTTTGTCCATTCCATCCATAAGATTTTCCTGAAACTTTTAGAAAAAAGGATTTTTCAGGTGTACAATATGAATATAATGTGCAAATGAGCCCTAACACTTCGCCATTTGCACCATTTTTTGCACATGATACATTGAATGCTTTTTGCACTAATATATATTCTATTTCTGTTTGGAATTAATCCTCTTTTTTGCACATTTTTAATAAAAGTCATGATATTGGTTATGCTGTAACTTACATTTTTATATAAAATGGTCATTTGAAAATCAAAACACGATGTTGGACATGTTGAATATAATCTAATTCTTAACCCAAATAAAAAGACAATGCATCCAGAAGTTAGTAAGTTACATTAGCTTAATCAGCATAATTAAAGTCACGGTAGCGAGCCTGGTTTCTAATTGAGCCGGTTTTTTTGTTTGGTTTTATTTTTTTGTTTTTTTTATAACCAGACTAATCACAGATATTCTAGCGTATAGTTATATTAGACCTATTAATACATTTTATTTTCACTATAGGAATTCTTAATTCTACACTTCATTTATCCAAGTAAGTACTTATATACGAGCCCAAGAAATTGCCTACTTTTCTTCCAGATTGTGTAATCTCAAATAATTGAAAGTGTTTTAGGGAGTGGAATAACTGAGAATAACCTCAGCATATATTGAAAACAAAACAGACTTGTACAACAACGAAATCAACTTCATCTTTGCAGACAAAGAGAGAACAGAAACGAGCCAAACCTCGTAAATTGAAGTTGTAAATATGTTTGAGAGCAAACAAAGCATAACCAGTAAACTTTCGGAGAGAAAAAAGAATCTCATAAAAGCAATGCAGAAATCTTAAGCCACCAACTACTGCAGGAAAAGGTTGAAGCAACTGAGCTAGATAAAACCATCCGAAATGGCAAAAAGGAGACAAAAGAAAATACACGATAGCTATCATCAAAAGAATTGTCAGAAAAGGTAAGGGCATAAAGATGGTTAAAACTCTCAGTGCAGGAAGAAAGCAAATGAGTAATCTGTTCAGTGAAAATGTAAACTTTACAACGGATAGGGACCAAGTTGTCGAACGCGTCCAATAATTCAACAAAACCTCTATTGATCAAAATAAGGATCACAGAACAATGAACATTATATAAGAGCCATACGTAACCAGTTCCAAGATTTCCCAGAAGACATTCCGTTGAAGGTGAAACAAACCATTACATAAACGAAGAAAGGGAAAGCCCCTGGACCAAATAACATCACCATCGGTCAACTCAAACATGTTGGTAAACTCATCACTTGGAAACTAGCCATTCTATTCATATATGCCTGAAACACTGCAATAAAAATCCTTTCATGAATGAATCCCTAGATCAAAAACTGCAGGCAAATTTTCTTACTTTTTACCGAAATGATCAACGACCGAATCCTCAGAAAGCTATATGAAAACCGAACACGGGGGCAATCAGGTTTCAGAAGAAGCAATCGGCCATCTCAATTTGGTAAATCAACTAAAGGTGAAAGCATTTTAATATGTAATGTCACTGTCTTTAGCATTTGTTAACTTCAAGAAAGCTTCCGACTCAGAGGGAATCCCAAAAGTCTTTGATGGTACATACAAAAAAGAAGCCCCGTATATGTCAGATGCAACAGCTATTCCTTCATCTGTCTACATAAAGACTCAAGCCCTTTCAGGGGTAAGACAATGTGATACTAGTTCACTTACATCCTCACAGCCTGTGAATTTAAACATTCGGAAATTGTCCAGTTCATCTGTTCATCTTGTATTCTGTCTTGGTTTCGTATGTGATCCCTGGGGATCCATATTGTTAGTCATGATATCTGCTATTCTTGCAACATGACCAGTCCATTGCCCCCTAATTTTTCCAATGGATTCTATGTTATCTGACTCTTTATTTTTTCCTTAAAATATTGTGCTGTCTCATGATCTTTCTTTTCAAGTGTACTTTGCATGGTTCTCAGTTTGAGGGTCAGCCTCTTGGTTATGTTCCATGTTCCAGCTCCATAGGTAACTAACGGGTTGGATGCATCGTTTGTATATTCTTTTGCAGGATTAATGGGGTTTTCTTTTTCTTGAAAATTGAGCTTGCTTTGCCGGAGGCTTGCAATCCTTGAATGATTCTTCTTTTAATTTCTTCTTCTTTTGAGAATTTAATGAAGATTGGTTGTCCTAGGTAGATCTCGTGATCTTTTTGAGCCTACACATGAACTTCAGTAAAACAAAAGTCATGTGAAACAATCACACCAAGAATAAAGACATAACCGTCAAAATTGAAGATGCAAAACTGGGGGAAGTAGACTACTACATCTACTTGGGACAGCAAATTTTCATGAAGCCCACAAAAGAAGAAGAAATCAAGCGGAAAATCATCCTAAGAGGGCAAGCTTTCAGCAAAGCAAGCTCAGCTTTCAAAAACAAGATGATCTCAAGAAGAAGAGTATATAATCGATGCATTCTGCCGATAGTCACTTATGGAGCTGAAATATAGAACTTGAGCGAGAGACAAACCTGCAAAATGAGAAGCATACAGCGTGCACATTGGAGAATCAAGCTCAACCTCACATGGAGAGATCACAAGATAGCCCTATATATCAGGAAGAAAACAAAGGTCTGAGACATCAAAGAACCAATAAGAGAACTCAAATGGAAATGGGCTGATCATGTTGGAAGAATGGTAGAAAATTGACGTCATCACAACTCACAACATGGATCCCCAAAGATCACGTGCGAAACCGAAGCCAACAAAAAACAAGATGGAGAGATGAACTAGACAAATTCAGAAAATATCGACTCCATCACGCCCATGATAGAAAAATGTGGTGTGTCCTGGGGGAGGTCTTTGTCCAACAACGGGCGTTAGAAGATGATTATGTAGTGTTTTTAATTCTGACGTTATCATCGCTCATGATTTTGTTTTGTTGAAGGTCATGTAAAATCCGACTTTTTTGCTTTCTCCATGTGGTTCATCAACCATTCGTGGTACGGTTAGGAGAATCTCTGCAAAAAAAGAGGTTGTCTGCAAATCTGAGGTTGCCCAAGTAATTGCCGTCTATTCTGATTCCATCATTTTCCCAGGATAGGTTCCAGATGATCATCTCAAAGCAAGAAGTGCAAAATTTCTCTACCGGACACATATATATATATATATATATATAGAGAGAGAGAGAGAGATGGAGAGAGAGAGAGAGAGAGAGTGAGTGAGAGTGAGAGAGAGAGAGATTATGTGTTTGTGCTTCAACTGGTTAGCTAGGGATTGAAATTCTATCTGGAAGAATGAAATAACTGTCTAACTATTTTCTGTTGAGATTGAAGAATTTATTTTTGATAGTAGGATTTAGGTGGCAGCCACAATCCTAATCCAAAGGGCCAACAAAACGTTATTTTTTTTTAATAAAAGACCCACTTTGAAATTCTGAATGTGACTCACTGAAGATATGACCAGGGGTAGATATTTGATTCCTTTCCATATTGATGGCTCAACCCCTTCACTCCACATTCCTCCTTATTACATATATGGATATTTGTTTGATATTTAATACCACACACCCCTGATCTTATCATTTGATATCCACACCTACGAATATACACACACACATGCATATATATATATATATATATATATATATATATATATATATATATATATATATATATATATATATGCGTGTGTGTTTGTGAGTGTGTGTGCATGAATATCGATTTAGAATATTTGGAATATTGATGCAATAACGATAATACCAATTCTTTCCACCATTTGCCTTGATCCGAGTTGAGGCTGGTAGAAGTCAATATTCGTGGCTCTTGGTTTATACTTGTACTTGTTGAACATTTAATCTATCTTTTTAGGGTATTATTTCATTGCATTCGCATGAAGAGCTTCCTTGTAATGGTTTTTTTTCGCGGATATGTCTCATTACGCAGATGAAAGCGCTTACAAAAAATATCCCTTTTTGCAAGAGATTCCATCTCACTTCTCATCATCCATCACATTAATGCACTGTATCTATTCAAAGGAGACGGATTTATCGTACCAGGTTTTATTTATTTATATATATATATATATATATATATATATATATATATATATATATATATATATATATATATAAAAGTGTGTGTGTGTGTGTGTGTGTGTACGCCTGCGCATGCATGTGTATGTATGCGACATCGTAAAATAGATACATCGCTGTATTTGGCAGTATGGTCATCACAGGAATACTAAATGAATGTGGAATGTTTTTATGTAAAAACCAAACTGTGTCCTGCATTGTATTGTTTGATATCAGACTTAAGTATAAAACATAAAATACCGATAAGATATTTTGAGCTCACTTTACAGGAAGAAATTGTTGTTTTGATACATAATTTCTTTGATTTTGTCAAATGTAGACAAGACAAAGCAAATTTGAAATGTATTACATAATCTAATTGACGTTGAAGACCCCGCAGACTGTGATGTTTTATTGATTTGTATTCGGCATATTTAAGTGAATCCCAAGGCCACAAATAAAGGGGACAAAAGAGAATTAAAATAACGACGTTAATAATGGTATGCGTGACTAATTTTCTTACTCTACTCGACTTGATGTGATTACATGGGACTTCCATTAGGAAGAAAACAGCTGGATGATCCAATAGCATGGATAGCTATATGATATTTTGAATCAAGATTCTAAAAGAGATGATATTTCAAAATATATATAATAGACGCAGCTATAATTTTTTTTTTTTTTTGTTTGTTTGTTTGTTTCCCGGAACTATTATTACCGAATGATTATAAACAAAGTAAATCAGTAAACAAAGGAAAAGCAGACGATCAAAGACGATGATAATTTAAATCGACTTGTGAGCTTGGAACGTATCACGGTTACAATATACTGTTTTATTTGGGACGAATTTCTTGGAAGCTCTACTTTTGTTTATTTATGTATTTCCGAAAATAATTTATAGCAAAGCAGCTCAATGCATTATTATAATTATTGATGATCACTAATCTATACTAGTCTGAATTTTCAGGAATTGATGAAGTAACAATAGAGAATCATAATAATGTATCAATTAGTTAAGAATACGATTGCAAAGTTTTCAACGAAAAAGCCCTCTCCCGCCTTTGATGAGAGAGGGTTTTTGTGCTCTTTGTGGAAAATTTTGTACGGAATATATTTTAAATCAAAATTGGATATTCTCCTTTGAGGCCGATCGATTGTTCGAACATTTCAGAATATTTTTTACAGCCCAAAAATCGAAAATCCAGCACAAACTCTCAATCAAATAACTTATAATTGAATACACAAATGTTGAATATCGATTAGGCAATTTCCAAGTGATAAGATTTGAATTAATCAAAGAGAACATACATGATTTGAGAAGAGATGACACCGGGGGAATTCACAGGATAAATGTGGACTTCTGCACCGAATGACATATATTTAGAATTGTTTACTGCCCAAATAGAAGTTTCTTTCGTTTTTATCAACCCGTGGGAACTTCTAAGTAAAGTAAAATATGAGGAAAGAAAAAAGTGAAACATACAATGAAATGAGATATTCTAAACCAAAGTGGTCATAACCCTCGGTAAAATTGACATCAGCATAACAAAATAATTATTTTGATGACCAGAGAGAGATTAATGACGATATTGACAATTTAAAAAAAAATAACAGAGTACACTGTTTTAACCCCCGAAATTCTCGCACATGATTAAAATCATTTGGCACCAGGACAACAATAATCATAATACTAATAAAGATGGTTAGTGCTTTTGCTTCATCAACGAGGATTTGTGATCGATTCCCACATCTGTTGCAGGCGTTTAGGTGACAATGCACAAGGGATGACACAGCTACACTGTATGTGAAGGGTGGAAAGGTGCGAACTCATCGGCATGTATGACCATGTCCAAAAAGCCGAAACAGGATTAGAAATGTGTGTGCAAGTAAATAATGAAAACATTACGACAAGTAATCAATTCAATGTGACAGACAAGAGAAAAGTAGAAAAAAAAGGAGCAGTACAGCAAACAAGGAAAGGAAATTGGGAATTTAAAAAAAAGGATACTGAAAATTGGGATCTATGATATATATCTTGATATCCAAACTGAATTTACTAAATGTTGGACATTGCCGTACCTGCAGATCATAGAATTAATCGGAAAGAGAGCGAATAGCTCGGGTAATAGCTGGATTTGGCAGGGAAACTGGAGAAAATATGGAACATGAATGTGGTAGTACCAGTGAGAGTAGGTGTACACGAAACTGTACCAGAAGGAAGATTGAAACAACGTAGGCCACAGCACTACTCAGAAAGGCACGAATACTAAGGAAATTTCTGGAAATATGAGATCTATGACCTGGTTGATAACAATGGTGTAACAACCAGGGTTGGGGCGTGTTGGAGAGAATAACAGAAAAGGAAAAGAACATATTAGAAACTAAGCTAAATGGCGGAAAATTGATGAGAAGAATGCATACTTGCAAAGCATCGATGATGAGTTACAAAGGGCTACTTCTTTGATAGACAAAAGATTAACTAAAATCAATGGACCTGTCATTAGTGATCTAATGACAATACACACATATCTACTCAGAGAGGTTGTGTTGTAAGAACAAAAAACGCCTACCGAGAACTATCACCATGGAGGGCTGAATAAAAATCTTTGGATTCTGGATTCTGGATTGAAAAATACGTTGATATATCATGGAAAGCTTTCCAAGCAGTGCCACCAACCAAACAAAGTCAAAATCCCTCATGGTACTTGCACCAGCCAAAGACTGTCCTGGAGAGTAGAAGCAATGAATTACTCTGGTACGAACCGACCAAGCAAAAAAAACTCATCTGGTAATTCCGGTTCAGGAAAGGAGAACCTACTACATAATGGGGGTAGTCTCCATAGGATGAAAAGAGAGCTAAAAATGTACCATAGCATGGCCCTGGAACTGAAAAGGGTATAGGACATGAAGATGACGGTACACTGAGAACAGTGTCAAAAAGTCATAACATTTGCCTATCCGATCACCTCATATATATATATATATATATATATATATATATATATATATATATATATATATATATATATATGTGTGTATATATATATATATATATGTATGTATATATATATATATATATATATATATATATATATATATATATATATATATATATATATATATATACATATATATCAGGTATTGAAGCACAAATAGACTAGATACGGTCGTTTGAAATTTACTCTTTCAAATGCCTTGAAAAAATATATATTTGGACCAGCTTGAAAACTCTACTCAGTTAACTTAAATTTATCAGTTTGTCTCAAAGACATTGACGTATGGAAATATAAATGTGAAATATCTGTCTAATTTGAATTAATGTCACCTTGTCCTAAATTATTATCCTAATTTTTAAATCAAATTTATTAGTTAAAATATATTTACTCATTAGTCAATTTAGTCTGATTTGCTGTTTCTTATTTGCAGGTTTCATTTCAGATCAAGCAGTTTTTTTAGCACCATAATACATACTCCTTGATCATCAGAATTTCACTAGTCATCTGCTATTTTAATGTCTTTAGTTAAATGTGACTGAAAGATGGACTAGTTTACAAGAGTTCTATATGTCACGTACGAGATTCCAGATGATTCAGCAGGTCAGCTTTTTCCAAGGATACTGGCTGTAAGGTCACCATTTAACAGTGATATATATATATATATATATATATATATATATATATATATATATATATATATATATATATATATATATAGTGGTATGTATTTTCTCAAACAGTCTAAATCAGCAGATCAACATTTTTTTGTCGGCAACAATGTTATACATGATTTCAAGGTATTACAGTTATGAGTTCTGTCATCCATCGGTTATCTGACATTCTTTTAACATGATCTGCTTATTGTCATGAGAGTTTTTTAACGGACTTTAATATATTCTGACTCCATTGTTCTATAGAGCAATGTGCTATCTTGATATCTCTTCTGTGATTTTTGGCATGATCATGGTCAGCCCCCACCAAGTGCTTTCCCACCACAATCATTTATTTTTAATGATATTAATAAGAATCGAAACAGAGAATGGAAAACACAGCACTTGATAAAAGCCAAGTTCTAAAGCTGGGGTATTGGAAAATCCAGACAATGAAGATCAGTTCACTCAAATACCTACGGGGAACAACGGTTATAAACTATGAGTAGATTGTGTGTGGATATTGCCATTGTTTCAGTGAATAAAATTGGCAGACTCATGCGCACCAAAAGAGAAGGACTGCACTTTCTACCAAAAAGGGAAGGGTCCAAATGAGCCTAAATTGCAGGGATCCATCTTTGCGGTTCAAGACAATCCTTTGAGCATGGTAGAGCTAAACAGCGACGGCTCAGAACATCCCCAGACTCTTTGTCATAACATGATCGAAGACTCTGTTAACACTGGATGCCAGATGCAAAAGATCAGTTCTCTGAAAACATTTCACACAACTTGGGCAGTGTCAGAAAAGGACAAATCCAATTCTCGTGGATCATTTCAACGACAGAGTTTGAGCAAATCATGAATTGTGGTTTTCTCACCCTTGACAGTTAAATGTCACCGAAATGAATGGGTTAATCCCATCGCTACTTTTATACTAAACCCAAACACAACGTTCAGACGCGCTGCGAACTAGAACGTCCTCCACACTTGCCCCTACCACAGTGCTGATTGCAATACTATTCTTTATTCGGTGTATGGTAGGACAAAAATCCCCACATTGACGTCAATAGGATCGTTAAGACGTTTGCAGTGTCTTTAGCCAGTAATCTCTGCCACAAATAAGTGAAAAACATTCCCAGACACAAAACACTGCAGAGCCTCTTTGGGGAAAAAACAAAACAAAATTCCTCCTATATAGTCATTGCATTTTGAGGGAGAATGAACATTACAGCCGTGTTGATGGTCGGTTGAAGTGTGTCCCATTTGTCTGAAAAAGAGCTCAATACATCTGTTAGTATTCAAATTTCCCTACTCTTGTCTCATTTTGAATGACTTTTACCGAAGTTACCGTACTAATATGAGGGTTGATCACTATCCTCTTAGAAAAAAAGTTATTGTAATTATTACCGAATTAGCTGCCCTCTGCATCGTTGGCAAAGTATCTGCCAGGCTCCTCTTGACACACCTACAGAAAATTACAGATTATGTCTACCCCGTGTCACAGTGTTGCTTCCGAGCTTACACAGACATGTCTTCTTCCTTCCATCAAATTTAGGAGAACTCTTAGAAGACAGGAGAGAGCTGCAAACTCTTTCACACATCCAATACAGTAGGCTCGTATGTTACTATAAAAGCACTTTACCATTTTGTTTATATGTGGACTCATTATATCTACTGCAAGGACCGTGCAAGTTGCAGGTGTATAGTCATAGTAATCTGATTTTCAACCTGATCATCAGTACTGGGTAAATTTGGCAACTATTTTTATTAGCTACAAAAAGTTTATTGTTGTCATTTTTATCTTTGCATTATTGTTTTTTTTCTCTTTTTCTCAAATTTACTTATATTCTTCTTTTTTCTTTTTTATCGAGTGAATATTCTTTACCAACCGATTGGCACAAATAGAACTCTTGGTAATTCAGTTAACAAACCTTGGCTGCTCTGACATAGAATGCATGTTGGGGGAAGGGACCGTTCAAAATCCTAAATTGATTATATCTGTAATGTTCCTCGTCTTAAACACTCGGAAAAGGATTGCCGAAATAAAAAGCAGAATCTATTTTGCATCCAAATGGATTGGCGTATTGTCATGGATTTTATCAGCCTAGCAATAAATGTTCCCCAGCCCTATTCCATATCTACCGTTTATACTCTCTCTCTCTCTCTCTCTCTCTCTCTCTCTCTCTATCCATCTATATATATATATATATATGTGTGTGTGTGTCCTTTCCTCATCTTTAATTCTAAATCTTAATTTTGCCCCCCTCTCTTTATCCCACTTTTCGTCATATTTGTAAGATATAATGAGATTTGACATTTTTTTTTTCATTTTTCTTCTTTTTTTTTTTTTTTTTGAAAATCTATTCCTGTAGTTCTATTTTATTGTTCCTTTTCTTTTTAAAAAACGGATTTACCTCTATTTAATTTTGACCTATTATTTCAAATATCTCTTCTTTCAAATTTATCCCATTCTTTCAACCTCTTATTTTACAAAGCTGATTATTCCCCATCTTACGTAATATCTAAATCCTTATTCTCTCTTGCTCAATACCTCTCCTATTTTCTCTCCCATCTTTTGTTCCTCAACCTCTCATTCTTACCTTTGATTGACCAAATCATTCTTTTCTTTTCTGCATATATACTTCATATCACCATGAATAAAACGATTTTCGAATCATCATATAAACATTCCAAAATGAAACGTGATCAGTTGCAGAGTACGAAGTTGACTGACATCAAAATAATTATGTCTGTTACGTGATTGAAAACATCTGATTATATTTGTTCCTTTAATTTCATGAAATGTCAATAAAATATAATTTTGATAACTATAAAAACAGGTCCAAGGATTGATCAAAAGAGTTAAATGTTTACATGAAACGTGAAAACATGTCTTTAATCGGGGAATGAAAACAATAATGAGAGTAAAATAATAGTCGGTTTTACTTGTCTTTTTCTCTGAAATATATAAAATATTTTGGGTAGTGAGAAATTATCCGAAATAAATTTTTTTGAAAAAAATCAACTCGGAGAAATCAAATCAAATAACTGTTGATATCTGTGTATGGGCTCGTGCATATATATATATATATATATATATATATATATATATATATATATATATATATATATATATATATATATATATATATATATATATATATATATATATATATATATATAAATGGCAGTTATATATTTTTCATTGTGATCAAAATGTTAGACTACTTTACATTTCACAAACTAATTTAATCACGTTGAACAGGATATATATCTTGCATTTTTTTTCAAGTTTTAATAAGGTTATGGGGCAGCACATGTGTTCATTAGGTATTCCGTGGACGAAAAAAAACATCATTTTCCAGAGAATAATCTAATAAATAAAATATTCAATTTGTGTGAAGATAACTGATTTAATTTATGGTTGGTATTTTTTTTTTCTCAGTATTCCAGGAGAACTGTCATATTTTAGAGGAAAAAAAATCTCGATAAACATAATATTCTTGTTATTGATAGCATGAACAGGTAATTATTAAAAAAACACAACGAAGCTAACATCACTTAATTTTCAGTTAATCAAGTCTTATGGATATTGTACAATGAATGATCTCTTTAATGACACTTTACTGAAGTTTGGCACAATTATCTTTACAAATCTGACGCTACAAGAGATTTTGCCCTTTCTGTGGATAAATTTGAAAGAAAAATTCATCAATCAACTTGTTTCAAACTCTAAAAGTCATTGTTTTCAGATAATTGGAAAATCTCAGACGTTACTGAAAATCAGCATGAGTCAAATAATTCAAATGAAATAATTTGTTCATTTTATGAGACCACCGGAATATGCAAATTATTCGTCAACATTTAATTGATTCTAGTCATTTAACTGTTATTATTCTGCGTTTGAACCAGTCAGGGGATAAGGATACAGTAAGATATCTTGGGCCCCTTCCGACAAGTACAAATCTAAATGAAATGTATTTCATAACAAGAGTTAACATCTTCAATAATTTAATCTCCGTTACTGAGATAAGCAGATGCATAGAGAGACATACAAGAGAGGTGTGAATTTTAAATTCGTCTTCTTTTTAAATCAGACCTTGAAAGCTTCTTTCTTCTTAAAAGCATCAGAGGATTTCTCGCCATGAAAATGTTTAACTGTTCAGTGTGGAAATAAAATGAACAAATTCAAAAAGTGTTGTTTAAATTAGCAAATAAGCAAGTTCAAAACACGTGCAAATAATTACAGGCTTAATTATCGAAAGTCAAAATACGTTTAAAATGCCGTTAAATTTAAATAAGATCGATTAAAAATAATAAATCTGAAGCCTTTTCATCCTTTTTCATGTTTTTTTTATGCATCCACCGAGTATTGCTATGTTAAATGTTTTGTAACACTAAAATACCTTTCCGTTATATTCAACGGAACATTCATCTATTGTTTTGTGTCAGTAGGGTGGAATAATGTAATACTCTTTTGTTGACCCACTTGATGATCATCAGGCGTCGTTCCAAATGAGATTTATGCGATTTTACATAATAATATTTCAGATATCTTAGCCGAATTGATATCCTTAGGTTTATTACAATATTTGTTTGCTACTGTATATGACATAACATTCAGATAAATATGTTAGCAAATACATTTTATTTTGTATTCGTTATGAGTACATTACATACTACGAATACATTTTGAACATCTTATAACAACAACACGAGGATTCCTACATTCAAACTGACAATAGTATTATTGGGAAAAGTCTCACTGAATAGGAGAAGCTTTGAACTTTGGACTATAACTCCTCCTTGGGTGCAATTAACGTCCAATGTTTGATGAACTAAACGAGTATAATTTGCTTGAATATCTCTTCTAAAAAGTAAACAGTTTGTTTTTGTTGTTTTTTTATTCTTGTCCATGCTAGAGTTAGTTATGTCTCCTACATAGATATGCTAGATTGAGCGAGGTAATAGCATTTAATTCTCAGAGGTATATAAAATATTTACACAGAATTTCCTTTTGACGATCTTCTCCAATATAGAATTTAGGTCGAGTGATTAATGCTGATTAGTGCAAACTCTCAGATTTATGAAACGAGAAAATAGATGTAGATTCTGATTGGCATTTTTCTCCATTACTGTTATCGAAAATGTTCTCCTCGTAATGTGTTCGACAAGACTGCGTTTTGCCTACTTTATGACATCAATGTGGTGTTAATTGTATCCCCCAACATAAAAGAACTATTAAACAAAGAATCTTTCTTTTCCATGAAATTTTCCCAAGTAGATAATATCTGAAATAAAGATGCGCTAAACATATTGGCAGAAAATTACTCCAATTATTCAAATGAATTATTTGTTCCGAAAATAATAAATGAAATATTATATAGAGAGAAACAAAAAGAAATATTGGACAGAAATTCGATTTTTTTTTCTTTGTTTTAGTTTTAATTATTAAGAATCTTTTCAATTCAGTATTGTTGTTCTGATGAAAAAAAAGAACCAGGAGAGAATTATACAAAATCCAGTATGTAGTGAATGTGTTACAAGCGAATTCCATCATCATCCCTTTAACGTCTTTTATGGGACAGAAACTTTCACGAATATTTGAATTGTATGTCCAGTGCTTGTCCGTCACTTTTACAACATGTCTATCGTTACTTTAGTTTTTTACCTGATTTTCTTACATCTAACGCTTGTTTCTCCTTATGAACAATGCTGTCTTTGGATCCCTTTAGATGATGGTTACATTTCTTAAATATGTATCGACCACATGTCGGCTTCATAAATGGTTTGGTTGATGTTATGCTTACGGGTCAAAGACGAAGTCAAAGCTGAAGATGAACATTTCAGATGCTAATTTCCATTGTATAAAGTAAGTTTTTACTCCAAGGGACATCAGTACTGAACAAATCATCAGAATGTATTACTCTGTAAACGAACAAAAAAATAAAAACGATATTCTACTATCCATTTATTTTTTAAAAAAACGTTTGTAAGATCATCTATGAAGAAACAAAAATCTTATTTCTAAAACAAAATAAGTTCCGGTAAACAGGAATACGGCAATCATATTGCTTTAGTATAAAAAAAGAAACCGAAAGATCTCAACAACTACACAACTATTAGTGTACTCAGCTGCATCTTCAAACATTTCACAAAAATCATCACCAACAAGATCACTAGAACACTAAATGAAAACCAACTACATTAACAGCTTGCCTAAGAAGGAGCTACTCGACTGACAACAATTTCCATTCAATGAATCAGCTGGAATGAAAAGCAGCAGAATACTGAATGCCAGTTGCTGTAAGATTCATAGACTGCAAAAGGCTCTTGACTCTGTGGAAATACCCATGGTCACGAAGGTCATCACTGTACAAGGTGTAGGCCCAGGCTATAAGACTCTGAACCCTTCGAGGTTCAAAAAATTAAGACAAAGTGATACCAGCTCACTCAAAACTCTCCGCTGCCTGCCTTGGAATGATCTTCCAAACTTAGTCTTGGAGAATACAGGAATACGTGTACGCTTGCTGACGTTACCATTTCTCCAGTTGCATATCCTCCCCTATAATCTACAATTTATGATACATCTGCAATCTGCTATTCAGAAATGGTAAGTTTCTCTTCCCTTTTGAGCCCCTTTACTCAACATGTTTATTGAGTAAGCAACGGTCCCCGGGTGAAAAAAGGGATGAAAAAGAAGTGTGTTATGGTGTTTGATATAAAACTCATTCAATTTGGACGTCCACTTTCACTTTAGACACACCTCACATGTCTAAATGTGTATAAACAATCCTGGTCATACAGCAGTCTCTAATCGAAAGTATTTCCAACACCGTGGAGTTTACTGGCGCATTTGGAACATAAAGGGTATAAAGTTATCTCTCTGCATAATCTATACTTTGGCGTTGGGATATCAAGCAACGATGATGCCATATTTTTTGTTTCTTATTATTAGTAGAAATGCAATTGGCTTACTCAGACAATGTAATTGGCCATCAAGGTTCTAACTTCAGCCATATATGTGCATGTTTCTATCGTATTTATGTCCTCAAGAAAGGCATTAACTCATTCCTCGTTCCTAGAAATGTGCAAAAAAGGGTGTTTGAATAGGATGATTTACCTAGATGATCGGGAAAATAGTTAATCTGTTATAATGTTTGAATAGGAGGAATATATATATATATATATATATATATATATATATATATATATATATATATATATATATATATATATATATATATACATATACATATATGTTCTTTGGTGATATCATTGAGTGAAATGGTTTTTAGTCACAAAATTTGTCTGTTTTCATATTTTAACGTTTCTGAAGAACACTCATTTCATTTTATTTAACCAGCTGTGACATCCAATTCAAACGTTATAACAACTTTAGTTTAAATCATCATCATCATCATCATCATCATCATCATCATCATCATCATCATCATCATCATCATCATCATCATCAATCAAATAATGTCCGTTGTTGAACATAAACTTTCCTAGTCTTGGTTGCGCATGTGATCACTGGAAATCTATATTTTGTGTCGCTATGTCCATCAGTTACCTGTCAATGTTGCAAAATGACAAGCCTGGTGTCCTGTTTGGATTCCACGTTTCAATTTCATCAGTGACCATCGAGAGGGTGCTTTGGCTACATACCCTTCTTTCCATGACTGATGGATCTTCTTTTTTTTTGATATTGACCTTGATCTCAGAAGATTTGCTATCTTAAAGTAATTCTTTGCTTGATTTCTTCCTTTCAGGATTTCATGGACATTCGTTGTCATAGGTAGATGTAATGATTTATTCTCTCCAGTTCGGCATCTTCGATTTTGAGTGTTCTAGTTTTTTCCGACGTGATTGTTGCACATGAACTTTGTTTTGATGAAATTCATGTGTGGGCCGACTTTTTTGCAGTTTTCATTTAATTCATTTAGCATTAGTTGGAGGTTGTGTAGGTTCTGTACAAAATGGCAACACTGTCAGCAAATCCAAGGTTAGTCAGATATTCGCTGTCTACTTTGATTTCTTTATACTCCCATCTAGGTTTCTTAAAGTCATCCCGAGGCAAGGTGTGAAGAGTTTGGGTGAGCTGTAGCCACATCGTTTTACCATTTTGAGAGGTAGAATGGCTTTACGTAGCCTGATAAAGGGGCTACTGTGACAGTATATATTGTGATACTCTGACATACATGGCAACCATCTTGTAGTGTGATGGCCATCACAACCATGGGAATTTCCTCAGAGACGAAGGCCTTCTTGAAGGCAATAAATGCTACATCAAGCAGCATATTGTAGAGCAGCTCCTTCGGAAGCCAGCTTGTGGTTGGTTTTCATATTTTTTTTTATGTTTCGGTTTGTGATGATTTTTGCAAAAGGTTTTGAGTATGCTTATTGGTCAGTAGTTGTTGAGGTCTTTTGGGTTTCCCTTTTTTATATAAAAGCATCTCAACACTTCAATCAAAATTCTTTATTATAATTATGAAACATTAACTTCCCTAAAAAATGTGAATATTTGTTGTTTTTTACTCTCAGTTTATATATATATATATATATATATATATATATATATATATATATATATAGATAGATAGATAGATAGATAGATAGATAAGGAATAACATGAGTTTGTAATAATATCAATGCCACATTAATTTTCACATTTTTATATATGATCATTGATTGCGATTTCATGATGTATAAGCCTTTTCCTGTGAGTAATTTATATATAAAATGACAAATCGGGTTAGAGATCTAAATTAGAATCAAACGATTATTGATTAAATTCTTCAAGGAAAAAAATTGAAGCAACAAGAAATCACTGATTTTTTTTTCACGTTGGAATCTTCAGCGAGTGTACTGAATTCCTTTATTCTGATGTGCATAATTATACGATTTTATTAACCCGGGTACGTCGGATCTATTTGCCTTGTTTTCTGTATCTTAAACTGTATCTCGGTTATGATAATGATAACTGATCCCACTCGATAAGTTTTGATAAAGCCCTCTTCCATTATCTGTCTTGCAAAGCCAACCCGTGATCTGATGATACGACTTTTTGAGTTACAAATGATCTATGTCAACATACTAGATGGCTAAAATCGATTTTGTTTTTTGTTTCTTTGCAATATCTAGATTTAATCACAGCTGATATTCTTGATTTTCCATGTATTTATGACCAAATTGCCTTCTCATTTCGCACAAACATGTTTAATCCCTTTTACTGCATGAAAAAATGTCACCCTTTTATGAGACTAGTTATATATGTGGTTTGCAGAAATTATTTCGTTTGGTTGATTTTTTTTCTTACAGATTACTTCAGAAAACATCGACCATCTCTGTTGTTCGTCAACTTTTTATAACCATCAGCTATCAGATTTTCAGATTCGTAAAATATACCCCCAGTATTTGATTCAACTCAAAGTTGTTGCGTAATGTAAATTGTTTATTTAGTTTTGCAAAGTAAAACAGATATAAGCCAATTATTTGTTTTCGACAACTTTATCGAAGACCTTGTGTTCATGTCATCTCTGATCTCCTTCCATATGACACCATTTATCCTCCCAAAACTCCTTGCAGTCTTCCATTGCATCGATTTCTCTCTCCATGCAGAAAATCCTGTAAAACCAGAGCACTAAGAAACTTCATCAGAAATATTGCCCATTTGTAAAAGTTGAGTTGTGATCGTAAGTTACACGTGTAATTACTGTAAATCACAATATGTAATGGATGAGAAAATCAGGAAATGTTTTTATCCAATTGATAGTGGAACATCAGTTGTACATTCAATATGTTGGATCTTGATGAAAGAGCATTTATGCAAAAAAAAACAAACAGTTTATTACAACACCATGGGTGGAAACAGGGGTTCAAGTTGGCGAAGAAACCATCAGACAAAACATCACAAAGTCAAGATTCGGGCACTGAAAAATATTGCAGCGTCCATCACTGAAACGATCCTCAAACAATGCAGACTGGAATTTGTAAAACTTTAGCAAACGATTTTTGTAGGCCATTTCAAGAGCTGGACTCCAAATCAGCATTGCTTGTGAAATATGTTTATTATACCCAAACATCTTTGATCGATTACTATTTTCCCTTGGTTTAATTCGGTGCAGTAAAAACGTAAGCTCAATCGTTTTGATCATCAGATATAGATCCCAATAAAAAGCTAATTTTCCCCAAGGCCTTTTCGTCTACTCTGAATCATCATCGCAAGGTAAAACTAGACTACAGTGCAGTTACTGATGTTTCATTTCATTTACTTGATGATCACCTCTAATGTTGTCATGATTTATCCACTTTCAATCGTCTATCTTATTTTGTTCCAAGCTGCAGAGAAATCCAATTGGTGATAATGTTTTTTGACCCTTGATTTGAATATTTAGAATGGATTGCCATCGTTTTAGTCGTATAATGTTGATTTTTTAATCACAATCAACTTCAACATGCCAACTTTTGCAAACCAATTCAAAACTTCGGTCATTTCAGTAACTGCTCCATACATAACACATTTATGATGTAATTTTGGGATGTATTCAATTTTAAATGAATCTTTAATGGAAGAGTAAGATAATTTGTAAAATGAACTTATTGATTTTTTTCTCGTTACTACACCTTTTAATTTCAAGAAATTTCGAAGAAATATTCTTTGCGTGCCGGAAATATTCTTCGAAGATAGGTCACTGGAGAAATAAATCAGTTGAAATCTAATTGATAATTGATAATTGGCCTTGAATCGAGGAAAAATGCAATGAAACTGGAATATTTGGGGAAATTTTACAGAAAAAATCTGATGGAATTTTTATGGTCTTTTTTAAAAAGGTGTCCATTTTTATTCCTGAAATGATTTTGAAACTTGAACTCAAGACTTGTATCGTGTCATAATTTTAATTCACAGCAGAAATCAACTGCAGATGCACAAAACGATAATATATTGTAGCATTTATGAAAAAACAACAGAAGGACAACGTAGGCAAGGTGATCGTTTGTAGCCGAATTCACTTCTACAGCGCTGTTGTGCCGGGTATATAAGACAACGGATAAGTACCGCTCTAGAAAGTCAGCCACAAATGCCACCACACTAAATGTCTGCTCCGTCACCCTCAATTGGCGCTACTAATCACCATCTTCCTACACATGGGTGACATACCTTCATGTTCATGACTTGAAAGGTGAAATTTCGTGGAGAGGTGGCTGATGAACGGATAAGATTTTAGAGAAAGAGAATACCTTAGGATGATAAAGATAAGGACATCAAATTAATCAGCAAAAATCTTATGAAAGGAATGGAAACATGGGCCGTATCGGTAGTAAGATACAAAAGACCATTCCATGGATGGGCAATGGAAGAACTCCAGTCAATTGACCGATGAACAAGGAAGCTTATGACAATGTACAAAGCCTTACAACCCAGAGATGACATCCATAGACTGTACGTGATGAGAAAAGAAGGCGACAGAGGACTTTCAGCGGAGAGGACTGAGTCCAGAGGGCCATAACAGGTCTGGAAAAGTGTGTGCAAGCAAGCTGTGAAGACATCATAAACAGAACCAGAAGCAGCACAACAAACAATGAGAAAGTAAAAAACAATAGAGAGATAAAAAAAAACAAGGAAAGAAAAATGAGAACAGAAAAAATGATACAGGATGTGGGAGACGAGAGAAGATGGATATGGTCACGAAATGGAAACTTGAGGAAAGAAACAGAATCGCTAATCATGGCAACTCAAAACAAATGCATCAGATTAAACTATATCAAAAAGATCGACAGACTTCAAACAAACACCAAGTACCTCCTATGTGAGGAAAGAAATAACACCGTAAACCATGTAACTAGTGAATGTAGTCCACTAGCCTAGAAGGAGTATTAAACTCAGACACGATAGAGTTGAAGCAGTGATACACTGGGAACTGAGTAAACGAATGGGATTTAACCATGCGGATAAGTGGTATCCGCACAAACAGGAGATAGCCTTAGAGAATGGAGACCACAAATATTTTGGGACTTTGACGTCCAAACAGACCACCTTGTCCAGGCAAGAAGACTGGGCCTGATAATCGTAGGCAAGAAAAGGAAAATAAGCTAAATTATAGATGTGGCTGTGCCTACAGACTGCATCACTGTTGCCACTCCATTGTTTCTGTGTTTATACTCTTTCTGAGCTAGTTGACTACATTCACTAGTTATGTGGTTTACGGTGTCATCTCTTTCACCAAACAGGCAGCACTTGCTTTTAGTCGGAGTTCTGTCAATTTTTATTTTGTATCATCATCATCATCATCATCATCATCATCATCATCATCATCATCATCAACAACGACAACAACAACGAATAAAAGAACAACAAAAAAGCAACGACAACCACCAGCACCACCGTAAACTTACCGTGCTTTTCCGTGAGGAGCGCCTTGCAAAACACAACTATGAACCTCTTGAAACAAAATAAGATTGGAGTATTTGACTTCATAATGAAAGTATTAACTTTTATCGACATATTTCGTTTTAAGGATATCCCTTTGTTAATATTTGACCAACTGAATGGAATAAGTGAGTAAAATATGTTGAAAATAATGACCGACATTACTGAAAATTAGTGCTTGCGAAATACTAAAAAAAACAACAAAATATTAGCAAAAAGAAAAAAGCAAATATATATATTTATTGATCGATATACGTGGATCCACGAAGTTTCAAGGGTGCCGTTACAACGAATTTTCTGTCACATGGATTAGCTATAAAACAAGCCTGAAGCCACAAAAGACCCTGCTTCCATGGACGATCATAAGTAGGTTTAATCTCACTGGATTTCATTTAATTCGTATATTCTCCTGGCATTTAAATTCTGACGATTCACGGTTGAGTGCTAACGTAAATTTCCTTGAAATACTTCTGAATTATGTATCTTTTCCCAAAATCCTACTTTCCTAAAAACTGCAGGCAAATTTAATTAAAAAATAACAATGAGATGAAAACAAAGAAAAATCGGCAATTTTATAAACAAAAAAGATTATCCCACAAAGCAATGAGCTTATTCTACATTCAAACTAGGGATAGGTAAGATCTGACCTATGACAGTCAACAAGTCATCTGTTGAGGTATATAAGCTATGTCAGTACTTGAATAGGGACAAAGGATCTTCTTCACCACATGAGAGTATAACCAGCCTTAATGAATATCTGAACGTATCAGTCTCTTTAATTTTTGTTTTGTGATTTGCGTACAATACTCACTCATTGTTTCAATACGTCATTACCAACGTATGATCTCGTGTTGGCTCCCTGAAAGAATCCAATCATCACCCTGTGACTGCTGCCCCAAATATCAAGTAAGAGGACAGCAAACTAGTTATTTATTGATATCTAAAAAGCAAACCATACAAAAAGCATAACAGAAAACATATATTCATAGGAGATATCCACAGACAAGTCCCAGGAACAAAAGCTAGCTACAGGATAGCAGGACATTTGCAAGAATATAGAAAGACCGTGATATCCCACAAAATGAAACAATAACAATAACCCCAACGTAAGTAACCCCAACCGGAAAGCAAAGTCAAGTTGTGAAGTAAATATCGATACTACAACGGTAGAAGTAAATGCCTTCCGTAAAAACTCTAAATAATTCCATGCAAGGAGAGAAAAGGCCACTGCCACCCTATTGGGGACTATTTACAAGATATTTAAATTAATAACGTAACGGGACCAAAAACCTCATTTTCGCTGGTGCAAAATCGTAACAGACATCGTAAAGACACAAGAAGTCATCTCAAGCAACAAGAACAAAAAAATGCCTGGCAAAGGAAGTTAGAAAAAAAATCTCCCAAGAACAATGATATAAAAAAACACATCATTCACGAACAGACCAGAATTGGGAAAGAAGACATATTATAAAACCAGATGCCACAGTGGCAAAGAGCGTCTGGAAAGACATACGGGAATGCAGCAAATATACAGCGAATCTCCCAAATGGTTAGAAAATATCCAAGAAGAGCTTGGAGGTATATCCAAGGGAGAAAATGTACTGAATACATCCTGACTGAAAAATATTTCCTAAAATATTATACTGGAAAGAATCATGACGAAATTGAATTCACGGATACCAATCTATGATAATGATCCACCAACCTTGAAGTTGCCTGGGTTGACTGGATTACCACAGGCAGAACAGCCTATGTACAATGGGCACTGAAAAAGAGATTCAAGTGAACAGCTATTGACCCACATAGTGTCTATAACTAATGTGGAAAATTCTGACTGGAGCGAATCTGTTCTACATTGACCAGATGATTCTAAGAGAGGTATTGAAGAATGTTGCATTGAGATGGGTAGATTACAAAAAAGCATACGACATGATTCTACAGTGTTTGATACTCAAATGCCTCAGGATAATAAAGATCATCGACCTCGTTGTGGAATTTATAGCTAACTTTATGAAAAACAAGAATGTAAGCCTGACAGCAGCAGGATAAAACCTTGCAAAAGTAAGTACAAAAAATAGATTTTTTTCAATGGATCTCTCAGTCCTCACAACTATTTGTATTAACCATTAAACATAATCTTGAAAAAGCAGTAAAAGACACCAATATTCTAAAACAAAATATAACGTTAGCCTCCTCAGATTTTGCCCAATGACAATGCACAGAGTAAGGCTTCTTGGTGCTTAAGTAGTGATTTAGTATTTAAATATCAATAAATAACTAGTTTGCTGTCCTCTTACTTGATATTTGGGGCAGCAGTCACAGGGTGATGATTGGATTCTTTCAGGGAGTAAAAAATGAAACATCAATCTATGTGATTTGCATAATATCTGATTCCCATTTTTCGTGTTTTGAAAAATATTGTACCTTACCAGTATAATATCAAAATATGCACTAATCGGAACACCACTATTTAAGGTATCCGTGTACAACCAATAAACATCACGATAATTATAATGTTTTTGCTCCTTCATAAATAAGGAACACATCTGGGGTTGCAAAGACCTTGATTTTTTTTGCCTGAACTCTTTCATTGACTTGATTTATAGCAGTTGTCCCATAGGTCTACCTCAGTATACATTTAACTCTGATACTTTCATTTTAGACCCTTGTATTATTTCTTATCGTTATTCATAGATCAGCAGTTTTCGTTTTTGTTTTTTTTTTACTTGTGATCCGAATTGAAGGTAGCTATTTTTCTTGTTCAATATTAACAAATTTTCCCAGCATGTTATATCAGGGGCATACGTAGCCAAATAGGCCATTAGAATCTCTTTTTGGGATAATCCGAGAAAAAGGAGTTTCCTGTAATTTGTCATTGGCTTCAAGGGGAACAGATTGAAGATGAAGTCGTACTTCTTTTAATCTGTTCTTATTCATTCAGTATCAAGCGAAAATCAGAATTCAAGGGAAATGAAAACATCGATTCACATTAATCTTTGTTCATAGAAAGAGCATAATGCAGCTTATGAGTTATATTTTTGCTGTTCTATTTATCTGAGCCGAATTATAGGTTGGCATAATTGATTATCACTGATATTTCCTTTAAGCTAAACTCACTGGTCTGATAATTTGTAGGCAGATAATTATCCGAAAAAAAATGAAATAAATTGGAAAACATAGCTTGCCAATATCCTGGTTATTAGATCTTTGTGAACCGTCACTTGGCTTTTATATATATATATATATATATATATATATATATATATATATATATATATATATATATATATATATATATATATTGTGTGTGTGTGTGTGTGTGTGTATGTGTGCGTGTGATAAATTAGCGTTTTATCTTTTCAGTTTGTTTCACTTCAGTATATGAGAGATTTCACACTATTTTCCAATTTGAATGAGATCTTCTTAAAGTTAAAATATTTTTTCTAAAATTACCTTGTAAATATCAAGGGATACTGAAAGAAACAAAACGATTTCTTACTTCGTACAACAGAAATTTTCTGAACAAAGATTCGTGTCACACAACCGAGCTACCAGCGTTCAAATAATCATGTTTTGTACATCGTATTCGTCAACTATCAAAGTGCCAACTTTCTCCTACGCACAAAATATAGAATATAAGTCACTATTTTTGGTTTCAAACATTTTCATATTCCTCTGTTTTATTTTTTTGCAATGCAAGCATCTTTTGAAGATCACCATACCAGTACATTTTCACTGAGGTTTGAACTCATCACAAGTGATTTGGGAAATGATATTGCTGATAATTGCACGATAGCATGTTGTTTTGCTCTATCCTGAACATCAAACAGGAAGATGGAGTAAAACAAAATCGATGAACTTGAACGAGTAGAAATGGAAATCATTGAGTCGACCATCGACATTGGTTGATATGAAGCGGCCATGTGATTTGAATGGATGAACATGGGGCTTAAAGAATTACCTTTGTGCGGTGAACTTCTATCTGGAAACGACATTGTAGAGTCAACTACACAGATATATAAAGTCAAATCTACATTGTAATGGGCTGCATTGGATACCAAAACATGGGAAATAACATCCTTCGACCAGGTGATCTACAAGGATGTACTTCATGTTGGAGTCGAAAATTTTTGGAGTGAGAGAGAGAGTGCACCCACCAGATTGAAGAGAAAAGAAGAGGAAGAAAAGAATGCCCTGGCAAGACTATTTCACCACTAATCATTACATGTGGAAAACCTCCAGAATGTTTAGCTTAGTAAGTGATCCTCTCCATAAAATCCAGATAGGGAGAAAATAAAAGTAAGGGTATCATTGAAATGGATTGCCCAAACCATGAGCATGGTACCCTTCATTGATTTGAAATCACCCCTACTCTTCCCTTAGCTATGCCCCTGTGTAGACCTTAAGTCATCACTTGCGTGTAATGTAAGTGGACGGTAGATGACCAGAAGAGAATGGATACAAATAATCCCATGTATCAGATCAATACACATAGATCACATTGCATATAATTTGTAAATCAATAGAAAGTTTAAACCTTTAGAAACCTTATTAACATAGATTCGATTTATGTCAATTTCTGAGCATTACTTGCTACATTTGAAAAAAAACGTCCAGCTACTTTGAATATGTTAATGGCAATCTTGCTGCGTTGTGATATTATATCGTCACTTTTAGTGATGATATCCTTGTCGGGTCTCCGATTTATATAAATAGAGGTCGAATTTCTGTGCATACTCGTCAGGAGGAATATTGAGGGAAAGGGAAACAAGTGGCAAATAGAAAAACGTATGAGGCACAAATTTCCGGGGATATTTTGATCGATGGATTGTTTGAAGTATACATAGACTAAAGTAACAAATATAAAGCGTGAGTTCAGATAAGGAAACAAATACACACGCAATGGGGGAAAAATTGATGTGAAAATTGAAAGTTATACAGAGACTGTGACGAAAAACGTATACAACGTCATTTGAAATTAAGATTGATAGTCTCAGGAAAATGCTAGGGAGACAATTTAGTCTGTTAAAATAATAAATACTCATTGTATGTTCACCACATATTTCACTGGCATACTAATGAATCAATGGCAGAAGAAATCTCTGAAGATCACGATCGAAACTATTCTCCGGAAACTAATTATTCAAATGTGATCACTTAACAAAGATAATAGATTTGAAACGATATTCATCGTCGACAAAATAGCTTATCTAATGTATTTAGTGTTTATAGTGTATGCAAAAGGTTTGTTTGAATAAAATAGCCCAAGATCTTCAACCAGTGTCGTACAATAATAAATTGCTTTTGCAATCAATAATCTCCAAAGATTCAAAGTACGTGATACCTCACATAATGTTTGTATTTGAGACCGAAGAGAGTAAATCCTGCAGAGACGCTTGATCATTGAATAAAAAATTCAATTCCGTGTTATCAGGGCAATTCCTACATTTCATTTCGTCATAAATGCTATCTTTTCATTCTAGACGTTATTCATACATTGCAGTTTTCTTTTGGTTTTCAGTATTTTTAGTATTGAAAAAAAAATTCAACTCTTTTGACAGGTATATGAAAAGCCTTCAGGTACAGGCCTCTTTCACCGATTAAGGCTTGTAGTTGTTTGTCAGGATCAAAAAGCCTTGGTAAATGCATGATAATATTTATCAAACCTCTCAATGATTGACCATTCGATAATAAGTGCGAATAAAAATACATTTCGATTGCAATTTAAATCTTCATTGAAATAAGACACGGATACAGAACTGAACGTCTACTTTTATTTCTTATTCATTCATATGTTTCCTGAACACACCAGGAATTCTTATATTGTTAACCATTCAATCGCTGACACTGATCGATGGTCATGAGACACATTCTTGGATGGTTATCTCAAAAGGCATTTCATAATAACAAAATTTCGTATAATTTGAATTCTTAGAATATCAAAATCACACAACTCAAACAATTGAGATTTTACTGTCATCGAGTCACATAAAAATAATACAGAAACACTATAGACCAAACATAATTTCATCAATTTTTATCATTTCAGATGTTAATGCAGTGCCCAAACATCTGCTATAAAAATAAGACAGGTATATAAACTATCCTCGGAAGCAATTGACTCTACTAGCAAGATGCATATAAAACTTGCATAGACTCGTCATGAGTTTTTTTTAATAATCATCGGATGTCAGCATAAATAGTTTCCAAATGAAACATAACGATAATTACAGTTTCATAAATATTTTCACAAAAAAACCATTAATCATTGAGAAGTTTTATATGATTCACAATCATGACTTCAACGGACACATATCGAGAGAAGTAAAATCAACAGATACACAATTTACGATGTTTACTTACAAAACAAAGCTAATGAAACGATCATTCACGCTATGCACACATAAAAATTAGCTGTGTTGGAAGAAATATTCTGATTCACAAAAAACACGTATTGTTTGGCACAACATAAGTGTTTCTCGATCAAAAATGTCGATTGGATTTCTAACCCTTGAACAGCTTATATACAGCACTCCATCAGAAATTATGGAGAACTCAGGTTAAAGCCAGCGATTTCAAGAGATTATCCTTGTGCCTCGTTGCAAATTCCTAACATTT
This sequence comes from Thysanoteuthis rhombus, assembly GCA_963457665.1. Classification (NCBI taxonomy): domain Eukaryota; kingdom Metazoa; phylum Mollusca; class Cephalopoda; order Oegopsida; family Thysanoteuthidae; genus Thysanoteuthis; species Thysanoteuthis major. The sequence continues at coordinate 23,101,112 of OY735221.1, read as the reverse complement.
ACTCAGGCAAACTCTACTAACCTTTCATCAACCTGTAGAAGTGTATCCCTATGCAACATTTTTTGCATTCAAAGTACAATACTGTGGCCATCAACATCGATAAATCGATAGAAGTGACCAAAAATTACATATGGAGACCTCAAATGACCCTGATTTCAAAATATCTCTAATACTTGGCTGTGAATGAATCTACCTCTATGTCAAAGCACAGTTCCATAGTTGAAAGATTCCAACGGAGAATAAACTCAAGTGACATCTGAATCTAATATTGCAATGATTATGATCTTCAAAACAGAAGGGTTCATCCTCATGTCAAATTTTAGTTATGAGCACGAAATCATTGCTAAAAGTTGGAAAGATTGAGTAAAATGGCCCCTGGTGACATTGAATGGCATCACAATTAGTTCAGTACCTCCAATGTGAGAAAATGTACCCATGTGCTCCATTTTTGCATCCTTCGTGTAACAATGTTGGAAATTGACCAGAAATTATCTCTGGGGATCTCGGGTATAAACTTGCAATTTATATTATCCTCACCTTAGAAAAATATACTTTTCCGTTTCATCTGCGCAAAATCATAGACAAAACCTTGAAAATTGTTTTCAAATTATCAAAAATACATATTGACCTTGAATGACATCAGAAGTCAATGTCATATAGATCAGAAACTTTACTGTGAAAAGATGTACCGGTATACTGAGTTTTAGCACCATTGATGAGTTGCTATTGCCAGCAAATATGTCTGGTCACCTCAGGAGTCAATTCTATATTGTATTTTGACCTTTGCCATGGATAGATATGCCACTATGCTCGATATCAGTTACAAAAATTTGTGATTGACCTCTAGTGATCCCTAATGATGTCTGAGGTCAATTTTTCAGTGCCTATGTGGTAAGTTGACCTTTCAATAGTCTACATGCTGAATTTTAGATTGATGGGCCCCCTATTTTTTTTGTTTTTTTGTTTTGTTTGTTTTGTTTTGTTTTGGAGAAGTGTCCCGGGTAAACAAACATAAGGTTAAAATATTGATGTATACAAGTGATGAACTTAGGCCTTGTCACTGTGAAGCATCATTGTATATTGACAATAACCATGAAAAGGGGGAAACATTTGGCACTGGTCCATTTATCTGACTGATAGCTCATTTAGCTGTTACTACTATCCAGAATGTTTTTTTGGTTTAGCCTAAAATATATACACAATTCTGATTCATTTCATAATTTTGAAAATATACCATCGATGGCAGCACAATGGTGTACGATGTCAAAAAGTGAAGTCTGAAATTAGTGAAAAAAAAAGCAAATTTTTGTTTGATTATGTTGATTGAAAAACGAGACATTTTCCTGTGTAACTAATAATCTTGAAGACGGTATTATGAGTTGCCCTGTATGCAATCCAAGATTGAAACCAATACAACATATAATATATTGACTTGGAACAGCATTCAATAGAAGTCACATGAAAAACAAGTCAGATCCGTTGTCAAACACGTTTTTTTTTTTTATGAGCCGACGTGAGTCCTGTCATTCAAAAGCCTTAAATCTTGCGTACTATGAAATAACAGCCATATACAATATATTATGATAATACCTCATATGAAATGATAAACTACATGTAGTATGACACAAGCAAAAATATTAAAATCATAACTGAAGGGGACATGATGTTTAACAAATACTGTGGGGAGCAATATTAATGCCAAACTTTTGCTTTTAGATCCAAGGAAAAGTTAAAGGGTGAACAATTGATGATGCAAACAAGAAAAACCACATATTGTACCATAATATCAAATTTTAAGGGAATAATGTAAAAATACGGAATAGAATCACATAAATTATGTCAACTGATATTGGGAGATAGATAGATAGATAGATAGATAGATAGATACTCCGGTACAAATTAGTAATACAATATCCGATGCGTGATGGGTTTCGTTCGTAAAGTGTTCGATACATTTAACAATTAACATTAAGTTAAGTCAAAGTAGAGTTTGAAATTTGACGAAATACAGGTTTTGTCGTAAATATGATCTGCTCTTGTTCGAGTGTTCAGGATTTGTGATCAAATCTGTAGCTAATAGCATTGTCCTAGAAGTTAACCGCACTATTATTAGAGTCAGAGCTATACTGTCCTGATTCTCCTGCAAAGGGACAATACAACTATATAGACAGCTCAGACCAACTAAGAAATATCCTCGTCTCGTGGTTTAACCACTGGTCAGCCTTATAGTTGGAACACTCCCACAAAGGGGCGACTGCGTAGACCATACCTAACCTACATCTGCTAGGAGAACACAACCTGTCAAATATACAGTCATGGGGTATAAACCCATCGTTTAAAGAGTGGGATGGGCCCTGAGCATGCTAGCTCCATCTATTCACACACACACACACACACATACATATATATATACGTGGTGTGTGTGTATGTATATTTGTGTGCATGTGTGTGTGTGTGTATGTATGTGTGTGTGCAATGCGTTTTTTAGAGCAAATAAAAGTTAATCTATTTATACAAGTGGATATCTAAATATATCTCTGATATCCGTACGGGTATGTTTGTCTGAGGAAGAAAGGCAGAGGTATTTATATATTTACATGCAAGCATGTGCACTTGTGTTGACATTTGTACTTAAGTGGGACAACTTAATTCTCTGTATATGTACGTGAGGGAGAACAAGTTTATATGCGACAAATTTATAAATAACTGTAGAAATGAGATATCGGGGGAATTGTGATGTATGAATTTCGGCAGCGGTGAAAGAAGACTTTGTGAATTAGATGCAACTGTTAAACTGTCTGACAGTCTCGACAAGATTGTTGTCTCGGCTGATGACCTCTGTCACTCTTTTTGTCAAAATCTGAAATGAAGGAGCGGAAAAAATTACGGAGAAAGATCGGAAGTAAAAAAGGGAAAATATCGGGAAAAATCGTACAAAGAAAAAGAAATCACAAATCAAAAATACATTCAGAGAGTATTTCTGGGGAAAAAATAGATAAAATAGATTCAGAGAGAAAAAAGAAAGAATATAAAAAAGAAAAAAAGATTATAAAGCTTTTGTGTGTCATCTTGCCGGTCCCAAACCCAGGTAAAGGATCTGGATTAGACGTTCGGCTAGTAGTTCCATCTCTAATTGTTACTGAAGCAGAATCATTCCAGTGAGAGCCTGCTACGAAGATTCCTCTGCAGAATGATTCATAACTAATGCTGGTGGAAGCCTATGTTAAAAAGTATTCGAACAGCCAAACCAGGATAGGGGCATAGAACAACAATCCTGTGTGAGAGCAAGGAATCAACTCAAGAGACGTTTTGGAATCAACAGACGAAAAGTTGGTTCGCCAAAGCAGACCAGTACTCTAACATACTTTTTATCATTTTCATTTCCCATGTTTTCCACTTATTTATATCCAACTGGATGAAATAAAAATTGCTGGCAACTCAAATTACTTTTCCACATCATCTCACATCAGTTGAAGAAATGTTTCTGTTGGTGCATCGCAATTATTCGACAAATGGCTTGGAAATCAATGAAAATGAATATAAATGAAATACTGCATATATTTTTTTTATAGTTTCTATGAATCATTTCTCTTGTTCATCGCCTTTTATGATAGATTTTGCATCGATTGCTACAGATTTCATCCTCAAAATTCAATCCAATCAGGGATGCTGCTCCACATACCATAATATTCAGCCCCCTAAAAACGTATTCCTCTGGAACAGGAACAGTATCAGTACCAGTAATAACAAAGATCGGGCAAAAATATGGCACGCATGAAAATATACAGTGAAATCACATTATATATTGCATTATATTTGACGAATTCTTTTCACAAAAATCGTGTAATTTGAAACCCATCTTTCCACAAAACTGCAATAAAATTTATCTGGAGATACCGAAATGTTAGAAAATAAGAAAAGAAATAAAAGAAAGAAAAATGATTTAATCTCAAATTTTAATACTGTTCTTCCCATCCGTCCATATGATATCTCCAAAAGTTCTAATCAGATTTCAATTAAACTTTATGTGATTGTGGGAAATAAGCAGCAAAAAAAATAATCCAAGATTCAAGGTTGAATAAAATTTGATCGTAGATGTCTGAGGCCTATGGTTTCAATATAAGCTTTACTCAGGATGACTTGTCGTTTCAAACAAAATACAACATTCCCATGTTTGATCAAGAGATGTTTTTCTGGTAAGAGCATCACAGTAAAAATCAGCCATCATGAAAATTGAATAAAGATTCCCTTGCAATTTATCTGGAATATCTACCAAGGAATCAATACTCACTGAAAAGTTCTGTAGCAAGTCAAACTGGTTTCGAAATGCTTCCTGTGTGTGCAAAAAAATCATTTCCGCCAGGCATCCTCGGGATGTCCCGCTAATAAGTTCTAAAATCAATAAACTAGCAGGGTTATCCAATGTTACCCAGGGGGAAAAAAGTTGAAATATAATGTAAAAGGAGAAATATGTTCTTTGATATATTTCTACCTACATGACACTGCAAATGAGAGAAAATATTCCGATGCACAAATAAAAAACAAATGACATCGTTGTTTGACAGAACCTATGCATACACCACATAAGTAATTCTCTCATTTGGTGTTTGTGTGAAAAGGAAGATTTAGAATCCAGATCAAGAACAGCCAATATTCAAACTGTGCAAGGGGAAAAACAAGGATAAATCCGATAATGGCCAGCTATTGTGTTGTCTTTGTATCGTTGCAATTTCCAGGCATGACCTCAGGTGACCTTCAGCATCAATCTCACGCCATATGAAGATATACAGAACCTAAGGTACAATACTTTGACCAAATCTTGGAAGAGGGGTACAAATTACTGGAATTGACATATGGTAGGTTCGAATTAAACTGATGTCACAATCACATTTCGAAATATTTAGACCGTAAAAGAATACACTGCTATACCAACTCTCAGTATTATAGGTGCAAAACTATGGCTATCAACCTGGAAGATTGGCCAGCAATAATAAAGAATGGCCTCAAGTAACCTCGACTTATGAAGGCAATATCATATAGCTCATAACTTTCACAAAGGAAGGATTTACTCCAATGCAAATTAAGGTTACAAGTGAGTAAAACTATCGATGAAAACATTTGAGGAATGAGAAGAAATAAACAGAGATCACCTTTAATTACAAAGTGCATGTAAAATTCATTATGGGTAGATGTATCTCAGTCCTCATTGTCAGTTTCTGATTTGGAGGCAAAAATATTGGAAATTTTCAAATTGTTTCTAATGACCCCTTAGGCCAACCATTCGGTGTAAGAAGATGTACCATCTTGTTCCATTTTAGCATCTATGGTGCAAAATTTTGACCAACAACGTTAAATTGACCTACCGTGAACTCAAACGACCACAAAGGTCAATCTCGAATTGCATATAACTTCTGCAATGGGAAGATATATTTGTATTCTGAACTTTTGTGCTAAATTGTAGCCCAAAATCCCAAAATTGTTGATAATCGCAGGAATTGCCTTCTAGTGAAATTGAATGACGTCCTAAATCAACCACGCATCTGGTAAGAAGGTTTACGCATATGCTCGATAAATCTTTAGTGAATAATTGCAGCTCATAACTCTGAAAATTAGCAAGAAATGACCAGAAGTTGCGCTTGGTGACCTTCAATTGATCTCAAAAGTCAGATCAGCGTCCATAGGTGGCCTAAAACATGGAAAATCGTTTTAAAATTATCAGAAACTACCTCTGCTTATCAGGAAAGACCTCAGAAATCAACATGACTACACAGTGGTGAGTGGACCGCTTTTGAGTCTGCATGCAAAATAATTATGTCGATAGGCATTGCAGTTTCAGCAGAGACAAGACATTGATTAACGTAGAAAAGGCCCGAATATTAGTATACATCAATCAAAGTTGGATGAACCAAATAGAATATAACGATATCACGTCTGTTATTCTGTTACATGTTGATGGTATATGTGGAAAAGAGAAAGTAAAAATGTTGCAACAAGTTGAATTAAGTAAATCACCTCGTAAAGCACGAATAAAATCTTTGCAAATTTTGTGAAGTAGGTTCAAAATTTGGACATTTGGGGGGATGAACCAACAGAGGGCATGGTGAGAGGAATTGTTTACAACTAAGACCGCTGGTGTAGTGCAGTTTGCCCTCCTAGTTCCACAAAAGGTTTACAGGAATTGACATGAAACGATGACTACGCAGCCTTTTACTTAATATTTGTTGTCGCCTTTCCCTCTTTCTTTGCCCCGAAAAAGTTGCCATGATGAGCAATTCTAGTTCTTTATACTGGCTTTGTTTGTGTAGCCATGTCTATGAACTCACAAAGACATTTTGTACATGATTTTGAATTTTCTGTATTGTTTCTTTTTGTTCCGATTATACTTCTTTGTTTGTTGGGCTGCTCCTTTATTGGCTACTTTTGAGTTGTCCATTGCACCGTTTCTGGTGCTTTTAATGATGTTTTCATTATTCTCTGTCACATACTTTTCTAACCTGTTTTGGCATTTTAGGCAGTCTTTCATACTGATATATTGGTTCTTTGTAACCAATTATCTGATTTTTAGTAATTCGATTCCTCCTGCTGCTGCAAGCTTTCCTTTGTGCATTACTATTAGTGCACGTTTTTCTATTCCGAACTCCATCCCAATGCCGTTGCTGTAATAGTTTAATTTGTTGAACCACGTTTAGAGTTCTTCCCCGTTCTTTGCAAGTAGTTTTATATCGTCCATGTACATGAAGTGGATGACTTCTCTCATTTCTTCGAAAATTGGTATCCTTCGTTGGTTTTCAGTATTCTGTTTAGTGGTATCATTGTTAAAACACATAGTAGTGGGGGCAGAGGGTTCTCCTTGACATTTTCCTTTTTAATACTGCTATCATTATTATTATCATCATTATTATTATTATTTGCAATCTCACACCAGTTGCCTGGTGGTAACTGCTGGAGTTTGAGCGACAGCAAGTCTCCTCAAGTCTCCAGCCCTTCTCTCCTAGTTCTCATAAGCCACAGTAATACTGCTGTTTACAGTTTTTTATTATTATTATTATTATTATTATTATTATTATTATTATTATTATTATTATTATTATTATTCAACTAATTTTGTTGAATTCTACACCTATCAAATGGGAATTATCCCTCCGATACTTTCACTTATATTACTACGTTTGTTTTGATCCATGTAAATGAACACCGACAATGTTTCACAAAAAGGGGAAAAGGAAACAAATTTCATCGAAGCTTAAAAACTTGCGTTAAGTTTCAACTTTTTTTTTTCTAATTTTGAAGTGAAGCCCAAGCTTTGATTCTCACGGGAAACATTGATCCATTCAAAATCGGAAAGTTGACCATCCTCCAAAAAAAGAATACCACGGACCCCTTAATAAACGTCACCTCTCTACTACATCAGCAAACACTTCCCACCTCTAATGCACATTCATGTTATCCCCTACTACACAAAAAACTATTCAACCATACTGGAAACACAAGACACGCATTGATAATTCACCCCTTTACTGCTCTCCTAAAAGTTCCAGCATCAGGAAATGAACAGATGTACGTAAACTTGGTGATACGCATGCTATTCGTCAAAAATCTTTGAAGATGCCTAGGTACGTGTTCTTCCCCTAATACCTTTACGAAATGTAGGGTAATATATTTTCATATCGATTTCTATATATTTATATTTCTAAAGTCACAATACGTCCTATCACTCTGCAGTCAGCTGTGTTTCAATGTAAAATTTATCAAAGTTTCATTGGATACTTTTGAAACCATAACTTTCCAAACTCATGGTGATGCTGATAAAATGTACTGCATTTTTTTCTAAATATTTGATGTATACTAAAATGATAAGAACTACAATCCAAACAAATATACCTACTTACATCATTTACATTTTCAAAAAGTGGTGCATATATATATATATATATATATATATATATATATATATATATATATATATATATTTATTTATGCGTGTGTGTGTGTGTGTATATATATATATATATATATATATATATATATATATATATATATATCGGAGTTATTTCATATAACACTACAAAAAAGATCATTGAAAATTAAAAATTCGATTTTCATCAATATAGTTTCAATAGCATATTTGATTTTCAACGCTAATGTTGCATTTTTAGTTGAATGTAAGCTAAATCACTCATTTCATTGCATATCTGTTGAATGTTAAATTTGTCGATTTGCAAAATGTTTGTTTCATTTACAACGTAAGCTCATGCAGTCACTATTCTTTGTTGTACAGGAAGGAACTCATAAAGAGTAGTTTGTAGTTGTTAGAATGATCGATATGTTTATTTTGCTTGACTTATTTTTAGTACTAAAATATAGCATATTTTCATAATTCATACCAAAGATTATCTCCAAAATTATTGTTATTTTTCAGAAAATTGTTTCAAATATTAGATGCTGGCAACTCCTAAGAACAGATTAATAAATATTTGTAGTATACTTTGAAGTATTTGAGGTTATATAGAATGAATTCACTCATTTCTTTACATGTGCTAATATTTTCAACATTATATTTTGTAATGGGATATCTAATCATACAGACGTAATCTTATGTTGGTTGCAAAGTGTGATATAATGATAATTTATGAGCCCAACATTAATCATAATTAATCTGTTTGATGTTCTTCTTTATTGGCTAAAGGCAGCCAGATTTCAAAGAAGTGCTGCTAGCATCTAGGTGACTTCCATTTGGTAACATTGTTTATGAATTTATATGCACTTAAATAATTATTAGTCTTATTCAATGGGATCTATATGTTGAGAGACTTCTAGACGTTTCTTTAGTAAGTTCATTTTTAGAAAAGTAAAACTCTATATTACCATATTGTCAAATTTAAACATTCCTGCAATAATTTACAATCATGTTGTTCAATGTTCCATCATATTTGAGTATATCGTAGTGGAAGGGCTTAACTTACTCTTCCAATCAAGCCCCTACATGAGTTCATCAAAATGGGTGTCAGGGATATGTTCTTTGAAGGTCAACGTGCAGCCCATTCCACTGTACTTTTTCATCGTGTCAAGCTGCTCTACATGGTTTTCAGACGTCTGATTCCCTTGGAAACTCTGTCAAATCAGTACCTTGCCACTTTCTCATTCCTAGTAAGTTTCCTTATTTTTTTTTCATGACTGCACGTGTCTGTTTTATAATCAGCAGCAGTCGCTTTTCTGGGCCTGTCGACACTGACCTTTCATAATATCAAACTTTCTATCATGGGCATCAAAAAGCTTGTACTTTCTAGACTGGTTTAGTTCGTCAGACAATCACTAATAACGTCTGCAAATCCACATTTTGATTCGTTTTGTCTAGCTGTTGACTAACACGACCGATCGATTGCCATTTGATTTTCCAATGGATTCTGTGTTATGTCCATTTTTCTCGCTATAGCACACTGATCCTTCCATATAATACTGAGCATGATTTTCTTCAGTTTATTTTACATGGTTCTCAGTTTGATTGTTTTTTATCGGGTTTGATGTTTCAACTTTATGGGTTTCAGTCCCTCATTTTTAGGACTAATGGCGTTTTTGTTTTTTTTATCTTCTTGGAAGTTGGGCTTAAAAAACGAAAAGCAAAAATCTAGAATGCTCATTCGCATGATTCCTTTTTCTCATGGGGATTTCATGGATATCCATTATCCTGAGTAGATGTACGGCGTACGTTCTTCATCTCAGACTTTTAATTTTGATCGTTGTGTCTTTGCCTTCAACGTGGCGTTTGTTTCATTAAATTTCATGTCGATACAAATTTCTCACTTTTTCATTTGTCTTGCAGACTGTGAAGAGTTTGGACGAATTGATATCGCCTTGTCTTATTCCTTTCCAAGCTGGAAGGCTTGAGGTTTATGTTGCAAGATAAAGGAACTGCTGTGTTGGTAGATATGTTGCAAGACTCTGATATATATGCTTTGTTGAATGATTCCATGAATGACCTTGGGGATGTCGACGACCTTCCTGAAATGAACATATTCTACAGTGAGAGTATATATTCTTACACTTTCTCATTTTGCTGATTCACAGACTAGAGATGTGCTATGGTCAAATAGTTTCTTAAGCCCACTTATTTCAGTGGTTGGGTTCCATCTAGCGTTTTGGTGATTCGGTTTGTAGAAAGGTTTTAGATGAAGTTGAGTCAGAGTATCAGCCTGAAGTCCTTTTGGTTTCCCATTTTCATGAATTCATTTGTTTTAACTGCAGTCTTCCAATCCCCTGATATTTTAGAATGCTTGAAGCATAAGTTGAATATAAAAGCTAGTTTCCATGTGATGAATAAGCTTTTTGAGAGAACAGATGGGGATCTTGTAAGGTCCAGGTTTGTTGCCTTTTTTCTTGTTTGATTTAATGGCAGCTCCAACCGCCACCAAATAACTTCTAGGTAATCTTCAAACTTGTTGCTCCTGGCTGATAGAATTATCGGGAAGGTTCGACTGTCCGTTAAGTCTCCGTTTTCTTCAAGTACACGTTTTTTTTGTAATGTGTAGTGACATATGTTTTAAGATTTAAAGCCCACATCCTTTTTTGAGAATGGTTTTGATGACTGCTGCATTGTCTTTCATCATCTCATTGTTTTTCTTTCGGATGGTTTTGATTATTTCAGTTGCTTTGACTTTAACTCATGGCCTGAGATGGTTGTGTTTTTTCTTGAGGATATTAGTTTCTTCTGAGAGACTACTGATGGTTTGCTTGCTATTTGAAGGATAAAGTGAGCTCTTTTTGCATTTACGTAGTTGGAGTTTAATCTAGGACATTTTCGTACGTTCTATCCTGGTTGTAGTTTGGATTTTGAATCTCACCATTCTGTGGTCGCTTCATATATTGACTTGATTTATAACCCGAATATCTTCGACCATCTCATTTCTGTCTTCTAGAATATAGTCGATGTCGTTCTTGGTTTTGTGATTGCAGATCTCACAAGTACAGTTCTATTGCGATTAATCTTGAAAAATATATTCATTATTTTGAATGTGTTCACTGTTTGCAAAATGAACTTAATATTTCCATTATGATTAGAAGGACCAGAAATATAAACTATCGGAATAATCAAAATTGGCATGTTTAATAACAGGAATATAATCGAATTTTTCTATATTTTTTTCTGACCATTCAAGGCCCTCTTCTGTTATCTCTCAGAAAACTCAACCATGTATCTCTCCCTCTCATTCTCTCTCTCTCTCTCTCTCTCTCTCTCTCTCTCCAATCTTGCTATCTCTTTCAGTACTTTTTTTTCTCTTCGTTATTTCTCCTCACATCTCTTCTTCGCTTTGTTTTCCCTACCTCTCTTGGTTTCTTATCGCTTTCTTTTCTTTCCAAATTTTTTTTTTTTTTGTTTGGAATACACTGTTTTTCACTGGCCCCTTGACAATCACTCCTTTCTCTTTTTGGAGCCTTCGCTGGTGTCATTTACAGGTTAATTCTAGTTCATTATATGTTCAACCCCGGGAAATTAAATTCTCTTCCCTTATACACTCAGTTGTCATTGGTGTGGTCTTTTTCCATAACAGTATACCTTTTTTTAAGACAGCAGAATTCTTATCTGGAGAGATCTAGTCAGTCTCTTGTGAGAGATGTCTTCAAAGATGAAATTTACCAGATTCGTCAACCTATAATGATACCATTATGAAACAGACAAAGCACTCAAATACTCTGTAACCTTGTATTTTATTGTGTAATTTAGAAGATCATTCGGCACATCATAATATCATAGGCAGACAATATACTGACCACTACGATCATTTACAAAATCTCTCTAGAAGCGTATGCAAAGGTACTTGTCTCATTACTCTTCATAGTTTTATAAAAGGGCGTTTAATCCAGAATTAGTATTTTACATCTCGGTTGTTGGTATAAATACTTCCTTACCAAATGTAATATGAAAATAAGTGAGTAGAATTGATGGAATAATTACGTGTACTGAACAAGATTATGCATATATACGTATAAGAAATAAATAAAAAACAATAACAAAGAAAATCTCTCTGAAAGAATGTTTACTGTAAGAAATGTTTGAAAAACTATATGAAAGATTCTACATTGAAGTCTCATTAGCTTTTTTCACTGTTTATGAGAATGTTATTATTTGTATTCAAATTTACTTACAACATTACTGAAATAGTACTTGTGCTTGATATTCTAGAATCGTCGTTATAGAACACCTCAAAAATCACTTCAGACAAGAAATGAAAAGCAAATGCCGATAATTTCGAGAGCGATAGCAAGCAAATTAGTCAACTTTATCAGTTAGTATGCAGTGAGTTCAATCCCCATTGCATGCTCCTGGAGCCAAACTAAGTTGCGTTGCAAATATCCAAGCACGATGCTGTGACATTGCTCAGTTTAAAGTAATCTGTGTATTCCCAGCATTTTAATCTCTCAAATGTTTGGACAAGAATATATATTTGGTTTACATATATGAAAGAAAAATTATATGATTTTTCAAATCCATGGGAACATGTTTCAGTATTCATTCGTGTTAACTCAGAGTCTATGCTTGGTGCTTGTCATTCTCAAGGGACAGAATATAAAGATGTTAATCGGAAAAAACAGGAGTGAAAGAATGTTTTACTTAATATAAATAAAAGAACCCTTAGGTTCCGTTCGATTTCTATGTCACTAGAGAGTTAAGATAGGTTCTTGTGAACAGCGAAGGATATTCGGTAATTTCTTAACGAGGCATATATGCTCGTAGAGCTGATTGACCATATACAATTGTTTGAAAAACATTGATACTCATTAGCATTCAGGGGTTAAATCTCTCGATTTTCATCATTAACAAAAATGATCATTTAGGATTAACTATGTTCTGTCTTCCAAATGTCAATTAGGAAAAGTTTTTAACTTTCATACTGAACTAAACATACCTGTTGAGGTGAATCAATCGGACCTTTGGCCGACATGTTGTTATTAGCTAAATTTGTTCTGAACATTTCACTGAATAGTGTATTATCTATGTGATTAATATTCAGTTTAGGGACAAAGACGAGTCCATCATCTAATCGGAGCATATACTGATTTAACAATGTTTGAAAAATCAAACGCTGTTGATATTAGAAAAATTCTAGGAAAAGCTTAGAATATTGATACGGCATTTCACAAATGAATTTTTGGAAAAACATGAACCCAAACGTCCAAATCTTCTTTTTCATTATTACCGATTCTATCCTAAAACTCAATAGTAATATTTTCTAACATATGAGAGAAATAAAATCTCACAAATATTCTCCATACAGATATACTTCTAATTGTTGATTTCAAGTAATACAACTATACCTACCATCAATTATTGAGTATAAAACTCAGTCTTTGAGAGTTGATCTCTTCAAACATTTAAAGGATAAGAAACACGATTGCGATTTGCAAAACATATCAAAACTAAAATGAATAACTTTTCTTTTACATTTCAAAATCATATTGAGAGATTTTTTAGAAGCCCTCCATGAGTAGTTTTAAGTTGGAGAGGTCCTCTTCACATTTCGAATGATGAAAATTGGGAACCAGTCCATTTTCTTCACACAGTCATTGCCATGCTTTGATTCGGAGAGAAATGCATACCCTTTAAAATCAATAATAAGCATACTCAGGATGAAAAAGAAGTACAAACTATTCAAGCCAATAAGGAATGTTAAAAAAGCATGAATGTTTCTATATGAGTTCCCAACCTTAATACAGGAATCAACATTTTTACAAAGATATATTATAATTACATTGAAATTATGAAAAAAAAAAGAAAAATGAAAATTGATACCTATGATCAGGCATAAAGGAACAGATGAGACTTAGTGTCACACCCAAAGGACAAATTACAATAGTCATTTTGAAAATTAAATTTTCATCATGTTTCTGATAATCTTCCTGACAAGAATTCATTCCGGTATACTCAACATATAACACACTAACATGGCAATAAATATGATATTGGCATGCAAGTTAATTGAATTATTCGGGGGGTATATGGCTTTGCTTAATGTAGTGTCCGTCGGATTCTCCTTTGTTTTGAATAGAACAGAATTGATAAGAAAAATTACACCGAAAGGTTGACAAACGTGAATGGCTGGTTAACACACATATATATATATATATATATATATATATATATAGAGAGAGAGAGAGAGAGAGGGGGAGACAGAGAGACAGAGAGACAGAGAGAGATGTATTATGTATGTGTATACGTTTGAGTGTTCGGCAATAATGATAGTAAACAAACAACTATCTTGATACAAAAACTTTAATTCAATGATCAATGCAATTGTTTCAAATACTCATGAAAATCAAAATGTGATCATGATTAGTAAGGTTTTAATCTTCTCCTTCTCTCATGCATTGAATTTATCAGATTTAGAATTTTCCCATTTCCCGTTTTCATCCAAATCATAAAAAGAAAATATCTTTCTGTGGTAGATATTTTGGATAGTTTACTCATTTCATGATTTTAAATGGTCTGTATACGTTTGCATTCAGGTCAGGATATTGTGAGAGTTACTTAATACGTTCCTAAACGTGCCATTTTCAAATATTTCTTGCTGTTGGCAAGGATACCTATTACCTATGAAAGGTTTTGGTGAAATTACTACCAGTGATATTTCGGGGAAGCCTCTGCAGAATCCATTTGTGTAATCCGGAAGCTTTAAATAACAAGTAGTTCCTTCATGATACCTGCAAATAGTAAATCGCTAGCAGTTAAATCAATATCTGTTGTGAAACCTCTAGAATAAAAATGCATTTCTGATTATTCAGATCAACCTGACTGAGAGGGAGTGGTTGCCATTCATTCTTTACTGAAATGTATAATTATGCATCTGGATTGCTCAACAGAAAAATGCCCTATCTATCTATCTATTCCTCTCTCCCTCTCTCTCTCTCTCTCTCTCTCTCTCTCTCTATATATATATATATATATATATATATATGTATATATACATATGTATATATATATGTATGTATATATATATATATATATATATATATATATATATATATATATATATATATATATATATATGTATGTATATGTATGTATGTGTGTGTTTCTGTCTATTCAAATAGGTGCATTAACATTCTGACGAGCCATATTGATACACTGATGAGCCAAAACAGGATAACCAGCGACATGTGAAGATAATTGCAAATAGTTTCTCGTAACAAATACACATGTTTGTTTGCAGCTAAGCGTAAATACATGAGTTTTATGTGTTTAATGCCATAGTTATTGACAAACACTTGAAGGACCTTGATATAAACTTAATCGTCACAGCAAGAAGACTAGGTCAGGATATTGTCAAATTTTCACAGCTTGCTGAGTGTTCATGTTTAGTTCAGGTAACTGTGTATCTCGATTTGTCTGAGGGATGGAAGAATTACCAATTGCTGACAATACATTTGATGGCGATAACTAATTAAAGCAAATAATGACCTTAGGTTCAACATCCAAGTATAAGCCAACGGAAGGGCTACAGTGGCAAAAATTGTCGTTGGTTTTAATGAGAGTGAAATAAAAAAAATGCGCCACAACACATGTGTCAATCTTTGTTTCGTATTTGGCTACGCCGATACAGAACAGATAAATTATCAATGCAAATCGATGTCAATTGATGAATGCATCTCGGATCGAAATACACTATCCTTTGAAATTTATAGCACCAAATACTTTCAGGGAAACCAACAAAATGGTTGAGTCAGTTTTTTCCTAGGAAACATCGGATCCTATCATTAATATCGAATATAATTCGTAGCTACCAATGACCAGTGCATCATTGAAGATGTGGGGCAACTCTCCGTGACAATAGCTTCCTTGATTGCAATGCCATCTTCCAGCAGGACAATGCACCTAGCCAGCAAGGAATTGTTATTGTGCACTCCATCCAACAAACTCCAAAGATATAATTCCTTCGTGGGATGAGTTTGACTAACAAGTTTGATCAGAAGAACTGAGTAACTGAGATAATCCAGATGATAGAATCATGGCACTAGATGAAAGAGTACATTTTTAAATGAATTGTTGAGCTCATGCTTGATTGGGTAATAGATGTTTTGAGGACATATTGAGAATGTTCATTTGATTTGACAGTCAGGTGTAATGTTTCAGTTCATTGGTATATATATACATATATCACTCACAGATCAGACCTTCTGACTTGGAGCAGGGAGGGTTGAAAGACGGAAAATTATAGTCTGAAAACGATAATGACGCAGTACATTTGTACAAGTAACCCCAACTTGATATAGCCATGTAAAAGATGATATCATTATACGATGGTAACAGGGTTTCTGCTAAGATATATTCCAAATGTATCCCACCCACTCAACACACACATCAGGAATATATCATCTGCCCAAAATGGCGGCCGTTGGTGCACATGTCTATGAATACATCTGTATCAATTCTGATAGTATTTTCATTAAACCACTAATCGTTTTGAAATAAACAGTTTTCCTCTTATATATCTCTGTTATCACCTCATTCTCTCTCCTTCTCTCTCTCTCTACACACACACACACACACACACACACACACACACACACACACACACACACACATATATATATATATATATATATATATATATATATATATATATATATATATATATATATATGTATGTAGCTCCATTATATATGAATTCCCCAAAACATAGAAACTCAAATGTGAATGTGAATGATTCACGGATGTTGTCATAGGAATATCTTCATATATGCAGGTGAGCAAGGGGAGTGATTGCCCTTTAAATGCAAAATCCAATACACTCGGCCTCTTATTGACATGTGTGCATTTCCATGCACTTAACCCCTTGTGCGCGCCAAATTGGCTTCTCAAATCTGCTTTCAACGCCAAGGTCAAACTCAAAGAAACCTCAAACACTCTCCTGCGTCCTATTGCTTTGATCCTATGAACTCAAAACAAGAACAGTTACGCTACGGACAACGCTTTTCTTTATAGATTCATAAAAGCAACAAAAATTCAATTATCCACCAGAAGTCCCATTGCTTATTATCATCAGCATCGTTTTCCTCTTTTTTTCTAATAATTGCGAATGGTTACTTCGGCGCTTAGGAAAGCTTTCTCTTTAAGCATTTATGTATGTAAGAACACCCATTATATATATATATATATATATATATATATATATATATATATATATATATATATATATAGAGAGAGAGAGAGAGAGAGAGAGAGAGGGGGGAGATAATGAGAGAGAGAGAAAGAGAGAGAGAGCGTATAAAACACGGCACACACGAAAGAAACTTTTTTCAATAAAACCGGTACAACCTACAAATGAATGAGCTGCTTTATATAAGTATTAATTAAAGATGTATATATGTATTAAGTAATACAAATTTGCCCTGTAGGATGCACGATGAATTCAAATATTGAACCCTTGTGATCTGATTAAATAAGTGATTACCTATTTAAAAATAATATTCTTCAATAAGATAACTTTGAATTGTCCTTGGGGTGGACCATGTAAAGTTATTTCTTGGTTTTACCCGAGGAAGTTTGTAAACCTAATATATCTACTGTCCCCCCCCTGTAAAAGCCAATATATTTACCTTATTTAATTCTTTAATAAGTTTTTCATGAGGAATTGTTTGTGTCTTGAATACTGAAATTGTATGTGGAGATAGATTTAGCCCCCCAGTCCTTATGATATCCAATTTTTCTTCAACAGGGATAGAATTATTCACTATAGAAAAGAAATTTAAATCACTACACATGTATAATACAAATAACAGAAAAATAAACATCCAGAGGACCAACTACGAGGCAACGGTAAATAAAGAGAGTTAAAAGGTCACTGACAAAATAAAATCCAATGATAAAGTAAGACAGAAAAAAATGCCTGAATACTCATGAAGGACCACAAACCAGATTTCATAAACAACCCCATCGCTAAACTGATTAACCCCATTAAAACTCAGGAAGAAAAAAAGCAAGAAGATACTAGAAACATGAAGTATAGCATCAAGCAACGACAACAGCTAAACCAATGGCTGAACACAAATGATACCATTGTTTGGTCTACAAACATTATGCAAAAAAATATGTGCTTTTGAACTGTTTGACATTATTGCCTTAACAATAATGTTATAAAACACAGACAAAATTGTTCAATAACCAAGAAATATGAACTAAGAATACTGACGTCCGCAGTTTTGATGTTTCTGATGGTAGTTTTGATTCAGCCAAGTTATCTGATTTGATTTTTTATAATCTCATTGGGAAACAAAACTCTTACAAGATACGACTCAACCGGAATGATGGCTTACTAAATAGACATGCACAAAGACGTGAAAAATGGGAAATTTAAAAGAAATACGTCAAGGAAATGAAAAAAAATTGAACTTTGAATTTTGATCGAAGCCAATGAAAATCAAATCCATTTTTTGATATCACTTTCAATGTAAGTGATAACACCCACTAACCAAATTTGGAAAACATTTTGGAATTGCATATGTTAACAAAAAATCAAACCATCCTGAGAGAATCATTAAACAGATCCCTGAATCAATATAGATTAAGCCAAAATACAATTCCACAGATAAAATAATATTCAACAATTTAGTAATGAATACACAGAACCCTTAAATAACTGCAATTTTACCGAAATAGCTTTAATTACAAAGAAAAAAGTAAAATCTATGAGAATAAAATTAGCAACGGCAAAAAAGCAGAGGTTAGAAAAACATCCGGTATACAGCGCCATTCAACCTACAAGTGAAAACTAACATAAGGAAAATCTTCCTCCAACTAATAGAAAAACTTTTCACACTGAGCAACCTACGATGTAAAATATTCGATCATAACAAAGTGGAAATTGGTTATAGTTGTTTGGATGATTTTCATATATTCATAACAAAGCATAAGGATAGAATAATGATAAATAATACAAGTGAAGAAAATACAAATAATCCAATTGCAATTGTACAAGTAGTAATAAAAAAACCCTTTAAACTAAGATTAACCTACTATACAGCATTCTCTACAAACGACAAATAGAATAAAACAGTACATCTCAGTCAACGCATTCGTGAGAACTAACAAACAACAATCATAACATCTACAGTAAAATAGAGAATACCAAGACAAGCCATTTGCCAAAACTTGGAAAACCTAGTGAAAATTTCGAAATCTTCACCTTCACTAATAGAGCAAAAACAAATAACAAAAATATGAGCTATGAAAGAAATATGTTGCACTAAAATTTCTATTTAAAACATGATTTAAAACCCCGCACATTGGTTTACAGGAAAAATTAACCATTTTTTTTTGTTTATTATTATTATTATTATTATTATTATTATTATTATTATTATTATTATTTGGAATCTCACACCAGTTGCCTGGTGGTAACCGCTGGAGTTTGAGTGACAGCAAGTCTCCTCAAGTCTCCAGCCCTCCTCTCCTAGTACTCATAGGTCGCAGTAATTCTGCGATTTACAGTTTCACACCGGTTGCCCAGTGGTTATCGCTGAAGGCTGAGTGACAATAAGTCTCCTCAGGTCTTCAGCTAACGTCTCCTCTCTCTTTCGCATATCATGACAGAGCTACGATTCGTTGCAGTCCTTATATCTCTAGCACCTTCCTCAGTATCCGTGCAGTTCCCAGTAGTGCTGTGGTCTGTACGGTCTCTATCCTCCCCCTAATCCGGATCTCCTCCAGTCTCTCCCTCAGCGTTTTGGGGACAGTTCCTATTGCTCCCACTATGACCGGTACTACCCTGGTTTTCATGTTCCACATTTTCTTTAACTCCCTTGCTAGGTCCTGGTATTTTTCCCTTTTTTCACCCTCCTTCTTTTTTACTCTATGGTCTGCAGGCACAGCAACGTCTACTATTTGGCAGGCCTCCCTTTTTTTGTCTACTATTACTAAGTCCGGCCTTCTTGCCTGGATGAGGTGGTCAGTTTGGATGTCAAAGTCCCACAGTAGTTTGTGGTTGTCATTCTCCAAAACTGCCTCTGGCTTGTGCTGATACCACTTTTCCCCATTGTTGAATCCCATTTGTTTACTTAGTTCCCAGTGTATCATCGTTGCTACTCTATCGTTTCTATGCTTATACTCCTTCTGGGCGAGTTGACTACATTCACTAGTTATGTGGTTTACCGTCTCATCTCTTTCACCGCACATGCGGCATTTGCTGTTTATTATTATTATTATTATTATTATTATCATTATTATTATTATTATTATTATTATTATTATTATTATTATTATTATTAATATTAATATTATTATTATTATTATTATCATTATTATTATTATTATTATTATTATTATTATTATTATCATAATAATACCCTTATAACTTTAAAAACAACCCAAACACTTTCAGAATAATCTAAGATATATAGAAACAAACCAAACGTAGAATATAAAAATAACTAAACATAAACAATTATGGTCATTTACAAATGATCCCAACACTAGGGAGCAGATAAGAGCAAGGATAAAATACTTCCTGAGAGGGAATATACCAAAAAGAGTTACAGCACCTCCTGTTGATTTACAACCACTAGACATCAAAATAAAACAAAACAAACAATGACCAACAACAAAACAAGGTAAGAAATATATGTATAGAATAAAAGTAAGGGTCTCCACCTAGGAAAATGAATGCACCTAATACGTCCTAAGAAGGAATCCAGAAAAATCGAATAATTTGCCCGAAAAAAGTCAAAATAGAGCAGATACATAAACTTGTTTGTGTAGCAAATCCTATATATATATATATCTATATATCTATATATCTATATATCTATATATATATATATATATATATATATATATATATATATATATATATATATATATATATATAACCAAATGCCTGCACATATTTAGGAATACACTCACTCAAATATGCATATATTATACAATATATAATGTAGTGCAGAGTTGTTTTCGCCATCATCATATACACTGTATATACAATCTTGCCTTTCAACCATCGTGTTCTCATCTACCATGAACCTTCCACCATATCCATTCAACGGCAGACGATGGTAAACCTATTTTATTAATGCACGCATCGTATCGAAGTTTCAGTACACAGTTCAACGCAGGAAACCTTAGGGTCCTGTTCTTGATACACCAGCTGTAGCCCCACTCAGCCATAGTCTACCATTGCCAATCAAATCAAACAATGTTTATTTATATTGAAATCATTGACAGTTGAAATTCCCTCGAGATTTCACCCCCCTTCTCTCTCTCTCTCTCTCTCTCTCTCTCTCTCTCTCTCTCTCTCTCCTCTCTCTCTCTCTCTCCCTCTTTCTTAATTGTCTCTCTGAATAATCTATTGATTTTTATTTTACTTTCATTAAAACATTACCTCGTCGCGATGTCCAGTACACACGTGTAATTGATAGTGAAAACCATGTCTGGCTTGCTAGGCATGTCGAAACTATGTTTTGCTCGTGGCACCAGGTATACCCCAGTTGACATCCATCAAGGTACAGAGATGGCTCGGTTATGTTTACTTTCGGTGATATCACAAAAACAAGTGTAATCAATGTGATTTGTCTGTAACCCCTTTGTATCTGAGATAAGTTCCTCAATCGCATATCTTGCCCTAAGTACTGACTGAAGAGGCTATGACTACCATTTCGAAGTCTTTGGGACCTGGGTGAACGGAATTTGCTTTGCCATTCCACAAAATTTCTATTGGTACGTCTAAATCTCTCCCTTCCGTCTTCGTCTTTAAGTATTAAATATTTTCTGATAATTTGTCTGTCACTGGAATGTCTAGCAATTAGATGGTTGGCAAACAGTTTTCCCTACCACTTCATTTTGCTTTCACATTTCAACCCACTTTAATCTGTTTTTTGGATTTAATTTATCCTAAGCTTTTCTGCCTTACTTAATCAGACGGATTTCATTGCTTCCAATAAGATCATTTCTCTAATGATAATTTCATTAGTTTCCCAAAATACTAATAGGAGGTAAAGAAACATAAAAAGTTTATTCGGTTCCTTGTTTTTAAGTGCTCGACTACCTCTTCTCTTTGTCTGTTCTTTTGATATTTTGCCTGTCTTATCATTTATATCCAGATGTATCGTCCTTACTGTCATTCACATTCTATCCTTGATTCTCTCTTCATATTTTCCTTTTTATTTACATCTCTGCATTGATCATTCTGTCATTTCCTTATATCTCTAGTTTCGTCTTTATTTATCTATTTATATACTCATATAACTTACTTATTCTTCTTTACTTTTCCATCTTCTTTTTTTTTCTTTTCCACGCTACACCACAACCTATTCTCTGTAAATTCTCTCTCTCTCTTGACCAAAATTCTTTCCCCCAGCCTTTTTCTAGACGATTTTCTTTCCCTTTTTTGTTCTTCTCATAGTATCCCCCTTTCTGTGTTTGCTTACTCTCTAATTCTATATGGTCTTTTGCATTCACCCTATCTCTTAATTTTTTCTTCCCTCTTTTCTTCTTTTCAAAGGGATATATTTGTCCTCCTTTCCATCTTTAGTAATCAGTCCTAATGAATTTTGCTCTTCTCCCTCTCACTCCCCTCTCTTGGTCTCATCGCATATCTTTCCACGTGTTTTTCTTTTCTCCTACTGATTTGGCATGTGGTAATTCTCCTGTTACCCTTCAGCCTTATCTTTCTTCCTCCTTCCGTCATTATCTAGTGTCTCCCGCTATTTGTGAATGATTTGTCCTTCTATACCCCTCTCTTTTTTCATTGCTTCCTCTTATTCATTTCTGTTTTCTTCTCAAACCTTTCTCTCCAACTGCGTTTTTCTGCATCTTCTTGTGCCACAAAACTAAACCTTAGCCGCAATAGTAGCGGTATGAGTAGCAGCAGCAGCACTCTCCGTGGCGGTAGAAGCAGTAACCTCAGTCGTGTTATGGGCAGTAGTCACTGAAGCATCTGTTACCGTAGCTACCGTCGCATACCATACGCTTGTGTTATTGTTGTGGGATCGAAAACGCATACAGCCTGCTTCAGACCACTCAAATGGTTCGAAGAGGTACAACTTTTTCGACCACACGCTTCTGAATCTGCATATACATCTATACACCAGTATATATGTATATATGTTCACTTTCACATAAACATAGAAGATTTACATGCACACTCTTATACGTAAAAAGATTTTAGAAGAAAAAGAAAACAATACATTTCTACAACGCCCCGATAGCCACTACTCAACTCCTTTCAGCATCTGTATAAAGATATATTTACATAAAGAGAGATATATTTATAAAGATGCAATAACTTACATACGCCGACGCTTTTAAGTGCATGCAAAACGGACCGTAACAAACGAAACCATTTATTCATGCAAGCTTCTCAAAACACGCATAGGACGCCTATCTATATGATAGAATAACCGTAAACAAATAGACAACTTTTAGAAATATCTATCTATATCTATTCATAACTATTTGATATGAATTCATTGATGTATAAATGTAACATCGCCATATATATTCAATAACACAGTTAATATAAATATATGTGTGTGTGTGCGTGTGCATGTGTATATATGTATTCGTATATACATGGTCATACATGAAAAAGAATTAATTCCAAATATCTACATATACTAATAAGATTATATGAGAAAAAGAGTAAGTAAAGAAAGAGAATTCTAGAAAGAAATATTGGCAAACATTTGCAATTTAAATTCCAAGAGAAAAATTTCTACCTATTTCATGCTTTTGTTTCAGGATATCAATCTGAAAACAATAAAAGAAATCTATTGGAGAAGTTTGAGAACTTGTCATAGATTTCTTTTCGTTAGTGCTCCTACACAACGCTTACTTGGATAGTAAAGCTTGTTTTTTGCTTCTCATTTGATTTTGTTACGGAGGGAATACAGGATTACCACAGGTCTATTAACACAGCACACATGTGCTTTGGATGACAGACAGAAAACAAAGGTAAGTTTATTGTTTGTTCATTAATTAAACCCTCACTCTTTTAAACTTACATGCACAGGGTGATGTCAAAGCTTGATAGTAACTGAGATGCTTTTTTTGAAATTGTATTGCTTTGTTATCGTCATTCACAGTTTCATTCGACGATATTCTTTCTTCATGTTTAAAGTTGTCATCTCTCATTTCCATCGTAGTATTAATATGTGAGTATATTTAAGCCAGCATACACGTGTATAGTACAACAAACACACACACACAATTTTTCTCTATTATAGATATATATATGTTTATATGTATTTATAATATTTGTATATAAGTGAATGTATATAAGTATATGATTTATGCATATATATATATATATATATATATATATATATATATATATATATATATATATATATATATATATATATATATATATATATGTATATATATAAGTGCTGGAAGAACCGTCCATTCTTTCAATTATGCACAATTTAACTATTTGTGAAGCTGACAGTCTTTACATAACATCTGAATAATGTATCCGTCTATAGTTCACGGTTTTTTCTCCCGACTTCTGTTCTTCTATCCTTTTCTCTTTCTTTATACGTACATATATATAAATGCTAAATATTATAGTTGTCCCTTTATCTGTTTCTCCCTTTGTTTTGCTTCATTCATATATATATATGTGTGTGTGCGCGTGTGTCTACGTTCGTTGTGTGCGTATATATATATATATATATATATATATATATATATATATATATATATATATATATATATATATATATATATATATATATATATATATATTCATATTCATATTCACGTGTTTCATGCGTATTTATTTATTTATCTATTCTTTAAATTATAGTCAAGGTGCATGGATATATGTTGCCCCATGTATTAGGACACACAACAGAGTGGCACGATAGCTCCTATGTCCATTTTGCAATGGTAGTTGCCATGCGGTTGGCACGTCGCTTATAATCCAATTTCACCCTCTAACCGCAACAAATGAAAATACTGAGACTGTAATCAGAATAACGAAATGAATTTCAAAATTCAATGTAAATTTGGCAGATAACCTGGCAATTTATTTGAAAGCCTGTCAAGTTATTCTGCTTATAAAACTGGTTTCCTCAGTGCTCTGCAATCGTGATCTTTTGTCAAACAAATGATTGAAAAGATCTCTCTCTTCCAATATCAGGCTATATGTCCACTTTGCTGTTGTGTCCCATTTTTATTATTCAATCCCTGCTTCATTCTCTCGCTATTTAACTCTCTTCATCCTCACCCTCTATCCCGATATATCAACAATCTATTTACATTCATATCTTGAACAACGCTACAGATATATTGCTCTCGTTGCCTTCTCTTCCTAATTATATTTACATGATTATATGTATATATATACATATATATATATATATATACATATATATATATATATATATATATATATATATATACATATATAATATGATCCCTGCTACCACATACGCACACACACACACACGTATATATATATATATATATATATATATATATATATATATATATATATATATATATATGTGTGTGTATGTTTCCGTGAATTTTCGTTCCGTGAACTAAGCATGCAATCTAGTATTACTCGGTGCATTAGCTCCTGGGATTGTCTTCCCTGTGCAGCGTGTGTCTATCCAATGCAAATAGTCCCCGTCCATTGCCCAAGAATATAATTGAAAAATAAAGGAAAATATTTTGATAAATTATATATTTTTATAAAATTTTGTCTCATATTTCAAAAAAGGTCAAAATACATTAATTAAATGCGTAATAGTCTTCTTTTTTACTCTTCCTTACAATAAGCATCTCCAAGTATCTTTGTGTCGCTGCATATTAAAAAAAAGAATATTTATTGTATAGATAAACACAAATACGCAGAAGTATCACCGTCTACATTTGCACGCACACACACACAAAAACATATGTATTTATGAGAGAGAGGGAGTAGAGAGGAATTGGCTTTAAAACACCGATTTATATATATATATATATATATATATATATATATATATATATATA
>OY735221.1:22962625-23070125 GCA_963457665.1 Thysanoteuthis rhombus | reverse complement strand
TGCGACGCCTTCAGGGCTAGCAGCTCATGAAAGACCCACATATAGTCAGTGGTGTAGCAACGGATTTTAGAGCCTGGACGAGGGGTTTTGCTCCTTATGGGGCCCCTCTCTAACATTTGCTTAGATTTCTTATGATATTATGTTAATAGAAGTGCAATAGATGGTCCATTAATCATAATTAAGAACCTTAAAGGGCAATTTTGAATTGCCTCCTTGATGAATGGTTAGATGGATATTTGTAAAATAACAAAGAGAGAAAATCATGTCAAGAAAAAGCAAAGAGACAAAAGAATTTTCTAATCTTTTAGTCGAAGATGTAAAAGGGAGGTGAAAATGAGAAAGAAAAAAAAGCAACATCGAAGACACAAAGAAAGTTATACCGAAAATTAAATTAATAAAAGAATATAGAAAAACACCCAGAAGAAAAAAGGACATTAAAGAGAATGAAGAGGAATATGTCGGAATGATGGGAGTAAATAATCATAGAAAAAATAAATAGATGAAGAGAGGAACGGAGGAATATGAGAATTGTGAAAAAAAGCCAAGATGAAAGAAAGAAAGTAGAAGGAAAGATAAAATAGTCTTTAAATAACTCTAGATAAAGTTAGCTAAAAAAGTAGGATATTGATCTCCAGTTTTTAATTGTTGGGACAACTAATTCAGGATTTATATTTGATAAGTTAATCAAGGTACAAGAACATTGATTCAAGTTTAAACAGAAATATCCCATCAACTACCAAATATAGATAAAAAAAGCTGTAAAAAAATTAACTACTTTACGTCAAGTGGTCAGTATTTTGCAACTTCTCATACCCTATGTGGGTTCCATAGCAATTTTCAATGTATTTACACTTTATATGCAGTTTAAAATTGAAGAATATGGATATCTATGTATAACTCTTTCTCTCTATCTCTCTCGCCCTCCCATATATATATATATATATATATATGTATATATGTATTATTATTATTATTATTATTATTATTATTAGTAGTAGTAGTAGTAGTAGTAGTAGTAGTAGTAGTAGTAGTAGTAGTAGTAGTAGTAGTAAAGATTGAATCACACCCATGACTCTGTATGTGTGTATGTATACATGTATGCATGTTATTAATGAAAATGAATGTATTTTTGTTATATATCGGATGCATTTATATATATTCGCTGGACGTAATGTCTTTATTGAGGTTTTTAGATATGGTTTCCAACTGATCTTTTTGGTTTTATCGATGCACACAGGTATATTCATATGTGCATATATATATATATATATATATATATATATATATATATATATATATATATATATATATATATATACACATGTCTACATGCATACATATACATAAAATGCATACATACATGCACACAGGGATGGAGAGAGAGAGACAGTTCGACGGGAAGGTTCATTACAATGAAAACTTCAATCAACTAAAAGGAGTAGCTGCTCACCAAGTAATAACGTCAGCCCTGTTTCTTACCGTGTTTATTGACTTCAGCTGTCTGTTTTAGATTGTCCCAGAATGTGTGTAGTATATTAAGTTTAATTTAGTTATTCTGCAATCTTGTAAAATCAGTTCCGTTGAATGTAACTGTTGTATCCAACAGTGCATGGGCCAGAGTATCAACGCATCTCACTGATGTTAGCATAATGTATATGCATACTTATGTTAGTGTGCATGAGTCAGTTGAAGGGCATCTCAAAGTATTGTTGTGTCTATGTTGATATTCCCACAGACTTGTACAAACAAGCACAATATGAATGTCATTGTATATATATATATATATATATATATATATATATATATATATATATATATATATATATATATATATATATATATGATTAAAATTTCATAACTATTTACACACAAATATATTTTAAATATGCTTTAAGACTTACTAATTCGACAAAATTTTATTTTATTTCAATGTATGAGAGATGAAAGGAATGATCTCAGCTGCATACATTCATTGACTTATTTTGTGCTATTCGGAGTTGTAACCAACAACTTTACATTAAATTACACAGAAATGCAATGCCAACATTAAATTCTGCCAGTGAAATTGGAGAACTATTTGTATTCAGTCTCGTATTTCCTCTTTTCTGATTTACTGTCTCTCCATTTTCGGTCTATCGTTCTGTCCACATGATATTTCGAAGTTGTTCAATGAATTTTAATGAAATTTTATGGAAGGATTATCAATAGGTTGAGGAAGAAATTATTGAATTTTGAACTGAATCCATTTTTAATTACTTCCCTTGGCATAATAGATATATGCACTTTCTGTGCGCTTTTCTTAGTGTTCACGGTATTTTACATGGATGACTCATTGCATAGTCACTTGAATGAAAACAGGATTACAGACATGATCTTATTATATATATAGATATATAATCTTTTGTAATTTTGTTACAATTCAAATGTAATGACAAAAGGCAAAAAAAAGTATACGGACGTGCTTATGACTGGTCAGAGAAAAAAAATTAAAACGTTTGTTTGTGATGTATATATCTGGGTGTATAATCTGACGTTGGCTTGGACATTTTCTTTGACTATTATCCAACATGCAATACATGAATATATGCATGGCACTTTTACTAAATATGCACATTCAGGCAAATGCTCATAGGTAACTGTATATGCATGTGATTTTGTATATATACTTGTGCACGTATAATATGCATATTGATGCATATATCCAACTGTTGGAATATAAATGTGTTCGATGAGCCTGTTTGAATGAACATTCATGGAGATTGTTAATTCAATTATAACGGAGAGAAGTGCATGTATAGGGATTTATGAGAATGCATGACGATTTTATTTGTCTGTTGGAATATGTGCTTATGGAATTCAACGTTTACTGATTGAGAAAAAGAAGTGATCCATTGATAAGCTACTTCTTCTGCCTTTTCTTTGGTGGTGATAACAAAACCATTCGGATTTTCGCTCTGCCAGACACAAATTGTGCGATTAATTCAGCCTACAATTACTCAAAACACTGTACTTCTAATTAAAAGCATTTTTTACGAATTAACATATGCATGCGTTTTATTTTGGGGTTTTTTCAGCATGATAAGGAGTGAACGTTTAAATCTCCTGTTCCCTAGCACTCGTGGTATGCCCTGCATGGGCAACACACACAGTTAACCAGCAAACAAGCTTGCCTGCTAGATTCACTTGAAAACTAGAGAAACTATGATGAAAGTTTTGATGACGTTTCCAAATGATATGTATTAGTTCTAGCCGTGAAATCCTGCTGAACATTTAAGGCTCTATCTAGTATATAACAACAATGCAATTTTTCATTCATCGAAGAAGATTAGTTTATTAATATTTATGATGAAATAGATTGAAATATTCATGTGTATACGTGCATACTTACAACAGATTGGACTATGTAATATTTTTGTCAATCTCTTTAATTTTTGCTATACTTTGTACCTTCAATTGCTAAGATATACAACGCATCATACCAATACACATATGGGACAATAATTCAGAAAGCTGTACATAGTAAGTAACTTACGCTCATGATTTCAATAATAAATTGTGTTCAAATATGATAAAAAAATTTAGATGAAAGATATTAGTTATCAATGATTTTGAATAGAATTTTGACAAACTTTTGTTCTAGTATATGTCATCTGCATGAAAAAGTCATTCTATCTCTCATTGAATGTATGTGTGTATATTTCATGATATCTTTCAAATGTAAGCATCCATAAATGATTTTTGTGATTACAGTATCATTCACATGGATATATTTTTTTTGTTTGCACAAGTTCGTAAGCCTTTAAATGAGTTATATCATATTTTGAAGATATGGCTTATGGCTATCCATGTGTTACGAGTGAAAATAATCTATTTTTATCAAGTATTTGAAAAAAACGTTAAATTGATATTTCATTAATACTATTACACACCATTTACCTTTCACTGTTAATTCATATTTCATCTTTGAATATTCATAAGGAACTTTATGTACCTTTTTGCATGGAATGTACAATTTATAAATTTTTGCCAGTGAGGTCTCAATGAGCTACTTGTTCAGGAAAAAATGGTCATGCAATCCTTTCATGCAATATTTTTTGCAGGGAAATAATTTTTGAAAAAATTAGAATTAAATTAATTTTCTTACATGTTCCAAATCACCAAATACCAAACAATTTTTTATTGAGCTTTCATACTGTTTTTTTGCCACTGGACTCCTCACTATCTATATTCACTTTTTGACATCCATGTTATTCTAGAAACGTCCCAATTATTATCAGATTAATAAAATACAGGACATATTTAAAGATTTAGAAAATATAAGATAATCATTGTTTTATTCATATTAATGAACGTACATTTGGTTGGGGTGATATTAGCTCTACAGAAACGCTCACACGAAGAATGAAATGTTGACGGGGACAAAGGTATCATCATCAGCAGTAGTAGCAATGTCCATAAAACAAGATCAGTATTTTTTACGAACAGGATAAAATAAGTGTTTTCTAAATATTGTAAATATTCATATCCAACATAGCAAGATTTACAAGATCACCATCAAGGGATTCGGTTTGTAAAATACTTTTTACTAATTACACACTGAAATCGTTTCATGATTTTGCTTCAAAAGCAAAACAATGATTACAAGAATCAAAGTATATGCCAATGCCAGTAATGATTCATTAGAAATACAAATCAGTCTTAACGATTATCACCCCTTAACCAGCGAGAACATTGCTTGCTTGTATGTAATTAATATTTGAAATCAGTAAAAAATATGCAAGACCTTATCTGTTCTGTAGAGGAGAAACGAATAGACGTATACAATAATCTGTTTCTATGTGTTTTTATATCATCGTCTGTCCTAATGGATATGTCTGTGTGTGCAATGTATACGTCCTAAGTTTTAAAAAAATATACGTATATATTCATATGAAAGCAATCATATATATATATATATATATATATATATATATATATATATATATATATATATATATATATATATAAGTGTATGTATGTATGAGAAAGTATACCTAATATCATTATCATAGATAGGTTATATTTAGTGCAGACATTGATCCTTCTTTATCAACATTTTTGTAAGTAATTGTACCTGAAAGTGTCACGCTCTGTCTGAATATTACTTTTCAGGTTGGCAATAATATCGATAAATGAAAGATGAATGACAGGTAAAAGTTGGTGATTCAAATGAGGAGAAAAGCCAGGCGAGTTGTGGTATAAATGAAACTTTATTTTTTCCAGTCCTATCATAAGCAACCCATCATTGATCAATGTTATCTATTTCAGTATTTTGTTGTTCTTGTATGAGCAACATTTCTGGCACCACAATGATGAATTCAATATCAATCGCTAATCTTTGCTATTTGAAAAATATTTTAACTGACCGAATATTATGTAATTATATACATGAGAAACATATCTTTTGTATGAAATTGTTTGTATTCTTTATTCTTTAATTTATTCCCATCATCTTATTCAACAAATACAATGCCAAAATTAGCTATCAAGATTTGTCTAGTCGAAGGGATTGAGTGAACATCCCTGAAAAATTATATCAAGTCTTGTCGGAATTTTTTTGTTCATGTTCGCTTCATTTGCTCTTGTGGTCGTACTTTTTCGTTCCATAAGTATTTTGATAAGAGAGAATCGAAGAAAAGATCGTGCAAAGCATTAATAAATCAGATGAGCATTCAATATATTCATGTAAATTTCTGATTTGAGCAATGGCATTATGTTTGTAAACTATAGTCTCTGTATTAGATTCGATGGACACTTTTTGCATCATAATAACATTAGTACGGATTGAAAAACTTCCAGTTTGGCATTACACTTTCGGAAATGTCAACAGATGAATTCGGTGACTACAAAACATGTAAAATAAGACTCATTCTTAGATATTTGGTTCCTGATATGTCAGTTGCAATCGATTAGAGACTAAATATATTTGGTTCTATTGGGAAGTTCATTCGCTTTTTATGTAAATTAAGACATGAAAATCACCCTTTCTACGCTATAGGGCATATAATAGGTTTAAGAATAGAATTCACTATTTTTGGTAGCAAGTAGAACCAAGGTCGACTTCTCCATCGTCAGAAATTCAAACAAAGCAAAAATGCTGAAATTTGACGCAAATACTCCCCAAACATTTGGTGAGAAAATATCTTTGTCAACTCATTTTGGTAATATTGACCAGTAATCAAGATATTTCATAAAACTAAAACTATTCCAACATGATAATTAACTACTTTCGATTATACTTTTATGTGTGTGAGTGCACATATGTACAAACGCTCGCTCATGCACATACACACACGTAATAACATGAATTCTATGACGACAAAAAAAGAAAAAAATGTTATTTAGTGTTGGATATATTTCAAAGTGAAATTGAAACAGTAACCATCTTACAATATGAATGTATTTTTGACCGGTTTCAAGATCTCAAATAACAGCCATCTGAACTGTCCCAAGTGTAGGAATTTGTGTCTAGAAGCTGTCTCTCGTAATTTGGAGTACATGTTATCGAGTCTTCCACGCAGGAAGTGACAGATGAGTTAGTGGAAACTATTTTTTTCTCTGGTCAAACAAAAAAAAAGATTTTCCTAAATTCACGCAGTGGACTTATTTTCTTATTTATAAATAGTTTCACTATACAAAATTGTACATCAATTATACATAATTCACACTACTTTGTCTTTTGTTTTTGAGTGTTCAGTTGCATCTCTCTCTCCCCCTCTCTCTCTTTCTCTCTTTTTCTCTCCCACACACGCACACAGAAACGTACTCAAGCACATCCCATCAAATTGAATTTCCCTTCGGTGTCATTTGGTTACATGCCTTACTATATCAATTTTTTTCTTACAATCAATGGAAGAGACAAGGGCAGTCTGGGAATCAATGACATTTTGAATACAAGATGGCTACTTTGGAAGCTCGTTAACAGATAACTTGCTACAAAGATTTCACTGCTAAAATGAGGTTATCGACAGCTGCTCCCAGTAGACCAAGAGTGTCATAGAGACAAAATGATTTTAGCCATTTCTGTGAGGTTCTAATTATTTGACAAATGACAACTGATATGAAAATAAGAAATAATGCAAATCAAACAACCACTGGAACAAGCCAGCATTGTGCGTTTTTATTAATGTCCAATGTTATCATTGGCGCAACAGCATACATGTATTGCAGTCACCGATTATATTTATACCAGACATAATTTTTGATTTGTTGTGGGACTGTTTGTTATTTTTCCGACGATGCCAACCACCCAAGTTGGTCAGAGTTCAAGACTGATATATATGTTTGGATATATTCAGGTGTGTTTATAATCAATTTTCTTGTAATGATTGACTTAAATCATATAGGCATGTTCTGCATGTATCCTATCAATAGGCAAAACTGTACGTTGAAATGCCTGTGTTAACATTTGACCAAGCACTGAGGTCTAAAGCGTTAATGCAAAGTGCATACCAATGATCCTGATACTGGGTCGAATCATGAAAAGTAACAAATCTATTTACGGGGTGAATTTTGTTGAGCATATCCTGCCTGGGAAAGTCGTATCAAGGGCAGTGCAAGACCATTTTTTGCTTTAGTCAGCCCTAAAATATTTCACTCCAATCAGGAAAAAGACGAAGATTTCAGAAATTTCACCGATAATTATGAACAATTAACCAATGACGTTCAAGAGGAAAAATATTCTCATCAATAATGCTACAAAAATCAAAGCAGTACCTCATAGTAGTGAAGAAATGGCTATTGATAGATGCATTTTTGATGAAGTCAAATTCTCCACAGAAGACTTTGTAGATGGATCGAGAGATATTGTCCAGTTTGCTATCTGTAACCCAGAATATGCGATGGATGAAGTCAGTAACGTAGGACAAGTTAAAACTCTGAAAGGTAAGCTGGCTAGGTCTTTTGACCTTTTAATGAGTATTGCATTCCATAACATCACATTGCATTCCATAACATCACATTCTAATTCACACTCAGCAACAAGAACAACAGAAAACCTTTTTTTTTTCTTTTCTTTCAAAATCCGTCGGAAATGTAGTCAAATGTCTAGTGTGGGCGAAATAGGGATAAGCCGAGTTCAGGCAGTATTTCAAATGGTCTCAAATATGCGTCTGTATCCAATCAATTTAACTGCGAAAATACACCTGAAAATAGAAGCGTAGCTAAATCAACTGTCGTATAAAAAATTTTCGAAGAAAATGTTGACAACAGCAGTAGATTGCGCACCCTGTCATTTAATTATTAGTCAGGGAAAGTCACTGTTCCGTGGAGTAAATGCGTCAAATTTTAGCATTTTAGCCTTGTTCAAATTCTTATATGATGATATCCGATTGAGTGGTGGGCTCCTATTGTTACCATAAAACTGAATTTTATTCTGTACCCCTGTCGCATTCTAACGCTCATAACTTTCTATGCCCAAAAACCTAAGCAGGAGAATTTACATGTGTTAGTAAACATTGGATGAGTTTTCTCCTGGCATCAAATATGTTTAGTTTCTAATTCAACCCTGTTCTGCCCGGAAAAATAATTGTTGAATTCATAATTCTGATTATATTTACATCTAATATTTAATTGGAGTTTCTTATACCACTAATTAAGTCACAGATTGTGCATGATTGGATGTTCAAAATGACATAATTATAAAGTATAATTACTGCGCAGCATATCCAGGAAAAGTCTAAAGTTTATTGTAATTTAAAGTACTTTGTCATTGAAACTAGTAATTATTGTGATAATTCTATGGATAAAATTTGCAATTCTAAAAAAGGACAGGATAATTCATAGATTTTATTAATACAGGAAAGAAGATGTATTCACAGACATATTGGTTTATTGTATCATAAACGATTGAATTTTATTAAATTATACGGAAAATACATGAAAACTTTTTTTTCCTACTTTACTGCTAGATGATTGGATCATCTGTTGACGGGTGTATATCTAACCCGATGGTGGTGGCCTCGAATATAATTTCAAATTGGACTGAGTTGTTTTTGTTGTTGAGTTTTCACACCAGCGGTGACTTAAGATCACGTGATGGATTTATTATCGACACGACGAAAAGCAGTGGGGACAATGTCACTATGGAAGATACTTTTCGACTTTCGCTAGGTTTTTTTTTCACATTCCAGTTATACCTTGTTTTTTGTATGAGATTCTCTATTTTTTTTAGATTTTTTAGCATCTGTAGGCATTCTATAATCCAGGTGTGGGGGATAATGTCGAAAACTTTCTTGGAATCTATCCATGCTTGACTAGGTCCTTCGTTCTTATCCTCACTCCTTTCCGTAACTTCCTCTGGGTAGTTTGCAAGTTCCCCAGGTTTTCTTTCAACATCTTTTCTGTTACTCAGTACAGTGTCCCTGACTTAGTAGTATATTTCATCGGTTATAGTCGCAGTTGCATCATTGGTAAGTTTGCTCTCACTTTGTACTTATTTGGGATTGGTCCTTTTTTAGGTCTTCCTGGATAGTTCTTACTTATTTCATCCATTCAAGGATATTTACTTCTCTTGGGCATTTGCTTAGCTTTTGGACCAGTGTATTTATCGTGTATAGCAGTAAATCTTTTGTACAAGAGGCTGTGGTGATTTTCAGTCGGCATTTTCCCTCACATATTCAGATAGATTTTGATTTCCCTTCCCTTCTTCTATCATTTACAATGGCTAAGATCACTTGTAGTTCATTTTCATTTTGGTTAGCCTCCCCGCTTTTCTGTTCTTTCCTTTTTTCCGGTCCCCATATTTTATGCCTTTGGCTCCCTGGATATTTTACTGTCATCCGTAAAGATTTAGCTTTTCGCTTGGAATTCTGTTTTCTTGTTACTCTAGTCTTATCTCCCGGCCAACTTTTGCATTTTCATTCGAGCTCTCACCTAAAAACAATTAGTTTGTCTGTATCCATTTTGGTTCCTGCATTCACAAAATTATTTTGTTCAGTGATTATGATGTCGTCTTAATACATTTCGGAAACCTCTTCCATTACTCCTTCCAGTCTAGGTTGTTTAGTTGTGTTCTGTATTTTCTCATGAATTTCTCGATAGTATCTATCTCATCGATATCTTCATGGTTTAATTTTGAGGTATCTATGAAGGCATTTGTGGTTGTTCACAACCTTGTCCAATTTCGTATTTTTCTATTCCCTTGCTCCATTCCGGATACTTACTGGGTACGGTCATGTGACTGAATAATCACCCCTTCTTGTTCAACTCTTTTCTGTATAATTTCGTAAGTTACCGGTCAGAATACCACTCCCTCTTCAATTTCTGTTGCACTCAATAAACGTTGATATTTCTTCTTCTTCTTCTTCTTCTTCTTCTTCTTCTTATTATTATTATTATTATTATTATTATTATTATTATTATTATTATCATCATCATCATCATCATTATTATTATTATCATCATCATCATCATCATCATCATTATTATTATTATTATCATCATCATTATTATTATTATTATTATTATCATTATTATTATTACAACAACATCTAAGGCATCTAATACTGTTTTCATAATCAGTGTTAATATTATTTGAATATTGGAAGAAGTGAGTGAATACGTACAAGTGATAAAGTGAATCTTCTCTAAATACCTAATTTCAATGAGTGCTGTATTCACTGTCTATCATGTTCTTACTACTATTGTAATCATCAAAATATCATAATTGCAATTTCGATTGGTATTCTTATAATCAGCAGAGCCGAGTATGGAATTCTATCAATAATGGCTATCGTCACGTCATTCATAAATATTGAATTTATGATTGATAGATCCACTCGCCAAAGTCCCCTAACTGAGATATTTGAAAAAGCTTGTCTAATTTCAAAGTCTTTAAGGTGATTTAAAGAGTTGATATCTGTGACTGACTGGAAGTTCAGTAGAAGACGTTAAGCAAAAATGACATAAGATTTAAATGGAAAATCTCCTCTCGGGGAGAAAGCCACCTCGTACATATTCTCACCTTTCTGTTGTAGTCTCCTAAACTAGCGCATGGTTGCATGCTATGTCTCTATATCCAGCGATGCAGTGGGATGAAACAGCAATAAGGTACATAAATCTTCTGCAGAAGAGATATTCTCATAGAAAAACAAAGGAAGAAAAAAAGTGGGCCAATGGCGGCGTTAGGAATTTTTAAAAAGTCTGAAAACGAAACGAATGAAAAAAGAATGGAGGGATTAAGAGAGTGATGAAGAAAAATAAAAATGAAATAATTTGATTGCTAAAGAGGAATAATTTTGTATAAGAGCACAGGGGAAGAATGGAACGAAAAACTAATAATGAATAGAGGGAATAAATCAGAGAGAAGTACTGGAAGTAATGAAGCAGATAGAGAAAACAACTCTGCATAGACATAGAGGGATGAATTTTGGTTGAAAAAATGATACAAGTATGTATGAAAGAGAAGGAGAAATTAGAAAAGAAGGAGGAAAGCAACGAGATAAGGAAGGAATAGAGGAACGAACAAACGAATAAATAAAGCAACGGACGAATTCAAACGACTGATTTGAAAAGCACACAAAAAAGGGGAAAAGAGATTAGGAAATGAAATATGAGAAGAATAGAAATATTAAATTTTCTGAAAAAAGAGAACATATAGTTCATAACCAACAAGAAATCCGGAAAATGGCAAAAAATAAATTAAAAAGCAAATATACAGAAAAAAATCATTTTCAGGGTCATTTTATTTTACCCTGGGGATGAGTCTACGTGCACAGGGCTGTAAAAATATGCAACAGCTTTGTTACTGCTTTCTCTTTGTAAGCCCTTACAGATTGGGACTGAAAGAGGAATATGGTTGATCACCAAAATGATGGAAGTAAAGCGAAGGAATGAAATTGGGAGGAATGTATTGCAGTAAAGATTAAAAGGCTGTGTATATCAGAGAGAGGGAAAATAAAAGAAATGATAGAAGCGGGGGAGAAAATTGAGGTGAACCAATGATTTTAAATCAATCAGTAGCAAGGAGACAACAGGTGACCGTGAGAAAGTAAGGTAAGACAATGGAATAAAAGACCAACAATTAAAGAAAAACCGTGAAAACAAGACAAAGCAAATGCGGGAATGAATTAAGAAAAGAATAGAGGGAAAAAGGGAATTACAGAGGAAAGACAAAAAAGAATAGAATTCTTTGAAAGAGGCAAAATATTCAAACGGCGGTTATTGTTCAAAATCTGATAAAAGGGACGAATGAACGTAGGATGAGCTCGAAGGCAACCAGCTGTATGATCTTCACACTATGACAGCATCATGCGAATATTTGTAATCAGATATACAACAATGTGTATTAAGCTATCTTTAATCTATATATTCATTGATTAATCTATTTTTAATCAAACTATTTCAGTTTCTTTCGTTGTACTTACATCATTATCAATACATCAATATGTAGTTATGAGGCTTAATTTCTCCTTCATCTCTCATTTTTCTCAATCTCTCTTCAAGATTCTTTTTTCAGTAAATTGTAAATGCATCTTTAGTTTGTCTTCATATCTATTAAAGATGTATCAACTCAGATAACTATACGTAGCCTATTCAATCTACTCTTTGCATATGTATTATTCCAACTGAATAGTTTTCCTTTCAGTTATTTATAACCTTAATCGACTTTCTAGATATTTTCACCTTTGCCCATATCAGCATTTAACCCCACCCTAGCTGTATGAAAGCACTGACGTTGCTGATTCAGTGATGATTATTATTGTTATGAGAGGATATGGCACGATTTCATTGCATCATCATCGTTCCGATCTCACCATTCTTGGTATTTAACTCCCTCGTCGAAAATGGTAGTGTAATTCGTTGAGAAGGAAATAATCTATTCAAAACATTATATAAGATTACTCTTAACGAGGAAAGTCAAAGTATAAGTAGGTGTCTGCAGTCAATTGAAATATTTCAGGTATATTTTTTGAATGAAATTACTATGAATATGGATGACTACCAAAATATTCATTCACAATACTCAGCGAAATTTGTCGTTTTATTCTGTCCTGTCCAGTCCCATTTGATGCCATCTGTTTAATTAATCTAATGTCTTTTGTGGAAGTCAGTTGATGAATATTATCGACTATTTCAGTCAATCATGTCTTCATCTGTAACGAGAGATTCATGCAAAAAATAGTTATCCTTATATTCTTCTTCTCCTTTTTATCATATATATTTAAGGAATTTTTGTAACGACCCATCACTAATTCTTGATATTGACAGATATCTAAAAAATCTGATTCCTTTTGGTTCTCTCTGACGTTGTGACTTGTCCCCTTCTTAGACTTCCAAAGTCACGTAATTAGACATATATCATTTGACTGAATTACGCGGCCTGACCTCATCCACTAATCGTCACGTCACATTGACGAATATCATTTTAGTAAACATTACTTGCCTACAATCTGTTTGCTCAAATCTTTTAGTGCAAATCTTATTGTTCACTTTATTGAGAATCTATCCGATTTTGGAGGTGGAAAATGTTAACATCATTTGGAGTTTTCATTAGTTGTTGCGCATGTTTTCATAAATTCATAATGTATAAATTCTTTACCCCCGTCAGCAATTTTACAGAACCATGGATTGATTCAATTGAGTTATACGATGACTGTTAAGATATTGATAATGGATTTTCTCATTTGATTATTTACGATTTTGCAATCCATATTTCTAAGTGACGGCATTTTTAATTAGGTAAGTGTTACAGTTTTAAAATAGCCTTCGCTCGAGAGGTTAGAAGTTAGGGTTAGTGTTAGTATCTTTAGGGTTTCAGTTTGCGTTAGTGTTTGGGTTAGTTATGATTAGTGTCTGAAGTTCTCTAGCTCGAACGGTGGAAATTTAAAACGGAGAAAGTTATATCTATCCGTTGTTTTCCTTTTATCATTATCACTTTTATCTAGTTCCTTCAACTGAGGTTTTGCATTTGGTTTCTGATCTTGTGGGTGTTTGCAGTGACTTTGTACTGGCAGTGCTTTGTTTGTACTTGTTTTATTTTTTTAGGATTTGGGAGGAGAAAGGGGTTATTTGCGTTTTTCAAATTATTTCTGCATTTATATCCGTCTGTCCTGGATTTGAGAGCAATCCTTTCTCAATATTTGTCGTGCTCATCGTTTGGTATATAACTTATAATTTGTTACATTTTATTCTTAGGAATTTAAAATATTGCTGCATTACTAATTGTTTGTCTTTCTTGTATTATTCCATCTAGGTTTAACCTGAAGACATTCGATTATGACCACTCCTCTCTTCTAGGCTACTAAAGAAGCTATGTCAATACAATCATGAAATAATGGCACTTTGTCAAGTTAGATAATGAAGTTATACCTGCCAGTCTTGACGCTTAAATCGACAAGATGTGTTCAATATTTGGAAGGATTATCAAATTCTATTTCATGAGCAGTGGTGTAAGGTCTAGCTATACCCAGCGTAAAGGTCAAAGTTCATGGATAGAATTTTACTTAAGCAAAATGCAAACAAAATATGCAGACTGTTGTACACGACGAAGTTTGCTTTTTTCAAGTTTTTTTTTTCAAGTCCTCTCTGATTCTTTTTCCCTGCTCTAACTATGATGCTAATATTTCATATACGCTTCACATGGTTTATCTGTTAAACAAAATAATCTTTTTCAACATTGCATTATTTGACCAATCTTTTTTTTTATGAATGTTATGACTTGTTTTACTCAATCCGTCATCATGTACTCCATTCAAACGTAACAATTTTGCTGCTAAAAATGGTCTCTTCCTTTGAAAGGAATTATTTTAGTTTATTTTCTATATAAAAATTATCCTATTAAATTCAACGGTAAAAAAGTTGAATTTTTTTTTCTTTTTTTTTTAGTGGTAAAATTCGAAAAAATGTTCAGCTCATGTTTTGTTGCAAGATATCACTAGGACAACGTGTACTCTCTCTCTCTCTCTCTCTCTCTCTCTCTCTCTCTCTCTCTCTCTTCTATACCCCAGATACTCATATCTCCCACCACCATGACCTTCTATGTATACGCCATATTGATTGATATACCATCGGCGGATGCTAAAAATTGTTTCCCACAGAAATTAAAAGTAATTGTTCATTCATTTAACGCATTGGAAACCAACAGATTTGCGACTTTTTTTTAACGATGATGAAGTGGTTACTCAATAGAAAAGTGATTTTGCTGAGTTCAAATTTGTACGATGCTTTTTTTTTTCTTCAATGTAATAAAACAGCCGCGTAACGGCAAAATTTAAAATGCAAGTATTCCAATCCTTGTCAGCATTCTGAAGCAATTTAAGACAATATGGCAATGCAAAAATGCCCTGAGTGCCTCAATGTATTCTTGTTGTATCCGTCTAAAAAATACTCGGTCTCTGAAATATTCATATCAATGGCCATCTTTGAACCAGATTTGTTTTTCACTGATATTTTGGTAGGTAAATATCTTGGGATATAATGTGATTTGTAACTGTTACAACGGAATCGGCCAATGGAGGTCGATTTCAAGATGTACTTATTTGACAAAAGCATGAACTAACTTGTTATGAATCCCATTTTATAGCCGGATATCTTTAGAAGAAAATTAGCTCTGTCATGTTACAACGGTTAACAGAAGAGGAAAGAGCGCTCCCAGATCTGATACTGGTACAATGCTAACAGCCATAATCATTTAAAAATTAAAATTGTCAACACTGTATATCTCTACCAGTCTAAAGATTAAATCAATGGTCCTGTAATATTTGAATAACCCAACATGATTTACATATGTGGTACAAAGTTAAAACTTCATTTTTATCAATAATATTTTATGAATTCCTTCATTTTTCTTAAATATTCGATGTGTGTGTGTGTAAGAGAGAGAGAGAGAGAGAGAGAGAGAGAGAGAGAAAGGGAATGCACTTTCATTTTGAATCACTTGCCTGCAATATAGTTTAGGAACAATCTGTAGGAATAAAACGAGCCATTTCAAAGCGTATCCGATTCTTTTTCAATCAGGTATCGTTTAAATTAGATTTGTACAATAAATACTTTTACTTCGATGGACTTGTTTCCCAATCGATTGGAAAGACTGGTCAACTATGTTATTTGGATATGATAATCAAATTGTTCAGTGTTATGTTGCAGAATTAGTAAATATACTTATATATTATGCAATGCATATATCTATACTTCTGTATGCAACATTTATCATAAGTATTATATGGTAATTGTAATGTATTCTCCCTAATCCAATGCCTCATTCAGGTTGTATATAAACAAGATTAACAGTGTTTTTTTAAATCATTATTCTAGGTCAATGACATTTGCGAGATTATATGAATACAGCTGTCATTATGACAACATTGGTAGATAGTCTCAGGATCAACGACAAAAACTGATTTTGCATTTACGACTCATTATCTGGTAGAAACGCCGACTTTTCTTGGAAAACATTATGATTGGATGCATCACAGAGTTATATCACAAAACAGCGGACTTGATTTATCCAATCATATTACCAGCCAAATTTGATTTCCAAAACTTACTTGTACAAATGTGTATATGTGTGTGTGTGTCTATGTGTCTGTGTTTGTGTAAGTGTGTGTCTGTGTTTTTGTGTGTCTGTGTGTGTGGTGTACGTGTGCGGGGACTTAAGTTTGGGCGACCCACAATGTTTCCACTGGTGTCAATGAACTTATAGGGTGGGTAAACCTCGCAATGGTATATTGTTTATGAGCTTGCTTAGTAGGCGGTCCGTGGGAAAATTCATTTATATAAAAGGGTACCTTGGTAATCAAAAGGTTGGGGACTATCGACGTAGGCTAAAAATGCATCGAACTTGCACAAGAAGGGTGGTGGGTATTGTACGAGCCCATGAAAAAATGAAATTTGACTAATCATTGGAGCATATCAATCTGATATAAAATGGGTAATATTCCATATTCCAAGGTTTTGAACCATATTTCGAAACAATTCCGTGAATTCCGAAGCAAAAATGGATTTTCGCAACGAATGATTTTTGTGATATAAAAAGTAAAGGTTAACAAATGAATTGATCCGGTTATTGCAATCCAGGACTCCATATATTTGTTGTTGTTTTTTTCCTATTTAATTGAAAAATTGAAATAATTCAGTCCATTTAGTAAAAATTGAAATGATTCAGTCCATCTAATCAAAAAATTAAAATGGTTCAGTCAAAATCTTTGGAACATTTCATTTTGTTGAAAGTAGCATTTTTCGTTTCTTTCACAGTTCTATTCAATAACAGCATTGTCGCCAAAAAACTGGGCATAAAAAATTTCCGAATATGAAAAAATACATTCATCCATACCTTAAGTTTTTAAATTTAAAAAATCAGTAGAAATTTAATTTTTGAATGAATGTTCTAGCAGTTCAGATATCTTATTTTTGATGTGATTTGTTGACATGAATATCTCTCAAATCTTTTTCGACATGAATATCTCTCAAATATTTTTCGATATTAACCCCAAATATCAGCATAAGTATGAAAATACGATAATATTGCAATAGACAGCATCAATTAGATCATACAATTTATAACTTCCAACATGAGATTATATGTATAGACGATTACCAACTACTAATATAAAAAGCAGCATTCAGCTTGATAACCTTGACTGTAATTATAGCAGAGATTTTCTTTGTTTGAATACAATATGTATATGAAAATTAATAGAAGCAACTTCAATGCTATGCATCGGGCCCAACTACTTAAAATTGACCCTCTTAGGAGCACAGAAGTATCAAAAGTAGAATAGCCAACTTCATTAGTTCTCAAGCTTTATGGCTTATGGTGGCATGTAAGAAATATGTCTGTCTTGATTTGCACACTAACTTGAAAATGAGAGGAATTAGACGAAAGCATATCGGCGGGCAGTGAACTGAACTTTTATATCAGTACGATAATTAATAAACCATAATTCCCGATTCACTATCTCCGCCATCAAGCGGAGCTCTTAAAATTTCATGGTATGTTTCCATGTATATTGTTTTGTGTTTTTGCATCTACCAATTCAGTCCATACTCTGTTAATCCATAATATCAGGCACTATGCATTTTGATCCTCCGCTCAATAATTCAGAATTTATCCAAGAACCTGATATCTTATATAGTATGGAAAAAAAGATCAATATCCTTTAAAATTCATTCAATATTTAGTTTTCAAAATGATAATGGTATTCTTTTGTTATTTGTTCTTATACTTCTTATTCTGAATGTTGTTCAACGAAATTTCTTTTAAATGTTTACATCTAAGATAATGGCTGGAGCTACTAGTTTGCTTTTGTTTTATTAACGAGCTTCAGATTGAAATTTTCTGCTAAATCCCTTTTTTCCGTCTTAATACGGATTGTTTCCAAAGAACGTATTTGGAAAAATATCGTTGACAGGTATTATTCAAATTAGTTTCTCTGAGACTACAACGTGTACTTGTGAGTTTATTTTGATGGAAATGTTAAGATTGTTGATCATTGTGCCGTTTAATTTAGTCTTTGCACTTCCATACACGATGAGTCATCTTTTTTTATATCTTTTCAAAGCATTCTTGATGAATCCTCTTTATGAATACACTTCTCTTTTATCTCCCTTCAATAGCACTTTTCAGCAAGCTTTTCACATGTATCTCCCTTTGCAGCTTCTCTAGAATATCAAGGTTTGGTCATTCAATAGCAACACCTACATTTTTCATTTCATCCAGCGAAGATTGTT
Organism: Thysanoteuthis rhombus; assembly: GCA_963457665.1. Classification (NCBI taxonomy): domain Eukaryota; kingdom Metazoa; phylum Mollusca; class Cephalopoda; order Oegopsida; family Thysanoteuthidae; genus Thysanoteuthis; species Thysanoteuthis major. The sequence continues at coordinate 23,051,417 of OY735221.1, read as the reverse complement.
ACATAGTATGCAAAAAAATCGCCCATGATATTGAATCAGTTGAGGAGGTAAGAATCATCAAAATATACGACCAAAATCATAATTCATAATTATTTCAGGATGAATTTTCTTATGTACACAATCTCACAATAAAGTATCAGAATGAAGCTCACTCAAGACTTAATAGTTCAATGTCAAACACCAATTCTCGAACAAACTCCATTTAATATACTTTTATGTACATTTCATACAAGTTATATTCATTTAGTTGTTAGTCCTTTTGCAAATGAGATTGCTTTCTTTCAAGAGGATTATCTTTGGGTGGGTCTTGGAGCAAGCACAGAGCTTCAAATAAGCTTTCAATATACATTGATAATATATATTCACCAAAAAAGACCAAACTTACACCATTCAAGAAATTATAATTGATAGAAACGCTGCTTATGTCATTGCATCAGAAACAAAAGTGGACGTGAGCTTACAAATTCTAGTCGACCATGATTACACTACATACAGAACCCATCTCACAGGGTAAAAATGACGGACCAAGATTGATGACAAACAAATAGCTTGCGATTTCATAAACATTCACATCCAAACAATTGCATTGTCTTGTGCCTGATTATTTCTTTTCAAATATCAACGTACAACCAAGAGGATATTGACATGCTTTCATGGTAGAATGGAATATAGAACTCAACAGAAATGAAAGATTTATATTCTCAGATGTATTAAGTTAAGTTTTAGTAATCTCTACCATGAGAAAACACATGGATAGATGAGGTCCCATTGGAACAAATCATTTTCATTTATCTAAAAATAATTACGAAATTAAATACCTCCATGGATAAAGATGTGAAAATAGGGTAGTAGTTTCATATTTTTGGTATCACTTCCTTTCAGCTCCAAGCTAAGAACAGAGCAACTGTTTCTCTGGTGCTCACATTTTTTGCTGACTGAAACCATTTTCGCACTACCAGTATTTGCAATTAACTTCTTCGTGGCCAACACAAGCACAACCATTTCTATCAAAGCTCTGGTCAATTTTGACCAGTATGACAGATTTTATTGTGATTCACATAAGTCATTGTCAAAAATATTTACTGATGTTGGGAATCTGTAAGCTATCCAGGATCTTACAATTTTTGTCTATTTCATTCGTTTCGTTTGCCCTATTTTGCTTCTAATCAACAGTCGTTGATAACTTATTCGTCCATACCTACTTGTGTCTGAAACAGAGTGAAGTCCCGAAAGAGTGGAACACCGTAATCATGCTTGTACATGAAAAAGGCAACCCTTAAAACCTCAACAACTATATGCTTATAAAAACTTTTCACCAAAATCATAACCTACCAGATCACTAAAACAGTCGATGAAAAACAACTACAGGAACAAGCTGAATTTAGAAGAAGCTACTCGACCATGGACCACTTGCATCCAATAAATCAGCTGAAAAAGAAAACTACCAAATACAAACTGCCACTCGCTGTAGCATTTATAGATTTCCAGAAGCCATATGACTCTGTAGAAATCCCCACGGTCATGAAGGTCACTACTCAACAAGGTGTAGACCCTGTACACGTCAAAGTACTGCAACAAATAACCAGTCACAGCAACTCCTTTATCAGGCTACATAAAGACTCTGAACCCATCCAGCTCCCAAAATGAGTAAGACAAGGTGATACCAGCTCATCCAAGATCTTCTCAGCCTACCTTGAGATGATTTTTCAAAACCTGGACTGGGAAAATAGAGGAATCAAAATAGACGGTGAATATCTAAGGAACCTCAGATTGAAGCCAACAATGTCTTTTTCACAGAGAACCTGCACGACCTCCAATTAATGTTAATTGAACTAAACGGAAAAAGCAAAAAAAAATAGCTTACACATGAACTTTAGTGAGAAAAAAATTTTAAAAAAGGCCATGTGCAACAATCATATCGAGAATAAAAATATAACTGTCAAAATTGAAGATGCAGAACTAGAGAAAGTAGACCACTACATTTACCTTGAACAACGTGAAATACCCATAATAATCATGCTTAACCGAATGTGGAGAGATCAGATGACAGCACAGTATATCAGGAAGACATATCATAGAATCCATTAGGAAACTCACATTGCAATGGGCAGGTCATGTTGCAAAAATGGTAGACAACTGATGGACATCATGACATGGATCCCCGGGTATCACATGCAAACCTAAGCTGATAGAGTACAAAATGGTGGAGATGAACTAGATAACTTCAGTAAATACTGGCTCTGAAATGCCTATGATGGAGAGATGTGGTGGATCCTTGGAAAGGTCTATATCTATTGAAAGACGTTAAAAGACTGATGATGATTATGATGATGATTTCATATTCGGTCTTCTCATATATATCCCGGAGAATAAGTACTTTTCACTGTCATCTTTATCAATAAATGCATTGTAATTATGCAGGCTGATAACGATCGCTCCGAATTTCTTATATTATTCATTTCAATCTAGACGTATGTACAAGTTGTGTATGTATGTAAATCTGGTCGCTGCACGTGGCCTATCACCTGTGAATTTCTTGTTCAGCTCTCTCCCGATTGTCAGATATTTCTGTTGTTCACCCATGAAGTTTTTTAAAAAGTTGCTTCTCGCTCAGATCTCTCTATGATGCACAGAGAACAGGATATATACTCCCATGTGAATGAAGTCCCAATACTCCAACTAGCATGATTACTTCCAATGTACAATTGACTTTATTAGCAATTTAATACCCTGTTCTAATAGAGAACCTTTCACCGGCGTCATATCTGGTATTTTTAGCATTAATAAGTTTCATGACGCATACACTATCAACCAATTAATGTCAAAGATATCATCCCATTTTCTGCTGGAAGTGGACATTCAACATGTATATAAACTTACTGCATGTGTGTATAAGTAAGTAGAACTTGCAATTAGACTGAAAAACACTCGCTACTTGCTTTGAAATTATGCTTTAGCTCCAATTTAATTATCTGTGTTACGATAGAGTCGATTACGAATACATAACAATTGTGGACTAAGTTTGTACTTTCATAACGATTGCATACACCAATTCAATATCAAATAAACGATCCGTTTATAATTCATTAATCATCTGTAATTTCAAACTAGACCAAAGTATTCATAAAGATAAAAAATCAAACTCGTCTAAAGTTGATTGTTCTTAGCAGAAATATCTAAGATGTATACATTAGTTCAGATCATATTTGAAAGTTTGCAATCCTACAATAATTAGGAAGTTGATAGACCCGCTTCAAAACCAAATAGCAATCCTACAACTACCGATACAAGGCAGTAAACAAGAAAAGGGAAATAATAGAAGAAATTGAAGGATTCACGTGATGAAAACAAGCAAGAAGAAAAGGAAAGGAGAAAGAAAGAATAAATGAATGAAATAAAGAGCCAGAAAAGAATAAAAATGGACAAGATGGTGGATACACTCAGAATGAAAGAAGGTAGATAAAAGTATGAATTATAAAAAGAAACATCGAAATTGGCAAAAAAAAGCAAAAAAAAAATTTTGAATAAGCAAAGTATAAGTCAGCAAATTAATTGCCAATATGCGAAACTGTCTAAGAAATGAATGCAAAGTGAATAAGAAAAAATATTTCTCCAGGCTACAGTTCAATTCGTTTTTGTAGTTATCTGTTTGCAATTCAATACAAATCTTTGTTTTGATTAGACTATTATAGTTCAGCTCTTGAGAAGACGAACAAAGCTGAATGTGTGGTTTGCAAAGAAAGATCCATCAATGCAGTGTTATTTCCTTATGGCATTTTGTCTTCCAGAAAGACTAAATGGAATTCTCGAGTATTTCCACTCCATTTAGAATTCCTGCTCCGGGATTTGAAAATAGTACGATTGCTAGAGTCGAAGTTGAAAAAATAGGAATGTAATCGTTAAATACAAGTCCCCCAGATACGCACGTTTGACAGAGGAATGATCTGAATGTTATGAAATAGACAAGACGAGAAATGACAGACTTTCACTTGACTGTGATCAATCTCAAAAACAAAATCAGATATGCTATTTCAATCATACATTTAGCTTACTCAAAGCACATATCTGGCAAAGCATATATAAGAATAAATGATGAATATCGAACCTGAATATGAATGAATATCAAATAAATAAAATACGCTGATAAGACATTTAACCCTGTCATAACTAAATCAGTGTCGGTAAAGAAACGTGCTTGTATGTAAGATATATTTTAGTTAAAAGCTCTTATCACGATATCACATTCATGTATGCATCCTAAACGCTTACAAACATGAATGTATCGATGCATACATAAAAATCTCTACGATACATTAGGAGTATTTATATAAAGTAAAGTAATGTTAAAAAAGAAATCTTAAACGCATATACATATGATCTTATTGTTTCTGGAGGTATATAGTATTTTTTTGTCAAAAGAAACCCAATAACTCTCACCTGATAAACCAACACATTCAGTCATTCTCGCTCGTCTGTTTGTGAATCTACAAGCTGAAAGAGATATATGCTGAACCAAAGCACTATAGATAAAAGAGACGATCAAATTGTCATAATTAGTACTGAAGGCAAGATAGAAATTCCAATTGTCCGTTTTAAGAGTATTCTTTAATATATTCAACTTCGTTAAGTATTGAAAGAAATGATATTGAATCGTGAAGTATGTTCGTTCGGATATATATGATCAATACATACCCCGTATGGATGTGAAATGCACCCACAATTTTCTGTCTGGTACTTTCTCGCAGGGTTTGCGTGATTTCATCTCATATCTTTGCCATCTTCCTTTTCCTGCTGATCGAGTATAAAGTGTATCAAAAAAGGACACGATTGTTTTAATGGAATATGGTTAAGGATATTATCCTGAAACTTATCTTAGTTGTAAGCATGTGAATTCACAGGAGTACGCAATGAACAGACCAAGAGAAATCTTGAAACATCGTACTTTATATTCTTTCCCTGAAGTAAAGTATTCAAGATTAATATTCTCAGCTACACTTTATCTCAGAATATGGAACCTACGTTTTTGATTGTTCTGCATATTTGTGTCGGTAAATGTGAGTACATGTACATGTATATTAGAGACCGTCGACCAACACTTTCACCAAAACTGACAACATTGTCTCAGCTCAGATTTTAAGGTGGTCAAGCAACCTGGCTCACTGCCTGCCTATGTATACTCTGCACCAATGGAGTCAACGTTCTGAATATTCAAAATATTATTATTTATTGATTCAACAAAAAGTCCCCATAGGGTTTCAGTGAGGTTCCAGTTTACAGAGTTAGTTTATGCTAAATTAGCTTTTTTTAAATTCTAGGTTCTTTAATCATTTCTGCCCAGCAAAAGGCGGGGGAATTTACTCATTAATCGATCAACCCTTCTTTCAATGTTTAAACTGGTCACTCCATTCTGCCCAAAAACGTTTGTGCCGTCGCAGTTTCAAATAAGTGACCAAATAGACCTGTTTTAGGAGTATCCAACTGCTTATTAATAGAGGATTTATATCATAAGCAAATTACTTTTGTAATGAATCATCTCAACCTAATCGATATATTTCCATGCAAATCATCATACCAGCTATATTCATATAATTTATAAACCCCCATCACCTCTCAGAGAGAGAGAGAGAGACTGAGATTGGGAGATGGAGAGCTTCCACAGGGGTGTGTGTAAGATTACATTCGGGGATTATTTTTTAGTTGACAAATTAAACTAATTGGAAATGTTGACCCTCAATGGGTTTGAATATATTCTGGAGACATACTGGATCAGTTACAAAAAGGACAGCGCCACTTTTCATGATATAAAATTTCCTCTGTAGTGCCCTGGTTAGAAAAAAAATAAATTTCATCAAATAATAATCAGTTTGAAAACAGATTAGCTGAAGTTTTCAAAAGAATCGTATGCAACAGAGCAATCAGAGGACCTGAAACCCTTTTTTATGAAATACTTCTGGACTGATAACTATGATATTAATGGACCCGCTTTGACACCGAATAGCTTATTTCCTATCATATTCGCCTTCATTCGACAAAATTTCATCGAAATTTATTCAGATACCCACTACGTACACGGAGAACCTTTGGAGCTATTGGGTGGTGCAAATAATTACGTGAAATAAATGGATGTTTTTGAGCATAGATCCACATCATAATTCCATGACTTATTTCATAGTCCATCGCCCATCCCTCCATGAAATACCATTGGAATTTATCGAGAACTTCTTGAGATACTGTCTGTCTGCAAATGAAAAAAAAATCATTTTGTTTTTTTTATAAGCAATTATTATCATGTGACTACTATTCAGTGTTTCTGGGTTATGATTTCTTTTCTTAGTAAAAAACATGAATGTATAATAAATTTCTTTCATCAACATACGGTATATAAATGCAATGAAAACATAACCAAAAGGCGTAGGGAGGACAATAATTCATTGGACTTGATTATGCAAATTTAAACGACACAAGATCTAAAAAAGACGATGAAAAAAACAAAAAACAGCATAACACTTTAATCATGTAGACTATAAAAATAATGGTAGAAGTTCAAAGGGATTACTCATAAGTTTTTGTATTTCATCCAGAGTTTTTCGCCGGGAAACTAGTTAGAAACATTTTAAATGAATCAGCAAAAGCTTGACTATGAACATATGCATGAATTACTTGAATTCTATCCAGTTTTTATTCTTAGCCCTGTTTTCAACATGAATTACCGTTTGCACGTTCAACCAAAGTAAGAGGAGATGTGCACACCGATACTGCACTTTATCTCTCTCTTGCTGCATCATATGAAACGCTAAACCACGCCATGATCGGTAACAATAGGAACCTATCGTAGAATATTCAAGATCCATGTACTCCCATCATGCATTCACATGAAATTATTTTATCGATCTGTGAATTTTTATCCTTTCAGTACGAAAATGCTTTTTTATATGCACTCAATGGGCTTTTCCTAACTCACTACTCAATAAATCCTATCATTTAACATTTGATATTGAAAAGAACAGTCTACAACCAGTGCATCATCCATGCTGCGTGTTTGATGTGGGATCGTGCATAAAATCACATGGGGACATCACGAGATGGCGCACATAAAACATTAGAAAACTCAAATGGCGTAACAAGGATGTCAGACAATCGCTAGACATCAATGTTGGTCCCAAGGGGTTGGATGCAAAATTGTATCACTAAAATATATGATGGTGTGATGGTATAGACAAGATCTGACACCTATGCATGGGAGGTCTGAAAATCTTGGGTAAGGTCTATGATCGACGATGGATGTTGAAAGTCCTATTACGATAACCGACGTTAAATACTGATGACATGATTATTATGGACAGCATCATTACAGACTATCATTCATGAACAAGTACTCTAATTAGATGGTTGCTTTTTTTCCATAGTCTCCCTCATTGCTTTGATTAGTGAAAAATGGAATTGCATTCAAATCATTGGTCTTTATTTTCCAGATGTTATGTACAGCCGAAAACCCTTGAAAACATTGCTGCTTAATGATGAATTTTGCAACAGAAGCATCGAATTTAATCAAAGCTATATTCACATCATCATTTTTACGTATAGTAACATACAAGTATACACAAACTGATCTATCTGCATGTTTTGACATTATATATATATATATATATATATATATATATATATATATATATATGAAGGTAAAAATGAAAAGATGTGTGCTTCGTAATTACATGTTGTGTATTGAATACCTAGTGATGCTAGCTCACCCACACTTTTTACTGCCTGCTTTGAGATGATTTCCCAAAACCTAAACAAGGAAATACTGGAATCAGAATAGACATTGAAAATCTGTCACGACATTGTCCTTTTTGCGACTTCATGATCTCCAAGTGATGCTAAATAGAACAGTAAGAGCGAAAATGTCTTCAGTAACACAAATGACATGTACAACAAACAAAAAACACAATTGAATGATACAGAAATCTGACAAATATCGGGGAAGCCAATGTCCAACAACAGACACTAAAAGACTGATGATGCTATTGTAAGTATTCAAGTTTTAAAATTGTTTTTGATATGCAATAATGTGAAAATTTATGTAAAAGTGATTTTTATAAGTGCGTAATGACAATGAAGATCTCTCTACGTGAACCTCCAAGGATGCACAAATGATAGCCTTAATCTATTTTTCTTTGTATTATCTTAGTAAATATCGACGTTGTTATGAAGTGAATCTTGAGGAATAAGCAGAAATCTGTTTTGAATCATATAGCAAGACAGAATATTGAAACACATAGAATAACAATAATTTTCAGTTATTTCTATCAGTAAAAAGGAATCATGAAATATGATTATTTGACGGATAGTATGGTGCAATCGCTTTTATGCTCATGTATTTGCGTTTGTCTAATCAAACAGATATTTCACAATAAACAGAAATACGATAATTTGCATGCATTTATTGATGTGAGAATTATGCTGCTCTGGAATATCCGAGTAAATTAGACGCCATGGAATGAGTCTTTTCTTTCAGACATCTAGCAGTGTTACGTTTGCAGTACCAACAAACTGAATTGCGTTTATATTACTTTCTCATTTTTATTTTATTCTGACCTTAACCGACGTTGCTTTTTAAAGGCACCCGATTTCCAAAACCCTCTCATGATTAGCCAGATGCTCATCACACCAGGCTGGAAGGAAGTTGCTTTTTATTCCATAACTTGTTCTTTCACCATTTCATGCCGTTCATTCAATCATTACTTCGCATTCATTAATCTCTTCTCGCATAAAAAGATGCATGTCGCTTTTAACTCTTAAAAACGAACCCTCTTCTCGCGTTGTTAATATTTTGCTGAAGATTCATAGACATATTTTATTTTAATCACATCAGTGCCATTTGTGCTACAATAAACCAGATAAAAACGAGACAACTGTCTTCAAGTTTTTTGCTATCATGAATCACAACACTAAATACTGATAAATGATAAATGTAATAAAAAGATAGATATTTGATCATTTTAAGCAGCTTTTATTGGAAACGTCACAAAATTTCTTAAAAACTACTATGAATAGCAATGTCGGAATATATATATATATATATATATATATATATATATATATATATATATATATATATATGTGTGTGTGTGTGTGTGTGCGTGTGTGTGTGTGTGCGTGTGTGTGTGTGTGTGTGTGTTTCAGAGAGAGAGTAAAACGAAGAAAGAGAGAGTGTAGGAGAAAGAGAGACAGAGAGAATTACCGTCTTTGAAAAAGTTGGATCTTGTATAAATAAACATGCGAGTGAATATGTGTGTATTAGTCTGTAATTATGTATATGTGAGATTGTATGAGCCTCTGCATGTGTGTACTAGTGTTTCAAGTGTTGAAATTTTGAAAACACTCATTTCTCAATATAAACTTTACACGTAAATTAGAAAATTGTGTATCAAATGAAAACTCCTTCCTTAACCAGTAACAAACAACAGTACAGATCCAATCGAAACCAAGCAGCTTTTTGGGACCAAAGACAAAACAACAGACTGACCAATCAAAGCCAGCTATCCAATATCCTATTCCGGAGAATCGGCCCCAGGAAATGTTTTCAATAGGCACAAATAGATTCTGGAGGACAAAACGTCATTTCTATCATTTTAATCTCCGACTCAATCTCCTAGGGCATTGCCTGAGGTCTTTATACTTTGCGCCTTAATGTTCCTTTTACTGTCTCGAAATTTATCGATCAGTCAACATCTCTCCTTCAATAATTCTGCCCTCTTCATCATTCAATTTTCTCTTCCCCTTTTCATCTCCTTTTTTAAGTTGGTCTTATATTGTCAGTCTGCAAATTTTCCGGGTATTGCTTCTTCTTGATCCGCCTCTTTTGAAGCTTCTATACTTATACCGACTCGTTTGAACATCATCACCAATGTATATATATTTATATATATATATATATATATATATACATATATATATATATATATATATATATATATATATATATATATATATATATATATATATATATATATATATATATATGTGGGCGACATCCAACATTGAATCTTCATACATCAAGATGATGAATCTAACTAAAAATGAATAGGAATAAGAGTGAAAAAGTTATGAACTACAGTAATAACTTTCATTAAGATATTGTGTACTTAAAATTTTCAGAAATAAGTTACAGCTTTATGCAAAATTTAACTGAATAATTTCACTTGATTAATTAACAAATTAAAATTGGACTAGAATTCATGCAAAGCACTCACCGATATGTGTAATTTAAAACCTTTCAGAGCAATCAAAGCTAAAAATACAAATACTAATGTCAATATGAATAATGAGTGTGGGAGAAGAACAGTTGAAAACTATTTGTGATGATTCAAAAGTTAAGTTTATTGCTTGTACTTCATCTGCATGTAAATGTAACCATTGAAATCGGAGACGATGAAAAAACGTTGTGTTTTCTCAGACAATGATCATTGATATCTCTACTATTCTCCCTGTTGGTCTTTTGTTATTTGTTTCTCATTCTTTCTAGGTGTTTACCTCTTTATTACACCAGTTCTCACACAAAGAATATGAGTAAAACGGTAATACACTCCTTATTTCCGTTATTCTCTCATAAATCTACACCAGACACAATGTTTTCTTAAAAATTATCTCCTTTTTCTCTTCCACACCCTGATTAATCTGTTTGATTTCCACGATCTCTCCTTTGAAACAATGTTTTGAATTTTGAATTTCAAACTTTTTAAAATCTCTCTCTCTCTCTCTCTCTCTCTCTCTCTCTCTCTCTCTCTCTCTCTCTCTCTCTCTCTCTCTCTCTCTCTCTCTGAAGATTGTTTTTCTTCATTTGTGTCACTCGATCATTATCGGCCTATTAGGTGTTAATTCAAGTTTAGTTTCACCGGATCAGCTGCCTCTCTGAAATGGCAGCACTGAGTCAATCAGATTGTCAAGTTCTTAGGATCTGTACGGACTAATATGATCCATTAAGGGAAATTCTTTACGCTCCAAATGTTAAGATATATCAATGAATATAGTACTCGTGCTATTTGCTTGTTTTGCCCTCCCCCACTTTTCTCTATATCACTCATGATTTCATCCCAGTATAACTTACTATCGCATTCAATTGCTTGTTTTCGACTACACTCTTAATCACCTTCACTCTCTCTTATTTCTCTCTCACCTTCTCCTCATTTCTCTTTGCATCAAACGATATATTTGTAAACATGTCTACTAAACAATTCTATCCTTTTTTACATCTATCTTTCTCTTCATCCTCTGTAGACATCTTTTTTTCCTTTCCGTTTCCTCAATACCATGTAATTCTATCCACCTTTCAGTTCTTTTTACTCGTCATATTTTGATCATTTCTCTTCTTTTCTTTTTCTCAGCATACCCGTTTCTCTTTATTCCCGTCTTTCTTTTTGTTTCTCCTGTTCACATATTCTCTATAAGTTATGGCAAGATTGACTATAGCTAATATCAATTTGATATTTTCTTTCAAAGTGTCTTTCAATGAGTGTTTTCTCTCCAAATATTTCATCCGTTTTTTCCTTTTCACTTTCAATTGCACCTCATATGTTTTCTTCATTTTCACTGTATGTAGGACTGAGTGAAAAGCAGCGAAAAGAAAAAAGAAGAAAGAAAGAAGTGAATTAAATTTTCGACTGAAAAATAACCCTGGGGGGAAATGTTTCAGTCAATTCCAAACGGTTAGAATCATTCGGGGGTTGGGCTCATTTTCACTGGTTACCAACGTATTTAGAGTGTCAGGACAATTGTTTATTAGGAGGGCCGACTCACAACTTGGCGAAGAGCACACAAAATGAAATCAAACCATCGGTTAGCAGAACAACTTACCTATACAACTCCCCAGTCAGGTGCAGTCCTTCTGCGACAGACTTGACCCTTGTTATATAAACAGGATCATTAGGCAACCATTTGTACAGTGATATGTCGACTTTTTGAAAGCAGGGAAATCAATGGATCAGGGTGGGGATAAAGTCTAACATAAAAGGCTGGGAAAAGATTGAATGGTTTGATTACGAAAAAATGCAGGAAAGGTGTTCAAAGACCGACATTAGAATAGAGGTAATTTCGATAAAATTAAAAGATTTAGAACAGAGAAAGAGAGAGAGAGAGAGTATGGAAATGAAAAATAAGAGAGGGTGCATGCAATGATAAAAAAGAAAAGGGCAGAGAGATAGGGATTTAATTGAAAAGACGGAACAACATTTGCCAAAAAACGAAGTTTGAAAAGATGGAATGAAAGATGTCGAGATTTAAATAATAAAGTTAAAATATTCAAATGTAAAAGTGTGGATGGAATGAAATTTGAATAAATTGAGACAAAATCGATGAATAAAAATCAGAAAATGGAAATGACTAAAAATAAACGAGGCAGGCTGGAAGGTCTTAGCCCATTTCTTGTCTTAGACGTGTTTATTGGTCGATCTGTTGAGTGTCGGAATTTTATGCGTTCTTCGAGTCGGACCACTGCTTTTATTGGGAGTACTCCAATGGCCAACCAAGTGTGCTTAAACACACTGTTGCCAATAAAACAAGTACGTCATGTCACCAGACGATGATTGGCAAAAAAAAAACGATCGGAACAGGGCGGTGTAAAACAAAACCTGACATTCTAAGAAAAACAAACCATGATAGTGTTTAAATGTATCAAGTTGTGGTGCCAGATACAGCAAAAAATAGAAATTTTTAAGAAAATTCATGAGTAATATCAAGTAGATTGAAGAGAAATTTTTTCTGGGGAAAAAGGGAATTAGCATTCTTTTCATGTATAAATGAAATACATTATGTAAAGTACAAATGGATGCCTGTGCAAAGTAAATATATATATATATATATATATATATATATATATATATATATATATATATATATATAGATATAGATAGATAGATAGATAGATAGATAGAGAGAGAAAGAGAGAGTATATAGAATAGGTTATCCTATTGGTTGCAGGTTCGATTCCTGAATCAGTCCCGTTTTGTTCAATCATTTATTCTATCTACGTTGTTTAGGTCAAATGATACATTCACCTTGTAATAACTCCAACGTATATGTATGATCTATATAACAGAACGTAAATTTCAATCATTCTTTTTATCATATATCCAGTGAAATCTGCAGTCGTACATCTAGCGAATCTTTCATCAGACGATGACCATGAAATGAAACATGTTTTTTTCTAGTATGCTTCTTTTTTTTATATATTCTCATGAAGTGTATCAGTAGCGTAATAACACATTTAAATACTGCTTAGAGGTTGTATGGAGCACATATTTTCTTGATTAACCTTGCAACTGCTGCTGATGTTATGTTTGCAAGTAGTTGTTTCTTGGAAAGGTGATGAAATATTGACATAGTACTCTGTGTATAGTGTTGTGGCTCACCAGCCGACCCCTTAGAATAAGAATAACTGAAAAGCTGTAACATTTGAGTCACTTTCAAATGTTGTATTGCTGACCAGGCGTGAAGGGAATTAAGGCTCACCAACCTTTATGGAGGGGCATCAGCTAATAAGACGGCCGATTGAATCTGACCACGTACTATGGCTCAGATGATTCAATCAACGGACCGATTATCGTCGTGAATAGATTTGTGAAACCATTGATCAGGAAGAAGTGAGCGATTAGCTTAGAATTATGTGGGTGTGGCCCAAGAGAAGCGAGAGGGTGTAAAGCTCAACGAGAGGTCACAAGACCAGTGCACAGGTCAGAAGGAGTTAATCCCCAAAACACGGAGATGCAAAACTAGGATCTGATGTGTTGTAGGGGGATGCATATTTTACCTCAGTTCCATTCCTGAACACAACATGCTCTCTGAGGAGAACTGAAGGGTGCACAGTCTAAAACATTGAGAAGAATCAAGTAATTCGTCTAAAATTCTTTTTTTTTTAATTACAAGTGCAAGGTTTATTGATTAACCTCGTATGTACGTATAAGTCAGCCGTAAATAAAAGGTCAAAATTAAATATTCATTTAGAGACACCTGAAATGATTGCTTATATAATGTATAATGAGAGGGTTTGCAACGTTAAAATTTCTCAAAGACAAACGGCTTCTCCTAGCTTGTAAAAATATGATCTGACAAATAGTTCGGCCTATACTGTGGGCACCTGCCCTTGCCTCTTTGGCTGACCTTGACTTTTAAGGTTATATCTTATATCTTCCCTCTATATTTTTTGTTACAAAAGTTGTGATGGAAAAGACACCTGCGTTTGTCAAGTGGTTTGTCGATTGTATACTTGACAAATGGGCAAGACATACGAAGGGGACAGCTATGTTGAGATTTATGATTGGGTTTGGATAATTCTATTGATTTTCCTTCAGGTCTCTCATCCATTCTTTTTCTACAGGTCTCTCATCCGTCTTTCATTCTTCAGACTTTCAGTCACCTTTTTCCACCGTTGCTCCCTTTTTTTTCTAACCAAAAGGGCTCCTGTTTTTGTCAACATTTTTCCTTACATTCTTTCCTTCTCCCTCGTTTTCTCTTCTCCTTCCTCTCTTTTCGTTACATTCTGTTTTATTCTTCTTTATTCAAGTTTATCGCCCTTTGTTCTTCATTTATATTTACTCCAGGGTAATTTCCACACTGCTCTATTTTTCTTGTCTATGGGGAGATATTTCTTTCTTTCTGAGAGAGTTTTTTTAATAAATCTTTCTTCACCTATTTCTTCTTAAATTCTATCAATATCACTTTTTGTCGTAGTCATTACCTCTCTGCTTTATTCAACTTTCACTTTAATGTAATTTTATCGTCCCTCTTTTTCGAGAAATCATTTTTCTTTCTGGATCATTTTATTCCAATTCTTTCCTTGCCAATATAAGTACCTTTTGAATATAATATTTAATAATATCGATGTATTCAATATCTATCAAAACCTATTTCTGTTTATTTGTGCATATTATGTTTTTCTCTTTTCAATTTCAAATATATTTATTGTTGCGTATTTAGAACGTAGTTGTTTTACCCTTTCTTTCTTTTTATTTTTACTGTATCTTGATTTGTAGCCAGTTTTTTTTATTTCCTTTCTGTTATCCAGGTTTGTGTTTACTACTTTATTTTTTACTGCTCACTGCTTTCACTCTTAACAAATGTGTATACAAAATATTACGTCTCTGAATATTTTTGCCCAGCATTGTGACTTGGAAAGTAGTTTCTTCTCCGAGCACAACTATCTGGTTGAAAACCATTGATAAATAATTACAGGCGAGGGTTGTTCAGTCATTGTAGCCATTTAGTCGTATATACACAGGTCATTTTAAGAGTCATGTGTGCATTTACTCACTTTCAATAGCAGCTATGTACAGACATAGCTAATAGTATGTCTTCGCTTAAATCATAAACCCCATTTGTACATAGCATTAGAATGCATTATTATAATTTTTGTGCTTTAAACAAAGGAAATTTTCATTTTTCAGACTTTCAACTTAAAAGTAAAGGCGCCTGTATCTCGTTGATGTTTGCTCACATCTGTATTATGAACCTAGATGGATAGATAAATTCTATCTCCGTGGATGAGTGTGTGTGTGTGTGTGTGTGTGTGTGTGTGTGTGTGTGTGTGTGTGTGTGTGTGTATGTATGTGTGTGTGTGCATGCATGCACCCGCTGCATTCGTGATGTGACCCTGGCTACCGATTTGTTTCATTCCTTTAAGCCTAATTGTTGTCCGGGCGATTTTCTCTATTTGCCAATTAACACCTTGTTTACAAAGTGCGTTTTAGAAATCATTGGAGCGAAGAAAGACTAAGAAGTTAATGGGAATAATAATGGTGGAATGAAAAAACCGTTCCAGGGATTGTCCTACTTGTCGTGCCTCCACTTTTTGACATTAGTACTCTGGTTCTGTATGAAATCTGAAAACTCAGAGGTCAATATGCGTGATGATAGATAGACGATAATTACATAAAATATGAGTATCACCAAAGATGCCAACGAAGCTATTCTGATCTTTCTCCTGCTGATGGTTTCAGTAAAAAACGAGAAAGAACAAATAAATTTAAATAAGTATACGAAACGAAAATATGTTCACGAAAAATATTTCTATTATTTTTTTTTTTTGAAACTGCATAAAAGAAATGAAAATGAATAAACTAATACTTTAATTCAAATGTTTTGATTAAATGTCTTGATCATTTCAATCGACTGCAATTGGGCGATTAAATGTTTAGCGCACTACCCTTAATATGAGTGTTGCTTTTTTATACAGATCGACTGGTCATCTTCCATCTTTTTTTGGCTAATTCTAATGACACCTACTCACAAGATACGTTCTGATGATCGATATATACAGTTTTCAGTGGAATTTTTACTCCAGATTTTAAAATTTGCAATGTGCATCTAAACCATAGTATTCGATTGGACCAAGTTTTTTTATAGACACTTGATTTGGCCCAGCATTTTTTTCTCCAATTTATTAACATGTGACAAGAGTTTTACAGTTGAAAATAAGACTAATTTCGAATGTCAAGCGCAAATGATCCATATTCAAATATAAATCGTCTTTTCTATTCATGTCACCATAATACGATTGGTTAATGTTATCATTTTGAAATCGACATTTTGGTAGTTCAAACGAAAATTCCCTATTTTTAAAACAATATTACTTATAGTAAAGAACGCCGTGAGTATATATCAATATAGGAGAAAATAGGAGCAGAAAGAAAACTGCCTACCAGCTCAGTATGTTAATACAATTGCAAAAACTTTTAAAATAATGAACAAAAATACTTTAGTTATACTAAAATCGAGGGAAAAAAATTAAAATATTGAAATTTTAATAGAGGCAAAATTGAACAATCTTATCCGACAAAGTTTAGTTACACATAAGTACATCTTATTATTAATAGCTATTATGTGCCACTGCAATAAAACCTGCTAAGAATATTTTATATGTGAATATTATTGTTCAGTATTGGAAAAAAAATATAATCATATGAACACATAGAGCAGATAGGCCTTAAAGTGATATCGAAATATATACGGAATGATGAAAATACTCAGAACTAAAAGTAACACTAATATTAATACTGCTATGAGGCATTGAACAAAGTAGAGTTAGTAGGAACAAAACTAGTAGGCTTGTGAAGGGTTACGAAAATATTTGCTAGCAGTAATTGCAAACCAAGGCTATGCTACTAACTATTGAAATATGAAATCAATGTGTCCGAATACTTTTCCACCTTTACTTATGCTTATTTTCCATACTGCATTCTGTATATTTGAAAATATGTATCTTTTTCTTCAGTAATCAATTTTATATCAAACCACATCATCCGTCTAAATTTAAAGTACATCAGAAGTATAATAAATTAAGATTTCGTGGGTGTCTTGATAACTGTTTCCCTATATGGAAAGTGCTGACCAAAGCGGCCTGTTCTTCCTTCAAGAAAATATAAGAACCAAAAAAATTCGAATAATCCGATATGATAAAAAGTAACAAAATTATGGAGAAAAACAATTTGTTTTTTAAATAATCCTTTGATTATTAACCATAAACTGCGAACCACAGGAACAGTAGTGATTGTAGAAATAAATAGTCCTTTGGGGAAAAATGTATTTGTGAATGTAAATTTCTCAAACTGTTACTGAAATATACAAATGTAAAGGTTTGTTTGAAACGACAATACCATTTATGATGTGAGCTGCTCACAATGTGACCATCAGTAGCTCACCTCAAGGTCTTTGTCTCCAGCCTGATTATCACACGGCTGAAAATATCATCTTCATCAATATCACTGACAGATGAACGGTGGAGTTAATGGACAGAAAAATATCGTCTCCATCGCTTTTTGTATATATATATATATATGAATTTCCAAGTATGATACGTGTAAAAAAGAGTAAAATCCTTAGAATTTTTTATACAGGAAAAGTTACAACTTATTTCAGATAACAAGTGTTGGAACCTTCAAAAATACATCATTCAAACATTTTGTCATTATATTTGTGATTTTATACACCACGGAATATACGATCAAATGTGATAATTATTTCTCATGTTGGATATAGTCACTTAATTCAAATATATTCGAATATATTATTTGGAAACACTGTTAAAACTTTTCTAAATCCCAATTTGAATGCGTACGCGTGGATTCCTTTCATAGCAAATTTTATGGACTTGTGAAAACTCTGATGAAAATTCAAGCAAAAGTTTCTTCTTTCTAGCAACCAGATTTTCCAAACTCGAAGCAATTCGAAACCTGTTGGATGTAAAATATAAGTGCATTTTTCATGCTGTTTGAATTGAATTTGGCGCTTCTGAAACATTATTTCGACCCGAAATTAATCAATGATACTGTTCTCCAATTATGAAAGGCCAATCAATCCCGCAGGTGAAAAGCTTTTGACCCAGTATGAAATTATTTCCTTTGTCTCCAAAAATATTTCTCTGTAACAAATCAGCGCATGAATAGCGCATATCTATGCAATATTTATAAAATTCGAAACTATGAATACTGATATATCTTTTCCGAAGTAAATTTCAATCAAATATCTCATTTTCGTTCTTGTAATATTATGGACTAATTTACTTTACACATCGGTGATATTTGTCACTGTTACTTTTTCTTTTACTTAGTACTCTTATTTGGTTTTGCATTTTATTTTCATCGAATGAACCATGTTCTCTTTTTCCATAGTCAACAATTGCTTCATCATCATCTTTTCTTACTCTCTGTTCACATCTTACTACATTTTTTCTGTCCACTAACCCCACCATTCATCTGTCAGTGGTTACTGTCTAAAGTTATGGACTTGCAATTATAAACCAGTCATAAGAAGCTATTTTGGGATCAAACTAGCGTGACGCCAATCAGTTGCCAGCTTCTGATCTCGTTTCTATTGATTCATCCATTTCAGCCATTTTGTCGGTGCTTTTGCTATCGTTTTTATTATCTATTCATCTACAAAACGGAAGCTATTTGTTACAGACAGACAGATTTTCCCTCGAAGAATGCGTGCTAAAGTGAAGGTCAGACATGAGGATTTACTATTGAAAAACGATTGAGATTCACTTATACATATATTTACTCTGTAACCATTCATCCCTCAATTTCTGTCGAAGATCAGTTATTATACACTGATACACGAACACATTGACACATATGTGTATTTATGACATTATACATGTGTCTGTGCGTGTGTGCGTGTATTTCTATGCCTCTGCCTGAGAGTGAGGATAAACAATATGATGCTTGAAGACACATTGTTTTAGTTTGCCGCCTGAACAACCAAATACTTCCAATAATTTCTAGCATAACTAAATCAATGTCTGAAGATAAACTTCGACGATTTCTCTCAAAATCACCTCATAAAATTAACAAATCTCCATATCACTTTCCTATTTTCAGATTTTTTTCTCATGCGCATGCTCCATTCTCTTATTTCGTTTGTTTCGCTTTTTGCAAACATTTTTTTTCTTTTTCTTTAAAAATTTTTAGTCAGATATCACATTTACTCAGTCAAACTGACTTAGGAAGACTCTACTCGCTTTGTTGTGACATAAAGTCAGATTTTTAAAATATTCATGTTTTCTGCTTTAGCTGAATGTCTTTCAATCTATTTTATAAAGATGCCTGCAATACTTTGATAACAACCTCGACTGACAAATATGTACTTTCTATCCTATTAGAATGCAACGAGAAAAAGCTCTGAATAGAACGAATCCCCATTGTACAGTGATGTCTTAAAATATGGAGTTTACCCCATAATTTTTCATCGATACTTAACTCTACCATGAAGCAATACACTGGGTTAGAATCCAGCCTGTGTCATATATTCAGACAAAAAGACAAATAGTTCTATTTCACTCGGAGAGTATTTTATTTGCATAAGATTAAAATGTCGATCAATTTGCAATAGACAAGTGTTGACATAGTTTCCTGTTCCCATCTCAATGTTACATTCTTCTTGCAAAAATAGTTGCTCCCTGATGTGCTTCTAATATAAAGTCATCATTGTTGGCAACTGTTAGAGTGCAAAAGCTAATTTACCCGCCATTTTGCACTCGTGCAAGTACATCGCTATTTCCATCTCTGTTGAACTCACCTTATTCATAAACACTGACAGGATTTTCTTCTCACTTCTATGCATCATATTTCTTTCTGTCTGTTCTTATCCCTCTTTCCTGTTCTATCTCTTCTTCCTGTGCCTGATCTATCCTCAACCTAAACAATGTGCCGTCTAATTTAGGCTGTGACTTATTTGAACTGTTTATAAAGACTTCTCAAAATTATTAGGATAATAACTGGGAGAGAAAAGTGCTATGGATATAACTGGACGCTCGATATAAACAAAAGTAGTTCACTTTAGTATTGATAGACATAGAAATCGAAAACAAATTTCATGAAGTATAGCATACTTAGCGTTATAACATAGGCAAAACAGTATAGATACCAACACAAATACATATATATGCTCTCTCTCTCTCTCTCTCTCACACACACACACACACATACCCACACACATACACATATACACAATATATTTATGCGCGAGTATGCGTGAGTATGCGTGGCTGTATGTGCCAATGGATGTGCCTCTGTTAGTCATGAAGAAAGCCCTTTCTCCAGTCACACAGAAGATGAAATGTTTTCTTTATCAATAAGAAACACACTTTGTACATATTCACTGATATCTACTTTTATATTCATATTACCTCGAAACAAACGTTAAACACGTGATTGATATATGCTAAAATCGTGAAATAAGAAAAGAATCACCTTTTTATCGGATTGTACTATCAATATTTCCAATTATAGATTTCTCGACGACAGTTAATTAAATTTTTGGTGAGTGTCACAATGTCATACATTGACAGATGAACAAATATACGTGTGTGTCTTTCAGGATTAACAAAGGTTAAGTAAATGTTTGTGTACATTTTATTATGGAGCATTTGAGGATATTTTGAACGAATAGTCCATATAATGTATGTGAGACATCAGTAATCACACTCCATTATCTTTATGAGAATGTTTAGTTCGATTCATAATTATCAAACAGATTCCTTTGGTTTCGAGACACTTTTGTCGTGATCGAAAACAAAGGAATGGGTTGTGGAATTTCCGTTAAGTTGAATAGCAACAGTTGGGAAACATGTAATTCTGTTTTTTTTTAATTTATTCTTATCACGTTAGACAAATTTGAAGATCGTCAGGTTATCACGTTGATACAATGACGGAGGACTGCAATAAAAAATTGCATTTTTTATTCAGTATGAGGGCTGAGACCTGAAGGTTTGCCTCAGAACGTTGAACAAAGGTCTTATTTATCAGGGCGACCCCGAGCGGATTTCGTCGATTAGCTGGGCAAGGCTGAGCCACACCTATTTGGACAAAGTCTTCCCATTTGTTGACTGCTGGGGAAAGAAGGAGTGTCCTTGCCCCTCCGTCGAGTGCCGTCCAAAACCGGGTTTAGCGAGTTTTCTCTTTAATTATTTCAAAATGATTTATCCCATATACCGCCCTGTTGAAAGTATTTTAGTGTCTCCGCCACTAAAAAGTCACTGGCACTAGGCACACTCACTTTTGCCCGATCTAAAGCCGACAAGACCGATTCTATTAATACGCAATCACAGCCCACCGTCGTACATTCCACAGAGTTAGCTCGTACGCACATGTGCGCACGCTCAAACGCACACAGTGTGACCACGAGGATAAATATCAAATATCAGCTTAAGAAAGGAAGAAAAATGCCAAAAATTAACAAATAAAGGGAAAATTGACAGAATGTGATGATAGAAAAATAATCAATACGGAGCATATACAAATTGCTTTTTTTTTCTTCATCTTGAATTAACAAATAATGTTGGAATAGCAAATTTCTTAGTTCAAAATGAAAAAGGCTTGACAAAAAGAAAAAGCAAAATCATATTTTTAAACAAGTAATTAGAGAACAAGGATTCAAAAGGAGTTAATACGATGTAAACATTAAAATTGTGAATGTGTTAATACAAACATCAACGAGGACATTGCATTTCCTAAAAAATAATATCAATGCTAAAAGTTCACGAAAGGTAAGATTTATAATTTTCTATGCTCATATAGGGAGCATTTCACTCACCAATATCATATTCTGAATTTTCGTTTCTCTACCAAAATATGGCCTATTTCATTGGTAGTGAAATCTTATCTGACTTATGCAGGACAATTCCTAATTTTTCCTGCTTATTGATCTTCCTGTTCTGCAAACCTTTGTCCCCAAATTTACAAATTTTGTCAAGCTGACGTGATAGGTGTTCATATAAAATACGATCAAACTTCACATACAAACATTCACATTTGATCTCACAAGATTTCGCTATAAACCCAGGCAGAATATAAATTGTGAAAAAATGATTCTTAGATTTATCCTTTTCTGGGTTGGAACCTCTGAACTACAGGCTCAATGTACCTTTGCTCAAACCACCAGATTCAAAATGGTTAATATTTTGGAATTAAATTTCTGAATTCATCAAGGTGATATCACTTTGGCCCGAATTCGCAAAGTTTTCAAATATCTAAAAAATGTTCCAAGTCTTTATCCTCGATACATTTTGCACTATTATACTTTCACTTGGGTTTTATGTCCTCATTTATGTTTGATCAGTATCATAACATTCTCAAGATGATGGTAGATTGTAAAAGAGAGAGGAGCCTTTCTTCCGCTTGAGGGTGTTACATAAACATCTGTTCATTAAGGAATGGGTATAAATGGTCCGACATAATGATTGTAATTGCGTAGTATCATATAATAATTCCTATTTGAAATGATTATCTGTCATTTATGTGGTCTAGGCCAGAATGTATTGACTGGAAATCATTTTAAATAAAAGTTTCAATATAACAAAACGTAATATATAATCATTTTGTAGGATCATATGTATCCATTTCTCAATACATAACCGTCGCGTTAAAAGGAACAGATGGGACAAATATAGACCAAAAATTATCAGGATGGGAATTTGGAGTGAAAAGAGTCATTTTTGCCTTTGCATTACCAGTGTTTTGCTCAATGGACGGAACTACCCTATTGGTCACAGGTTTGGTTTTTGCATCATACCCATTTTCTTTCATTGTTTATTCTATGTTGTTGAAGCCAAATGATGTATTAATCGTGTAACGACGGAAAATCATTTCAAATAAGAATTTCTATACAATATAATAATGTAACATGAGGCAATTTATAATCACAAACGTTTGTGTACATTAAGAACTATTTGCGTCGGATGACGGCTTAGATTTCTTTCAAAATTTATCAGTTAGATGCTGTAACAATACAGAATGTAACAATTTTAAAACATTGACCATATATGCTTTTTCATTCTTTGGTCAGTAAGATTTTGCAATTCATTGGAGGAAGCGCTTAATTCTCACAATGTTTTATGAGATATGAAACTTTCTCCTTTGGACACATTTCTAAATCGGCCCAAGCCATTCTTTAATAGACTAAACTTCACATACCATTCACATACCATCTCTTATCAGATATTTATTCAGATATTTTGGGCAAAGCTCGTTATTGAAAATTTCATCTTGAAAAGAACCGAACCATCTTTTCTTCCCCAAACGGTAATCAATGCACCCTGTTCTGTCCTATGACCCAAGCTGTCTTAGGTTCGTTCCTTGGTGGCATATTCTCTTTGAAGGTATGATTTTCAAACATTAGTATTGTTCATAGAATTCCAAGTGAGAAACGAAGTTACCAACGTTAGTTTTGAGGAAAAGCACGCATACTAGCTCACATGAATCAAGATTTAATGTTTAAGTATTCCTCCTGTCAATATCCGATTCTTGTTTTTCAACAGACTCACGTTTCGACTCTTTTCCCTCACTTATCATTATTTTGGGTTTGTACTTCACTTGTTTTTGTTTGTTTGCTTGTTTTTTTTTCTTTTATATTCTGATTATTTCCTTGGAATCTTTCTTGTATTCATACTTTTCCTGTTCTGAACTCTCATTTATCGGTTTCCTTGGTTTGTTTTAATACTTTTCTACTTCAGAAATGTTATTCTCTCTCTCTCTCTCTCTCTCTCTCTCTCTCTCTCTCTCTCTCTCTCTCTCTCTCTCTCTCTCTCTCTCTCTCTCTCTCTTTTCTATATCCTATTTTCTTTCTTCAGCTCTTATCCATTTTCTTGGGATTTTATTTCTGCACCATCTAATTTCCACTAATCCTCCTATCCCATGTATCACGAGTTGTGCTTAAATCATTGTATTTCTCTTCGGTTTGATTCTCTTTTGATGTTCAACTGTTCCCTTCGTTTACATGTCACGTTCTTATCTAACTGTAGGGTAGAAATGTAGACTTGAGAATTCAAAATATACACTTGAATACACTCGTATGTAAGCATGCATATACCTTATATATGTGTGTGTATATATATATATATATATATATATATATATATATATATATATATATATATATATATATATATAAGTATAGGAATACGTGTGTGTAATAGAGAGAGGGGGGAAAAAGAGGATGCAAACAGTTCACGAGTTTAAATTCAGGTATAGTGATGTGTATTTGAACCAGACACAAATGCTCTTACATATATGTATACATACACACACACACACACACACACACACACACACACACACATATACATACATACATACATAAAAGTAGCTAAGATGCTAAATTAGAAAATTGAAAAAATAGAAAATTATCAAAATAATAGTCACAAGCAAAAAAGCTCCCCAGAATTACTCGAATGTTGATAAGTCCTGAGGATGATTTTCAGTGTTTTCTACATCTTTCAAAGATATGTACTGACATATGCATAGATATATATGCATGTATATGGTAACATCTCTCGAAAACTCATTTTTCAGATAGATTTACACACAAACACACACACACACTCTCTCTCTCTCTCTCTCTCTCTTTCTTCCTCTTTCTCTCTCTCTTTCTCACGCAAACATATACATAGACACACACACATTCACGAATTCACTTATATGAAATATCAACTGAAAGTTTTCCGTATGTTATATTGTCACTTTCATGGAAGAAGCAAAAACCGAATAAATGTTCAACGTTTATTTGCCCCTAGCCTTTTTAGAAGCATTTCGGAGATTCCTGTTTCCTAAACTCCTTACCATCCCAACAACAGATAACTTAACACAAATAACCATCATCAAAACTTCCGGGTCAGAGAATTCACATTTTTTTATATATATACAGTAATCATAACAGTATATTTGTTTCATGCCATTCTTGCTGACTGAATGTTCTGCTTTCGAATGATTGAGGGAACTTGTGTACATGAATAAGTATGCATTCAAACATTGGATCATAAATACAAATGAGTAGAGATATATATTTTCTTTTCACTAGTAACACACAGATGACCCACTTGAATTGACCAAAGCGATTCGTTAATGCAATAAGTGTGACAAGGCTATGTCATTTGTCAATCGTCTTGGTTATTCCTTCCAGAAAAGAAAAAAACACTCGATAAAAGAAATTAAATTCTAACAAGTAATTAGAAAGAAATAATTCTCACTTGTTTATTTACAGCTCTTTATTTTTCGGTGCGTTTTCATTATCCGTTTTTTTTTAACCCAATCTCATTCGTTGCCCCCTTCACTCCCTCTACTACCTTCCTTTCCCCCTCTCACTCTTATATATATATATATATATATATATATATATATATATATATATATATAGATAGATAGATAGATAGATAGATAGATAGATAGATAGATAGATAGATAGATAGATAATCCACTGGCTTTCTTGTTGCTATTCTTTTTTTTCTTTTTAATTTCAATCGCCCCTTCATGTTTTCACTTAATATTTTTGTCTCTTCAGATTTTATTTTCGCTTTTTCAATTTCCTTGTTTTGTTTTTCCACTTCCCATTTTCTTCCGCGGTTATCTCCTAAATTTTGACTTTTCAAAATCTTTAAATGTTTAATACGATTGTTGGTTTTTGTATTAAAAGTCGAAGAGGTTTGGAATTTCTACAAACGACGAGATAAATTTGTTCACGTTTCGAGTGTGAATAGATTTATCTGTAATCTAATAAGACCAAATGTTAGGAACGGGGTTTGCCCAAAATAGAATGATGTAATCGTTAACTTTATAAAATAATTTTGAATAGATTCTCATTTCAAGTAAAGATGTCACATAGGTGATACTCATTAGCGATTTTTTTCTCCTGCAAAGATATTTCACTCATTTTTGACTTGAATCATATTTATTTAAAAGCTGCTCATGCTATTAAATAGTAACTCATTTTATCCGTCAATATGAGAAGACGTTATGTTTTCGACTTGACTCTTTCATTTTTTATTTTTGAATTTATTCGTGCTATATTTTACAAATACATGAATGAATAGACAGTTGTAAAAGAAAAGAATTGTAAGGAGGAAATTCCAACTTTCGTTTCGGGGACTGAAATTGGAGATATTAAGCAAAACATTTAGATGGAAAATAGAAAAAATACAAAGAAAAACGGGTATTGTAATGATCGCTTCTTTAATGTTCTAAAGGTTTAGTACCCCCTCAAGCAGAATTTGATCAGCTGATAGAAACACCTATGTTGTCGAAATCCCTGCCAATGAAAAAGATTTAATGTTGAAGACAATGCCATTGTATTATTTATCGGTTTACTTGCTGGTCTTGGCAGAGTTGTTCTTGAAATTCCCCATGATCAGTACGTGTTTTCTTTACTATGTTATTTATATCAATAGAGTTTGTAAAGCATATTCAGTTTTTTATCTGCAAAGCCAGCATCAGATGCTTCATTTTAGATGTTGGCCACATCCTATCAGTCGAATTCTTTATCACAGATATTTAACTTTGGGATTATTAGAATATTCCAGAGGGAGCAGGCATTTGTGACAGACATTTTGAATCTATGGTGCGATGGATGCTCCAGATGCGAGTTTATCTTGTTTTGAGCATTTTTACATGATAATATACTTATCTCTGACAGTTTTGAATTTATCGCAATTAGGAAATCAATGAACTGAAAAAATGATTTGAGTGGATAAAAATTAAGTATATTGGATGTCATGTTTCAAGTACAAAAATACTTTCAAACCGATTCAAGACTTTGGGTACAATATATAAAATTATGAAAAATACCACATAAACTGATGTATTTTATATGATATTCAAAACGATTTCATTTATTTACTAAAAATTATGCTGCCATTGGTGAGTAAATGTTTCTCTTCTTGTAGCTTTCCTGTATTTTGCATATGTCCTCAGTTATAGCATTCTGATATTTTCTATCTCTTACACTGTTTGCTTCGAAACAATCCTCTTCTTTTGTCTGTGTCCCTCTTTTTTAGAACCAGCACATCCATAAACTCTTTTCTCTCCTTGTATATTTTCTGTTATTGTTTGTTTGTGTCTCGACACTGACATAAAATTCATATGCCTACAATCCTGAATCCAATAATATATCTCAAACAAATATTAATGTTAGTTTATATCTCAAAATTGTCTTACTCCAGCTCATATTTCTCTTATTTTCTTTTTTTCCATCTATTTCTTTATTTTTCTTTCTTTCTCTTTGATTATATCAGTCTTTCTTGTTCTCTGTCTTTTTTCTTTCATGTCCTGAATTATGTTTTCTCAGAAAAAGTTATGTATATGTATGTGTATGTGAGTGTGTGTGTGTGTGTGTATGGCTGTGTGCACACTTATGTATGTATTTATATATGTATGTATGTGGGATGGCAACAGATCCTTTTTTCTGATTGTCGTCCTATTATATTCCTTTATAAATAAAAGCAGCGTCATAATGATAATCAATATTGTTTCAATGCTTAGTTTTGTTGATAAAGGTTTTTTTCGCAGAATTTTTACGACTGTTCTGATTGTTTTCATGTTTATTTCTTCTATTATAACAATCGATATCAGTAATGTCGCTGATGTTGCTAGAAACATCATTTGCATTGGTTATATATCAACATGTGAATTTTGATTCCTATAGGCGCCGTCAATTTAACTTTTACCCTTGTTACTTCCATCATAACTATTGCCACAGATAATGACCTAGGAATATGTTTGGTATTGCTGCAGGCAAAATTGTTGTTTCTATGAATGACGACATAATAATTCTGTTCATGGCCATCACGATGACCTCTGTTATCATCATTTACAATCAACCTTCCAGCCCTTTGTCTCTGGAGAGTTTTTCTTCTCTTAACGCTTTCCATCTATTTTTTTTTTAATTTGCAGCACTTTGTGTTAAAATTGTTTGCCCCTAGGAATTTCTATAGTATAATAATGCAATATAACCAAAAAAATTGGAGAATAGCGCTATTATAATTCTTGTGTCAAGCTGTTGGAAATGTTGATCTCTCTCTCTCTCTCTCTCTCTCTCTCTCTCTCTCTCTCTCTCTCTCTCTCTCTCCATTCTGTCCCTTGATCATATATATCCTTTAGTATAGTCCTTTGTCCATGTTGATCTTTTTCTATCTTTTTGAGTTATCCATAACATGGCTCTTTTTATGGCTTTCTGCTATACTAAGTTGGTTTTTGGTTCGTTTTTAACGATTATAGCTCCTGATTATGACTTCTTTATTGTGAGTTTTTGCAAACTCTATTGGTGTAAAACTTTATACTCTAATTAGTATTTCATCTTTCACATGAATGTTATCGAATATGTTAATCTTTTTACCGGAGAACACAGCAGGAGCTAATTTTGAATTTGTATGTTTGCTATAAATGTCATCATTATTATCAGCAGCAGTATTTAGGTGTTTGTTGTTGGACATACACCTTCCTCAAGATTCGCCAGACCTCCCTATCATAGGCACTGCGAGGCCAATACTTTCTGAATTGTCTAGTTCATCACACCAACTTATATTTTGCTTGTAACATTTTTGCATATGATCTCTGAGGATCCACTTGTAAATTGTGATGTTCAGCGATTGTCAGACATTCTTGCAAGATGACCAGCCTATTGCAATTTTAATTTTCTAATGGTTTCTATGATATATTTTGACTCCTGCTTCTTTTATAAGTTACATGACACAATCAATATATTTGGATTAGGAGCCATGCGTTTAGGTTTCAAAAAAAGATATTCGTTCTGTTTGATGGCCCAGAACATAACCTTTACTTTTCTTTTTAAACGAGATAGTTGAATACTGGAACATTGCGCATTAACAGTTTATGTTTTAGCAACTTAAAATTTGGAATTCTCTTTGCATCCAAGCAAATAGAAAAAAAAAGAACTTTTTTATAGTATATACCGATAGTGGCGGTGGTCTTAGATCTTGCAATGATTTTTCATCGCCAAGGAATAACTTATCTTGAAATGAAATCCTTCCTTTGTCGAACAAGAAAAAAGTAAAGTGACGATACTTACCTCAGGTTAATGTCTGAAATGATTCCTTACTTCTGACTTTTCTCCAAAGCTTGTTTATGATGTTGACTGATTGAACAAGCAATAAAGAACGGTGTAAATTTCAACAATTTCAACAATATTTTCAAGATGTCACAAGAATCATGTAAAAGAAGTTACTGCGTAAAAGATAGCACCAGTAAAAGTGAATATTAAAGATGCATATAGACGAAAAAAAAAACACTCATACAGCGTCAGAGTTGGAAGAACTTGGACCAAAAATGGAGAATACAAAAACCCCAAAACATTAGAAAAAACATAACTTCAATGTTCAGTCTTGTTTGAAAGAAGATTGAACTTTGAGAAGTTCTGTTTTTTTTTTATCTTCGATTCAAATTCTGTCTATATGAGGATGTTGATATGAACTTTTCCAAATCCATCGAATCAGTTTCAACTCACTGTGTGCATAAATTCTAATATGTATACGTTTATATGAATGTACCAGTAAATGTGTACGCATAATGTCCGTATATATGTGTGCGTGGTTGTGCGTACACGCACGCGTGCGGGGGCATATGCATCGATATTTGTACATATGCATTTTCATATGTATATGATAAACAGACTTTGAGAGTGTTACGTGCACAAGCAGCGAGAGAGGGGGAGTAAAGAGAGAGAGAGAGAAAGAAAGAATGCAGTGGATAGATACAAAAGTAAATACCTGATTGGCGGCCATAGCAAGTATCTTAAGTAGGCATTTGTTTATATATAACTAAATATGCCAATCCGTTAGGCATTCCAGCGTAGGTCGCATGTAAAGGCATATCACAAAATTTCTTGTCTTAAACGCAGTATAGGTTATTGTGTTAGTGTATTAGTACGTGGTTGCACGTGTATATCTATGAATAATATCACAGACAGTATGATTGTGTGCGATCACATTAATGTGTAAGTGTTTTAGAGTCCGAATATCTTTATCAATCAATCATTTTCTTTATATGCATAGAGGCAAACATGTTCCCTCTATATAAATGTGTGTTCGTGTGTGTATTCGTGTGGGGGGGAGCAATTTGATGTTATTGCACTTAGCGTACCGCTGTTATGTGCTTGGGGTCTTCGATCGTTGGATTCCCTAAGTCATTCCATTGTCCGTTGCCTGATTCCAAAATCAACTCAGTCCATTGTCTGCATTAGTGCTCAGCTATTTCACAGAGTCAGGGTCGATTGTATACTTTTCTATGGGTCTAATGTAGGCGCTATTCAAGTAACAGATCGATAACCCCGGGAACCGCTTCACCTGCCTTGTGTTTGGCTTTCCTAAGTAGACATATACGCATATATATGTATTCATATGTACAGGCATAATAAGTTTTTATATGCGCTTTTGACTTGTACTTACATGGATATGTAGATAGATAGGTTTTATTTTTCACCTACATAATAATGACATATGCCCCCATGTACACGTATTGTATGCGTATTTATGTGCCTCAACCTACAAGTCGATTCAAATAGTATTGATATACACAACATATCTTAAAATATGTCATTCATTCACGTTAGTAATAATGATTACTTGTGACATCCTTTTTCGAAGTCGGCAACCAGTAAGAATTGAACTCATAACCACTGGTTTTCAAAGCAAAATGCCTGGTCTAAAAAGTATGTAAACTCAATATTTTGACGTGCATTAATGCATGTATATACGTTATCGTATCTTTTACTTCTGTGAATATGTAATACAAATTAATATAAGTCAGGGATTATCCGGAGATTTTACCATTTCAATATTCTATAGTGTGAAGTATAGCATGCATCCCATTTCAAGACGTCTTTACTAACATCTATTTCCTGCTTGAGCTAGATTTTAAATCAATTCTATTATTGCTTACTTTGTTATTGTTTTTTGTCAGATCATTTTGCTTATTTTTCAGAGTGAGCAACTTTGTGCAAGAGACTTTTGCATCATTAGATATATAAAAATCAAAGCTGAAATACCCGGAAATATTGTCGTTTTAGTCTAAATACCAAATAGGGAAGCCATTTGAACGTATATCCGTGAAGCCATTTTTTTTTAACTTCAAGTATGATTGAAAAAAATTGAAGACGTTTGGGTTGCTGACAAAACAGATTAAGTAATTAAAATACAATTATAAATCATCGAGATTTTTTTCGTGCCAAATTATGTAGGAAATGAAAAGTAACTGTAATGTATCGTCTATAATCTAATATTATCAAATATCATATAAACATTTTCATATATCCAAATTATGGATTCTGATATGTTTTAATTGTGTTTTCGATAAATACGATCTTCGGTGAAGGTTTTTAGATTTGTTTTCAATCGACTTTACAGCCAGATGATTTTTTCAGGAAATGTTGACATCTGCTTTCAAGAATTGCAGCCTAAATCTCAAGCTACGAATGTGAAATTCAGTGGCTGTCAAAAGCTTGCAATGATTTCAGACTGATTGCTTCCAGATAATATTGCGTCACCTGCAAATGATCTGACTTATAAATAATCCATTTATTATTCACTGACATTTTCTCTTGGTAAAAACGTTGGCACTGTCATCAATCATGCAGTATTTGTGCTTTTCTCGATTGCAGTCCTCTCCCCCTTCTCACCTAAATAAATAAACAACAACAACAGCAACAACAACAACAACAACAACAACAACAACAACAACAACAATAATAATAATAATAATAATAATAATAATAATAATAATAATAATAATAATAATAATAATACAGAAACACTAGAATAAGCAACAGTGATACACTGGGAACTGAGCATAGGAATTGGATTTAACCACGTGGAAAAGCAGTACCAGTGAAAATCAGAGTCTGCCTTAGGGAATTGAAATCATAAATTTGGGATTTTAACCGCCAAACTGAACCCATCCAGGCAAGGAGACTGGACTAAGAAATCGAGGATAAAAAGAGGAGGACCTGCCCAATATAAACGTGGTTGTACCAACAGACTACGGAGTAAATAGGAAGGAGAGTGAAAAGCTGGAAAAATACCAGGACCTGGCAAGAAAACTGAAGAAGGTGGTATCAGTAATCGTGGGTGCACTCGGAACTGTACCTAAGACACTGGAAGCGAGTTGGGAAGAACGGGATAAAAAGAAAGATCGAGTCTATACAGACTGCAGCACTGCTGGAGATTACACGAATATTGTGGAAAGTTCTAAAAATATGAGATCAACTACCTAGGCTGTTAGCAGTAGCCTAATAGAGAGTAGAGATGAAAGAGGGAGGAGGGAAGAAACACTCACACACACACACACACACTCACCCACTCACTCGCATCGCAAATGCTGAAGGAGGTATGAGCCACAGCGCAGCTGGGATAAGTGAGGGATATATGAGAAGAGAGGAAGATTGACCTGAGGATTCTTACTGTCACTCAAGCTTCAGTGATAACCACTGGGCAACCGGTGGGAAACTGTAAACCACAACACTATTATGGACTGTGAGAGTATTATGAGGAGGCTGGAAACCCGAGGACACTTGCCTTCGGACAACTAGTGCAAATAATAAAAATAATTCTCAAGTAAAAAGAAAATACAGCACATTCACTTTAATCTACTCCTTATTTTACCCCAAACAAACTGAATTATGAAAGTGAATTTAAATAACAAATTATCGTTTTTTTTTTAAATTTCCAGTTTCATTTATTGCAGATATATTGAAAAGTATGAGAAAATTGACAGTAAGTTAGAGAACATCGAAGAAGAAATAATTATTTTATTGGTCTTTTAATTCTATAGTGACAGGCATTCTAATATTTGAATAGGAAATGACTCCTTCTACATGTACATTGGAGGTCAATAGTTTTTAAAATTATAACAATGGATCACGGTCAAAAATTGGTCAAGAATGCATCGCAGTTTTCGTAAAGAAATGTTTCCATCATTTATGTGGTATAACATAAATAATAAAAACAAAATAGAGCCTGTAGCAAAATAAATGTTATGAATACAAAATAAAAATTAACAATGATTTTGCCTTGTTTAGTTTCAGCTCTGTAAAAAAAAATGATAATGATATAGCCTCAAAAACTCACGTGGTTATTTTCGTACAATTTTAAGAATGCATTTTATTTTAATTATGGAATTACGGTACTCTCTTGGAAATTATAGTTTCAAAACATCTTGAGTGAAATATCCAAAGCCTGACTATTTTCCTTTCCTTTTGTGAAATGCATACTTCAGGGAAACAGGTGGGGCAGACTGATTACACAGATGTCCACAATATAAGAAAATATCCTATCATGATTAATATAAAGGTAAGGTAGATTTTTCGACAAGTCTTATCAATTCAATTCTTGAATCAATTTTAGTCACTTCCTGCAGCTACTCAAAATATCCACTATTTGCACATTTACTTCACCTTAAGTGTGTGTCTCAACTTATTCAAATAGTATTATGATAGGGGAGACCCTACACAAACATTTTTTAGAATTCAATGATATACTCGAGATCTGGAATCATCAATATTTACATATATACAAACGAATATCCATCATGTGTAATTGGGTATACGCAGGGAGTTATGCGTACTTCATAAGAGTGACTCAGCAAAACACAAGGCTACAAGCGTAAATGAGACAAGTGCAAAATCAACTACACTACCGCAAGTGCCAGTTATATTCTGGAAATGCTGAACATTTTTCGATGTGTATGCATACTTCCTCTTTACATTTGATGATCAGTCTCGGAATTCAAATAATCAATCCCCGTTATCATTATATTTTGTTTGAGGTGAGTCATTAGAAACATATTGCGATATAAACTTCGAGATAAAGACCACAAAGGCGAAGAAACATGTTGTATCAGCCGAAATATATATCTTTGGTTGCTATTGTTGCGAAATGATTTTTGAGAGACAAACCAAATTCATAGCATATGACAATTATCTCAACATGCAATTGTTCATGCATACATGTCAGAGAAATGAATTAATATCTTAATGAATTGGGCTGCTTTGCCTTTCCACTAAAATAATGAAGTTTCGTTTCTTCTTGTCTGTTGCATTACATAAGGTAACTTATTAAAAAGAAACGCCACAATTCTGAACGATCAAACTATCAAACAAAATGCTGCTTCCAGATTCAAGACAACATCCCCTTCTCGGATTCCATTACGACATTTTATTTTTTTTTCTCTGCTATTAATGTAAGGAAATGCCGATATAGATTCAGAAAGAAGAGGGAAAATATATAAGCAAAAAAATATCCAATACAAATGCTTTTTATGGTTTCTCATATGCACTGGGGTCGGCGGTAAAAAACGGCGAAGGTTTTTTTCAATTTACTTTCCTTAATTCACTTTCAGGTTTACTCGATGATGTCGCCGCCCTCGTGCCTTTTTTTCGTTCGGATAAACGTGTGTGAAAAAAGGGAATGAGGGAAGTATACTTTTTTTTTCTTAAACAACCATAAGCCAGCATACCAATATTGCCATTCATTCGGCCATATTTCCTAACATAATATGTAACATATATATATATATATATATATATATATATATATATGTGTGTGTGTGTGTGTGTGTGTGTGTGTGTGTGTGTAATGAGAGGCGAATATACGGAAATATATTCAGTAGTTTTTGGTTATCAAAAGTCATACACATATACAGAGAGAGAGGGGGAGAGACGGAGAGAGAGAGAGAAAGAAAGGGAAAGAGAGGAAGGGATAGAGAGAAATATATACATAGTGCACATTTGTTGAGATAATTTTGTGAATATGGCAAATTATCAAACGTTTGCATGCGTTAATCTTCATTGGTGCTTAGTGTGAAGATTTGTATTCATACTAATCCGATATGCATTTTTATGTATTTTCCCTTTTCTCCCTTTCTCTCTCTCCCTTCTCTCTCTCTCTCTCTCTCTCTCTCTATATATATATATATATATATATATATATATATATATATATATATATAAAAAGGATTTTATTTACATAGCTTCATTTTTCATATAACAAAAACATGGAAATGTTGTGTTTGTTATAGTATGCTATACTGGGCATATATAATATATATATATATATATATATATATATATATATATATATATATATATATATATATATATATATATATATTCATATACCTATGTATATATATATGTGTGTGTGTGACCGTGTGTGTGCAGATAATCAAAGTCATTACCTTTTTGCAATTTGATAAGTCGTTAGAGGGAAATATGTCCGATATGAATTTTTTTAAATCTCATAATTCTTCTCCGTGTACACATGTGCACATGTACATATCAACCGGAATGTGGTTAGACGATCTACCAACCACTTGATATATCTTTCACTTTGGAATAGTTCACTGCTGTGTTTGACCGGGGGAAGGAACATGATTAAAATCGGTCATTAATTCCAAAGGGATAGTGATTAGAGAAGTAAAACATTTTTTTCTCACATTCCAATATTATTTATTTTCTTGAATGTAGCCAATAACTGTTTCAAAGGAGAGAATATTTTGGATTAATTTCTATAAATGATTAAACATTTCTGTGTGCAAGACTTGTACATTGACCAAATACATGAATTCAGTATGAGTCAACCAGCAACGATTGTAGGAAAATGAGAAAATTAATCATCTTTCAATCCAAGAATCTTAAGGCATTTTTTTTCATCATCAATATGGTAATCTTGTCAATTATTTAAAATATGTTCTTGTAGTAGAATAAAACTTTTCATAAGCAGTCAAATCATGAGCAGAAATACCGAGAATCATAGACAGTTACTTAATAACATGTAGCTCCTCCCTGCAGCTAAATAACGGCGGTCACGTGATAGAAGCTGGCGTCCTTTGGTTGGTATATTTATTCAAGCTTCTTCCAGAGTTGTAATTGCTTGGTGTAGCTGTAGAGAATTCAATGAGATCAAAAACTTACTCTCATACATGCTAAATAGAACCAAAATTTGATGAGCACCGGACCAATGGAGTACTTGAAAATCAATTGAATACTCCCTCCTACATGTTGAGGATCGTTTTATCTTGTTCGAACAAACCATCGCTATAAAGAAACAAGGAGTGAATAATGGGATGCAGATGGCTGTGTAAGTGTGTATGTCACACCAATCAACACCGACCCCACATTTGTCAAATGGTTCTTGCAAACTCCTACAAAACACCCTCCACAACATTACAGAGCAATGACCACTTTGCACATCACTCTCACTCCCCACCCAACGGGCTGGATTCATACCTTCGTGCGGTCTCCTTCACACTGGAACTCAAGCATCTACTGGAAAAAGGTGGATACATCTTACTGAGCGTGTTGATGATGTAGTTGGTCGACGAATGAGACTTCATTGAATGGAGTGTAAACTCGACATTTGTTTAATTGGAATATGATGTCAATCACTGGGAGTCCATTTTTAGTGCCCGTAGGTTTTACATGCCATTGATACCTATCCAAAATTCACATATCCCCAGTATTTTCCTTGCTACTCTAGCCCAAGAAAAACATTGAACAGTTGTGCTCTAACGGATGGAGTATCCCATCTTCCTGGCCAGAACATTTATTCCCTGGTTGGACGGTGCAAAATTTTGTCCCTCACAGATACAATGCTACACGTACATTCCCTGATCACCTATTACATCACTCATACGTCATTTGGCTGAGTCTATTTCATGAAGTTTGGTGATGGATAAACCACCAAGTGTGTCCATTTCTAATTATTTCAGAATCGTAAGATGAGGCATTGCAGGAAAATGTAAATTGGAGACAGTTAAAGTGATTTAGCTAACCAAGTAGCATTGATTCTGTGTTACAAACAACGACTATAATAATGAAATATTTCTCTGATCCTGAGAAGATTTTCGAATGTCTATGAATTTCCAATTTGATTTATTAGTTTATTTCAGCAGTTTTTGGATTTTATCAATGTTTTCTGCTTTGTTTATGCTTATTTTCGATGTAATGTTTATGATTCGTGATGCATTCATATTTTTTTTATTTTGGGTCATAAATTGTACATTTCTACGTCATATTCTTTGAAATGTCACTTGGACCAATTTTTATTGAACAAGAATGTGATAAAATCTTTTACATGGAACGTTCGAATATTTATGATAGTTTTGTATCATTTAGTTATCGCACACTGTTCAATCAAGGATTCTTAGAAGATAAATGTCAAGTCATGCCTAACGTACTTCTATTAAAAATTCATTGCCTAAAATATGCCATTCAGCCACTGGATTTAGTAGGAAAGAACCATTTTGTTACATGAAATGTGTGTGTTTGTGTTCGTTCGTACTAAACAAACGAATTTATAAACATATATATATATATATATATATATATATATATATATATTATTGTGTCATCCACAGACAGCTGTTTCGATGTATTACATCTCTTCAGTGTGGCTATAGACTTTATTCCATCAGGCAGAATTGAAAACCACACATCGGACCCTTCACTACGGAACTGGGTGGTCAGTAAGGCTGAATTTAAGCGATATATTCATTTTACGCATATATATATATGTATATATATATATATATATATATATATATATATATATATATATATATATATATGTAAATATATATATATATATATATATATATATATATATATATATTCATATAGCATTGCATGATGATCAATTCCAAGAGTCAAGCGAAAAATAGCTTCAAGTGGACGTGGTCAAGATGAATCTGAGAATAGACGGACGCATATCATAAATAGATCAGTGACACTCATGATAATGAGCAGGACACATAGCAAGAACAGAGGATAACAGATGGTACAAAATGTTGGTTGAATTACGCCAAAAGGATAACAAATGCAATAGAAGAAAAACAGATCAAATACAGAGGCATAAAATTCAAAAGTTTTCTGGTAAAATATGACGGAGTTTAGCGAAATCATGTTGCTTGTGGAAAGCACTTAGAAATTTTCCATTTAGACTAGAAATGTCAAATGATAAATATATACATGTGAATATAGACATATAATTCTCTCTCTATATATATCTCTCTTTATATATATATATATATATATATATATATATATATATATATATATATATATATCCCTCTCTCTCTCTCTCTCTCTACATATATATATATATATATGTATATATATATATACATATACATATATATAAGTAATTGATATTATCTAGGCTACATAGTGCTCCCAGAGTAATGCATGTTGACTCAAATTCCATCCGGGATTCATCAATTCTTTTTCTGAACATTTCCATTGTCTTGCCCGGTACTGGTAATAGTTCGGTTCAAGCTAAATTTACTTCCTAAAAATGCCTTTCCTCATTTGCGCACACACACACACGCGCGCGCGCGTGTGTGCGTATTATTATTATTATTATTATTATTATTATTATTATTATTATTATTATTATTATTATTATTATTATTATTATTATTAAGAATTGGATGTATAATCCAACAAAAATAATCATCTGTTATATAACTTCAAAACTCTATTTGAAATGACCTCTTATTATAATACCGTGAATGTATCATTTGGCGAAGAGAGTGTAAATAGAATGTACAATTGAAGAAAAGGGCCTATTGCTGGAATCAAGTTTGTGACAGATCAGGTAGCTGTTTTAATGTAGCATTGCACTTACTATCGACCTAAACAGCCGCCCCCAATGCAAAGTCCCATTAGTCCAAATCTTTTTCAGGTTAATCCACTGTCTACATCTGCTTCATTTGTTCCTCAACGCTGATAGTAATGATTTGCAATATAATACTATTTTGGGAATTATATCAATTTCAGAAAAATTTCGATGCAATGGTAAGATCACAAAAGCCAATCAGGGAATAGTAAACAGGGGATGAAACAACAGTTTTTCCTTCACTTTTGTATTCAGAAATCAAACTTGTCTGAGATTGAATCTTGTCAGAGCATTAAATAT
This sequence comes from Thysanoteuthis rhombus, assembly GCA_963457665.1. Classification (NCBI taxonomy): domain Eukaryota; kingdom Metazoa; phylum Mollusca; class Cephalopoda; order Oegopsida; family Thysanoteuthidae; genus Thysanoteuthis; species Thysanoteuthis major. Next base: position 23,012,176 of record OY735221.1, on the reverse strand, counting down.
TTTCAGATTTGAACTTGTCACGAATAATCTCACTTTCTCTTGTTTTATTTTCACCAGGATATTTATTTCATATAAAGTAAAACTACTGAGTTATTCACAGGACATTTCACCCCAGCTAACTGTTCCTATCTTTTCATAGAGTAATTATCTTTATAAAACCGTGGTATGGATATGTTGAAGATACAGAATATGTTCACCAATTGGATTTGAATTTTACTTTCCCCCAATAGCTGTCCTCGGGTATGCATATCCACAGGTATTGATGCAACGCCATATGCATATAACAATCTACTTAATGCTGTGGAAATTCATTGTTGAGAGCCTGCGTAGAAAAATGAAAATTAAAACTTCCATTACCATGAACGAGTATATACAACACAAGAACAGGAATAAAATAGTCACATTACACAAATAAGGAAACCTTTTTGGAACTTGAAATAACTGCTCAGAGGATATCTGCAGATCTAAAACACTTCTAAAATATCCACATGAACCACTGCCATTAGCTCTGGCGGAAGCTGACGATGCATTGATGTGAACAGTCAAATTTGATGGATGTTCAGATCTGGGAAAATCATTATTGATGGCTATGCGTCCATTGCAGATGCTTTGGTGTGCATACATCAATTTATTGAATGTTATGTAGCCATGACGGGCGATGGTATCCATCTGCATCGATAGGGTGTTCGATGTTTAAGCTCCAAATTCCATTAAATATATTTAAGAAGAGTGCAGATCATCGGGTAAATATACTCCGGAAAAATAGCGAAAACCGAACAAGATATTCACTACTTTCTCACAATGACAACAAAAAACAAGCTGGTTGTGTTTATTGGTATTGGTGGAGGAAGCATTATAACCGTGCTGCAACCGTAATTAATGAAAAGGACAATAAATGTGGTTATTCAGGGGAAATGTTCCTTAAACCTCTCATTTGTTTCCATAGTATCCTAGTGAGACACAATTCATTTGTTAGCAAAGGAAAAACAAAACCATTTTCTGTTATGAACTCAAGTCCAGGTAATGTAAAATTATTTTTCCATGGAATCATGTTCAGCGTTGACGACCATTCGTTTTCAGTTCCTGGAATTTCTGTCCGTAATAATAACGGGGAAATATCTTTATTCAACTCTGTAGAGATTGTCAGATAATGTCTGCACTGTCAAAGAGTAAAAACTTTCCTCTGAGACACTTCAACCTTGAATTGCATGGCAACAACATAGTTTACGAGCAAACTAATAAGCTAGTATTTGGTACAGAACACTTGGAAATTCAAAGAAGGCTCCTGCTATAGATGGTCACCAATGGATATCCAATAATAACCAGCTACACATTATTTAGCTGAAATGTAAACCCGATAAGATATTAGTTCCTATTGTTCGTTTACGTAAAAAAAATGCAATGAAAAGTGTATGTTTTCTCAGCAAAGATTGATATATACAGATGCTTGTCAATGTTTACATTGTGAAAACAGAAGATGTATTGACTGATGACGGATATTTTTGATCTTGCCATTGATATTAGTGAGGAGCCCACACGGGCCGATTTTTTTTTTTGATTTCGAACTCATATTTTCAATGTGTATTACGTAATATTTGATTGTTTCTCAACAATATGTCTAACGAAAGTACATAACTGTAATTCATCCAAGTCATGCAACTTATGCATCAAGGAAATTCTATTTTCACCCATTCTAAGTTCATCCATTTTGAAATAATCCCGGCGTAATTAATAATATTCTGTTGTTTTTGTTCTTTGTGTGTGTTTTTTGTTGGTTTTTGGCTTTTTTTTCTCCTAATTAAGATGGTTGCAGAAGTTTTAGTCGGGTACTGTTTACCCTGTTTTTATATGAATATTCATTAAAGCAAATTACCAGTATGCAAGTTTCCACTTTTTTCTACATTTTGTAAAATTATGCTAAAAATAAAGTATATTGTGAATATTTCTGTTTAGATCATGGTTATCTTATTTTTATACGAAGGAGCATCAAAAATTTCAGCAGTATGCAAGTTACCATAACTTTTTCATTCGTCAATCAATTGTGGTTGAAATGTGAATTGATATATGTTGCAAATTACTTTTTTTTTCTCATGGTGGTCATTTTGAAATCAAGATGGTGGTTTCAATTTTCGTCAAATCATTTGTGTTATAATTTTATATGAAGGAACATTGAGGAATCAACCAGTATCCTTGGTAGTTTTAGGTCTTTTTTCATATTTAGTCAAATTTTGGGTGAAATTCCTATGAATTTATACTGCAATTTTTTTTTTCTATATCGGTCATTTTGAAATTAAAATGGCATTTGCATTTTTTGTCAGATTGGGTGTATCTCTCTTAATATTGATGAGCATACGATAAATCTATCATTATACATGTTTTTGTTGGTTTTTTTTTTCACATTTCAAACAAATAATTGAAATTTCAAATAACGAATATGGCATTTTTCGTAGTTTTTGTTGGCCATTTTGAGATTTTTGTGTGATTTTTATACGAAAGAATATTGACTGACTTACTAGTAAGCTAATTTCCACACTTTTTTCACCTCTTAACAATCCAGCTTGAAATTTATCCTTAGCTACTGTACTAGTATTCCATTTATAAATTGAGGAAGAAGATTTTCACAATGCCCCATGGATCATCCCTAATCCATAGATATATGACTGGAACAACTTTGTTGAAATTTATATTCTGATTGTATATAGGATTACCAATCTTTCAATGAATAATTTGTTTGGTAATCAACCTGATACCCCCAAGAAGCTTATCTCAGGAATTATATGCAATGAATATCAATGTAGGAAATTTAAGAATTGAATAGTATAATGAGAGCAAACCCATGTGTATAATAAACATATTACGCTAATCAGAACAAAATCTGTTACTGTTGAAGCTTTTAATGGAAACAATAACAATGGTAATATTAAAAGCAAAATAACATTAACAAAAGAAACAAAAATGCTACCAAAATAGCCAGCATGATTGTCCATAAAAAAGTATATTGGCTGCAAACATATTTTTTGTAATAATAATAATAATAATAATAATAATAATAATAATAATAATAATAATAATAATAATAATAATAATAATAATAATAACAACAACAACAACAACAACAACAACAATAGTAATAACTCTGAACATACTATGAAGCCAGAATAGGAAGAAAATAAAAGAAGAAATATCCCATGAGGATCTACGATATAAGAAAAATAAATTTGGCTTATCTTACTTACCTGCAGCTTTGTAAAGGTATGCAATCTTATTTTGTCTTCCATTTCAGTAGATGTAATTTTTTCATGCTACTACTTTTATTTCCCTCGATCGATTTTCTAACTCTTTTCATTCTCTTATGGAATTTCCTCTTTCGCTTTCTTACTCTCAAGATTGCACAAATCGTTGCAATTTCACCTTTATTATCATGACTAATAATAATTCAGGAGTAAAATCAATTCTTTTGTAAGTAATATATGAGTAATATTTAACCCCTGCCAGATTATCCTTTAGTTACAGCCATGTGGCAGCAAGCTTTCGTAGGGTTCTTCTATTCTAGGTTCATCTCGAACATTTTTCTTTTTCTAATGTTAATAATATTTCCTTGCAGTAGTTGCTGTTGTTGAACTAATACAAGCTTGGATAAAAACATATTCATATTATTTCCGAAAGCACATTAACATAATGATTTAATAGTTTTTTTTTTTAAATATATTTTTTCGTATTGTTTATTAATCGGAATGACTTTTGATACGTCGAATTCTAAACAAGAAACTTTTGTAATTCATTTTCCAAACAAACTGCATTTATTTTTTAAAATACATTCGGGTAAAATACGTTTTGCATATCCATACAAACTGTATAAGGTATATATTCGATATATGAAATGGATACATTTAAATCAATCATCTTTATATTTTCATTTGGATCTGTAAGTGCGTACTTGATAATTTTCTCCATCTCCATCTCCACGTGCTGCATCTGACGATATATATATATATATATATATATATATATATATATATATATATATATATATATATATATATATATATATATATATATATATATATATTCTTTTGGTTCAATGGTCAATTGAGTACCATTTTTTCTTTGTCGTTTGTATCATTTAAAAGTCGGTACTTCGAAAGAGTCTTTTTTTACAAGGACCCTGCAATAGATATACAAAATATATTGTTGTCAGTGAGGTCGACAATAAGCAAATTTGTCCAAAGTCGATGGTAATTTTAGGATTATGATCCTTCTTATTTAGAATATGATTAATTCAAATGACTATATGAAGTATAATATTTGGATGCAATTTTAGAAGTGATTGATAAGAATATCTTATCAAAACGCAAGTGAATAATTGCTTGTGGCAAGACAATCGTGTAGCATCAACGATCTACTTGCCTTTAGAGTCATATACCGCTTAGAAGCACATATTACTACTCCAACCACATAGCAATCAAAGGATTATTAGGTACACATGCATATATCAGTAAGTGCGTAAGTAGGTGCTTTCATATTCACAAAAATCTACCATTCAATCTGAAAGCGGAAGAATAATGCAGCAACTTGCAACTTCTGAACTTCAAGTGCTATTGAAGCATAATTCTGCAACAGCAGTCTAGTTAATCTCTAAAGATTGTTCTTCGATCAATCCACGGAGAGAAAATGATGATACGGAAACTGTACTCTACGAGTTTTGCATCATGAAATATATATAACCCCTTTTTTTCTCTCTAGCTAGCTCGTTGTTTTTTGAATTATGAGGTTTAAGGTTTATGAAGTTTCATTATTTTTTCTAATACAGCTGCTTCCCATATTCAAAGAAGTACACTTAATGATCTCTTAATATCACTCCTTTTAAAGAAGCGTAACTAATTATCTTACAATTTTTACGACCATCCGGCTAAGAATTACTCCTTTCAGCCGAAGAATCACACTTATTTTGTGATAGATTCTAAAAATTATGGGTAATAAAATCAAAAGCTTTTAGAATCTTTGTGGTTATATATCTTCTTGGAAAGATTCGTATCCAACAAAAAATCTTACAAAAGTGAGATCTGGAGCAATTCATTTAAATTCTTTAAAATTTTTATGAAAAACGACATCATAATTAATTCAAGTTGAATCACAAAGTTGATTTTTTCTAATGTATTTTGTGACCATTTTAAACAAACATCATAAGTTTGCTACCGTATGATCTTGCAAGTAAAAGAAACTTTTTTTTTCAAATTCAATGTGTCATAAAGACTTGATGACATGGATTGATTGATATCATTGTGAAATTAATCTTATTCAGTAAATATTTTACTGAAATTGTGAAACACAATATCTTTGTACAACGATTTCATAGATACCTAAACGACATCCTTGTAGTTGTGGGTATTTCCAAGTGAAAATGATAGCAACTGGATTTATAGCAGTGTACGATTGGCCATTCGTCTCCAAACGCACAACTGGCCTGTATTGAGCAACGTTTTACCTGCTGAACATAAGAGGAGTTATTAGATGTACTAAATTATCCACTCCCTAATTGTCTAAACGGCATACTGAATTGTCTTCTTTGGATATTTGAAGATCAATTTTTGCCACTATATCTCGTTCTTACCTTCAGTCAATGTTTTCATTCCCTCTTCCCTCTATATGCGTGTTAGTTTCTTTTAAACCTTTTCCCTCTTTACACACTCACTCATACAGATAGATCGATAGATGTACAATAATCCATGCACAGATGCACACTATATATATGAATATGTATATATATATGTATATATATATATATATATATATATATATGTATGTATATATGTATGTATGTATGTATGTATATATATACATATATATGTATATATATATATATGTATACATATATATATACACACGTGTATATATATATAAATATATATATGTATATATATATATATTTATATATATATATATATATATATATATATATATATATATATATATATATATATATATATATATATATACACGTGTGTGTGTGTGTGTGAACAAATAAATTGTAAACCATGGATGATATAGAAGAAATTACATCCTCTCAAAGTTGTAAAAGATCGTATGAACTTGTATGAAAATATTTCTTTTTATATTCCTACACACATAAACACACACACACACACACGCACACACACATACACACATACACACACAAACATATGCATATACATATATATATATATATATATATTTATATATATATATATATATATATATATATATATATATATATATATATATATATATATATATATATATATGTATATATATATATATATATATATATATATATATATATGTATATATATAAGATTGTGGGTAACCATGTTCATGTGTAATACAGTTGTAAAATCTGGGCATGAAATCAAAAGTAAACAGACATTGTCATCATCAACAGTGGCAATACCCAAACTACCAGGGACAGGTCTATTTATCTTTATCAAAGGAAGTATTGTAAACCAGCACATCTCAAACTATGAGTTAAGTGCCTTTCATAGGTCAGAAAAAGTATATTGAGACTTTCAGAAATAATAATAAATGCCTCAATGCTATCTGATAAATTTATAGATATACACTCCGATAATGATAGATTTTTGAGACATGAGGAAAATATTTTTCTTTAATAAACAGTAAATATCAAAGATGATATTTTGCAACTTTCTTTAGGATAGGCGGTAATATGTTTCTCTGTTCAGTTATAACGACTTTCCAATTATTGCCCATTGTTTTAATAACACCAATCGACACAAAATTAGAATAAAATTTTGAGAAGCCAGGCTGTAGATATCTGTTATTCTTTTTTTTATAGTGATTAGCATTCATTTTAATGTTTGAGTTCGTTCTGAAGTGACCATTTCTGTTACCAGCAAAATAGATGAAATTTTTTTAATTTGTTGTGCTTCCAATTAATAACATGTCTGTTACCTTTCATTGATGCCACTTATGAAGAAAAAGATTGTGGTTTGGGAATGCTATTTACGATATAACTATAATGCTGACTTGAAAATTTATTGTCCGAAAATACAAAAATATGAATGACTATCATTAAAAATGAAAAAAAAAAAATTATTTCACATCAGAAGTAAGCTAAATCATTCAAATTTTACCTGTGGATAAAAAAGTTAACCTTGCTTGATTGACCAAACTCATGTCGTGATTCTATTGCATTCATATCGTTCGATCGAAATGATTTGTCTTCATGTGTGCGAAGAGATATATTAATGAACATACTCCCCACTGTCCGGTCAAACGCTGGGTATCCCTGGTAGTGTATAATATAACTAAACCAACAAATATATATATATGGATGTGTATGTGTGTGTGTGTGTTTATGCATATATATGTGTGTGTGTGTATGCATGTGTGTATGTTTGTGTATAGGTAGGCAAAATGCAATTAGGAATTCCTATCCATTCATTCTAACTTTCATCCCCAGAATAAATGTTAGCTATACCTTTTTAATCTATACGAAGCAATATATTAATTTCAGTAACCTTGTCAGCATAAACTAGTTAATATCAGTGGGTAATTTGTTTGGAATTCCTGCAAAACAACCCCAAAATCAGCGATAATAATGGTAAAATTGCTAGCTACGGCTTTTTTAAAAAAATCTGTTGGAATACTAAAATATTTTCTTTCTGCCAATAACTGCATTGATTTGGAATTGAACAATGATAACAACCGGTCTTATAACAATGTCTGTGGTGACGACGGATATATCACTATAAATAATGATTGTTATGATCACAACACACACACTCACACACACTCACACACATACATATAAAGGGATGGTATAAAGAATATATGTGCATGTGTGTGTGAGTGTGTGTTGCGTGTGTGTTCAATTTTTAGAATATATATATACGTGTGTGAGTGTGTGTTAGTGTGTGTTTGTGCGTGTGTATGTATGTGTGTAGCTCAATACGAAGAGTAAAGAATAAACTCACCTAACACTGCTGATAATCATTTATCATACGTGTCTGCTTTTCCAAATTTTCAGGTCCTTTTTCTTATTTTTTCAATCTGAAATGTTTTAAGCAAAATATTTCACTTTTTCCTGGTTTATTTTATTTTCTGCCTTTCTTTTTAAACGTTGACTCTCTCATGGATGAGTGCTGATGATTAATATGGATGGTCTATTCCTTGATTCCTTGATTCTTTCCAATATCGCTTAAAATAGTGAATTCCACAGTTTTTCATGATTCTTTCCGTTGACAAATCTACCTAATCACTGCTCTTTTCCCCTCTTTCCTCCTTTCATGTTCCCATTCTTTTGTCTGTTTATTCAACCATAACAGATTAAAACAGAAGGCAAACTCATTTCAAATTATTAAAAAGTGCTTCTTCATCAAAATGAATCATGATACTGAAAATGAATAATGGATAGTAATTCTTATCGACAGCCATGAAGTAAGAGGAACAGAAAAATGACAGCAGAAAACAAAGAAAAACAAAGAGAAAATTAAGTAGAATGTGAAATTTAGGGAGTTCGTGGGAGATGTCAATGATGTTGACTAGAGACAGGAGAGAAATACGAAAGACGTTAGATCAATGACCTGATCAATAAGAGGTCTTGGCATGCATTCAAACTATCAATCATGGTCGATCGGAATAAAGAACAAGACATTGAACATTACAAAAGACATTCACCAATAAACTTCCTATCTATTCTGACTCCTCAAGGTTGCTTAGACTGGACGGCAGTATGTTTATATGTGTGACATAGGAAACACATTGATGAAATTTCGAGCGCACCTTAAACGCTTTATTTCAATCTTTCATCCACGCACCTGCTTTCTCAAAATGTTTGCTCATAATAGCTCCAAAAAAAAATTGACCATTGTGATTATGACCAAGATGCCTGATACTCCTGTGTAGAAATATAAGGTTTATCAATAATTGTGTAGTCTGATGAGGTTTCCTCTGTCTTGATTTTATTTTTCTCTATTTTCCTAGTCTCCCCTATAATAGAGGTTTCTATTCTATCTACTTTTATTCATTTTTCCTTATTCCTTGCCAGATTACTTTCTCATGAAATTTGTCTTGATAGTTTGTAATATTTCATCAAGCGAGTGACATTCTTTTTTTATTATTTAAATCAAGATGAATATCAAGAAGTGATGGATAAATACGTGCATACCTGCCCACCAACGAACAAGTAAATATGCACACATGCATGTATATTATATTTTTTTTATATTGAAAACGAAACGAAACATTCACCCAGACAAGAAAACTTCAAATTTCCATATAGTGTGTGTAATGTATTATTTGCACATTTCTCGGATATTTCTATACTATATTATATTTTAGTTTTCAACTTTATTTCACAGAATTTTTCCATCAATGAGAAAACAATTTCTTTTAAAACAAAGAAATTATGATAGTTTAAAGTTTTTAGAATTTAACCATTTGTTATTTTGTTGAGGAGTCTCGTTTTCTTTTTCATGGATGTCTGAGGACTTCTCATTTCTTCTTTATTACTCGATCCTAGAAGTCTATGTTTTGTTTTGTTTTGTTATCCTCAAATTGAGAACCATGAAACGTGCACATGGAAGAATTATGCTGGGCCTCATATGGAGATGCCACAAGACAGCATTGTATATCCACGAAAAACAGGAGTCAGGGACATCATAGAACCCATTGAAAATCTCATATGACAGTGGGCTGGCCATGTTGCAAAAAGTGTATAGAACCAATGGACTGTGCGACCCATGACATAGATCCCCCGAGTTCACATGCACAACCGAGGCCGGCAGTATATTGGATGGAGAGACAAGCTAGACATATTCAAAAAGTACTGGCTCTGCAACGCCTATGATGGAGAAGTGTGGCAAATCCTGGGAAAGGTCTATGTCCAATGACGAACATTTAAAGACTGATGATGATGATGATGATGATGATGATGATGATGATGATGATGATGATGATGATGAATTATGGAAACAAAAAATCTTTACTTCCATAAATACCCAGAATACTCAGGAGCTGATAGGTCTTAGCTGTTTTGTATTTTTTTTTTTATTGAAAATAGTTTCATAATCTCTGGAAAAATCAAGTTACGCTTCTTTGAATCTATTGTCATTTTTTTTAACCACGTTGGTATAATAGGGACGTGACCAAGATACTTGTTTATTTGAAAAGTGATATAAATCTATCGTATAAAATGTCTGCAATTCAGATTTTAAGATTGTTCCTTTGAATTGAACCTTTATCGAGGAGAATGAGTAGAAACAAGTAGAGCTTGGATATCGATTCAGGCTGATACTTTTTAGAGATGAAAATGGTGTCCGTTGGAAGGCAATGCGCTGAACCACATAAATGATGATTACAAAAACATTCATACAAATACAACACATCACGCAGGATGTTATAGGCTATATAATCATATCATAGTAATGAGAAAGAAGGTCGTAAGAATTGGGTTGTTTACGATTGCAAAGAGGTGATTAATGACAATTTTCTTAGGTGAAACTTAGCCCATATCAATGAAAAATGAAACATTCGATGTACGTAAAAAGTAGCTGTCATATGGCACAATGCAGGGAAGGTAATTCCCATTGTAAAATATGTTATAAGGGCTGCTGGAGGCCTCCTGCTGAGTGAGAGAAAGTCCAGTTAGGTATCAAGTCTTTGGTTAAGCAGCAGCAGTTAGTCTTGGGGAGGGCAGAGTGTGTCAGGGTAGGAGGGGAGTGATGTGGAATTAAATATTTTGGTATGTTAGGGATAGTGTAAATGGACAGGGTGGTGAGGTCAAGGAGCTACATAGGTATCAACCTTATAAGTTATCGAAAATGTTTTGGCTATGATTTGGATAGGAGGTATAACTGGCTAAGGTGAATTTTTCCTATATGTCTGGGTGACTTTGAAGCTTCCATTATTGAATGTACCTTAGATGTGGTTGTGAGGATATCATTGGTAGGAGTTTTGTGCATTAGAGCTCTGTGTGATGAGGGTTGTTAAGTTTAGTGTTTAATCCATTTGGATATACGGTTTTGAGTTTATTGATCCACTTATTTTCGTTTTTCGCTGAAAATCTTTTCTTATGTCTCATTTGTACACAAAATAAGACAGACACCAAAATTCTGTCCAATGTCGGATGAATTAAAATTAATGCTGTCAGTCGTTTGGAGAATGATTTTGCAAATCTTTTGGAAAACCTGCTACCAGGTTGTGAATTTTTGCTATAAGTTAGTACATATAGATGAACAGGAGTTTGGTGAGTTGTAAGTAAATGATATTTTTTCAGGTGATTTTATATGACAATAATTAGGTCATTTTTCGAGTCAATTTTTTCAATCGGGCATTAAGCTAAAAATCGTTTAAAAAATTGTTATGACTTTCTTATCTGAATCTCCATCAATTCTACTCGTTTTTTGTTTCATTTTATAGAGAATTATGTTTAGTTGATGATTGCCAAACATAAATCTATCAGTTATTAAAATGTTTCATTGTGCTGTGAAGGTTGAAACAAACTGTCAAAGTATTTAAGAAAAATAATATTGAAGCGAACTTTTGTCGAGACTATTCGAAAGAATGTAGCCACAGACATTCTGGTGTCCTATTTCCTACTATAGTTATAAAGTTACAGACAACATCTAATGGAGTTCCAGTATGAGCAGCTGGTGTAGTGTTTGGGTAGTCGCACTTGGAGCACATCACCCCCACCCAAAGCAAGTGATATGGCTGGGACTTTTGGTACCGAGGTCCCAGCAGGAACGGCCGATAGAATTTTTACTGTGCAAACCATGGGGAGTTATGGGCTATGACCTGCCATGTAGGCCCATGACGTGTTGAGGGTCTGATGGGTTGTCCACTGCTGATGTGGGTCAGTGGCCTAAGAGCTCCACCGGCTCTTGACTTTCATCTACACCGTTATTGAAAGTTAGAGATGAATGGGTGCAGCGCTGGGAAAAAAATGGTGCCCTTGATAGAGAAATATGGCGAATCCTGGGGAGGGTCTATGTCCAACGAAGGACGTTAAAACACTGGTGATGATGATGATGATGATGATGATGATGATGATGATGATGATGATGATGATGATGATGATGATGAAAAACGGTATTTCAATGATTTGCTGTATATATGATAAATATTGACAAATTAATCAGTAGATTATGTAGCTGTGCAGTTGAACAGGTGTTCTTAAGTGGCCAAATGAAATTTCTATGTTCTCATATGTGAATCTGCAGTCATTTCCAAGGATGGTTAAATGTTATGTGAACACAAACCAATCTTTTTGTTATCAGCAAATCATGTTTGCTTATGTCATAGTTTTCTGGCAATAATTTGGGCAATTGTTCCGTGTCAGTTTTTTGGGCTTTGTTTTGTTTTTTTTTTGTTTTGTTTTTTGGGGGGTTGTTTTGTCTCAATGAGACTCAGGAAAGAGAATGGAGCCGGAAATCACGTACGAAAATACGTTGCCTCCCCTTATCCAAACATTAACAATTTCTCCTTTTCTTTTGTATCAGATGATAAACAACAGATTGTGACCGAAAGAAAAACAAGCATCTTTTAGTTTTTATTACTTTGAAAATATATTCCTTGCGCTGTGAGGATTGGAACGACCTGTTAAAGTTAAACTTTCAAACAAATACTATTGGGTTTTGGTATTAAGTCAATTGCTATCTCATCAAGTACTATTTGAAGGACGAACCCAGTAGTCCTAGCGTCAATACAATCAGCAATGTAGTTGTATCAAATACTACATCCTAGGGACCAGTCAGAAATTGTTTCGTAAACGATCTGAGCTTCTCTTTTATTCCTCCTCATTTTTCAGAATTTTTACTCTAAGTCTGCTTTCATTTCCTAAACTGTGAAGACACTTTCATAACATATAGAGAAGAGGACAAGAAAGGGTTAACAAAAATTTTTGAAGGTCACTATCTTCAATTATTTAATTGTTTGTTCTTATCGCCTATCGAGCAGGGAAGGCTGTCTTCCCTTTAGAGTTCTCCTTTCTCTTTATTCCAAGACAAGCCAGTCACAATGATGAATTCTTGCTATCCCAAGGTGGGTTCGAGTGTAGTACTCTTTAGCAATGTAAAAAGAAAAAGGAATGTTTTTTCTACAGATAAAAGTATCCTGTGGGCTTCAACGTAGCGAGAGGTCAAGACTGGATAAATGAACTACTAATCTAGCTTTGTTTTAAATATCACCGTCTGGGGAGCTTTTAACTGAGTCAAAAACTTGATATGTAAGGGAAAGGTATGCTCAAGCTGAACGACCTATGTAGCTGAACAAGAACTTGATAATCTGTATCTTTCATCTTCTACAGCACTGCATACACCAGGCCTATCTGCTTACCCATAAAGAGTAGATGGAATGGGTGCTAAGAGCAGGAGGTGCTTTGCAGCCTCCAAACGAGGAATTACCTCTCCACCAGACCCTCTGCCAACGTCATGGGTCAGCGTGGCAGGGTATGGCCTAACATTCCCTGTGGTTGGCACAATGATAGTTATACCAACTGTTCCCGCAGGGTGCTCGGTTCCAAAAGGCCCAGCCACATCTTTCGCATTGGGTGGGAGTGATGTGCTCCAAAAGCAACCACCCAAAAAAACCCAAACCCGAAAACCCTCAACAAGAGATCAACATCAGCACCTGAAACGTCAGAACCCCTAGTACAAATGTTCAACTGACTCATCCAGAAAGTGGAATCAAGAACATCAAATAGGACATTATCGGTTTTAGCGACCAGGAGAAGAACTACTTGACCTGAAGAGCAAAAACCTATTCTACAGCTATGGAAGAAGGAAAGTAAAAGTTGATTAAGCCTCTTCATCTTTAAGACAACGTGGTAGGCTTCAAAGCTTTCTCAGACCGCATAGCCAGTGTCACAATACAACTCTCAAAGAGATACAAGCTAAATGTCATCCAAGTGTACGCTCCCAAATCGCAATCAACCGAAGATGATGAGTTAAATTCCCTACAACAAGATACAAAAAAAAAACTTCAATATTATCATGGGAGACTTTAACGCACAGGTAGGACAAGGAGACAAAAGATGCTTTGGAAAATTCGGATATAAAAAACCAAACGAAAGAGGTGGAGATCTTGTAAATTTTGCAACCGCAAACAGTTTCAAGGTCGTGAATTCATTTTTCAAGAAGAAACCTGATAGAAAATGGACTTGGATGAGCCCCTACCACGAAACTGAAAACGAAATAGTCTATATCCAAACAGACAGAAGCGACACAATCAGAGATATTCAAATTCTAAAACAAGTAAACATAGGAAGAACCATAGAATGGTATGATGTAAGATGCAGATAAACACCAATAAAGAACAAAGAAATCGTCCCACACTAAACAGTAACCATTGAACGTACCAAGTCAACCTTTCAAACTCGAATAGAAGAACAGATTTATATTACTTACCGATGAGAACGACACCAACATCAACAAACTCCACAGCAAAATAACAACCTCTCTGATAGAAGGTGCAACTATGTTCAAACCAAGAAGGACACACACCTTTAGTAAAATCTCTTTAACCAAGGAACTCATTGAAAGACGCAGAAACCTCAAACCACCACCAACAGCAAGGAAAAAATAGGGGAGACTGAATTAAACAAAACAATCAGGAAGAAACTAAGAGAAAACAAAAGGTATTCATCAAAACCACTCTCAAAGAAAACATCAAGGCTTTAAAGCAAAAAACAAAGCTCTCAGTATAAGACAGAAAGAAATAACGAGCATACTCGAATAAAACGGAGACATAACAACAGACACAGATAGAATCGTCGAACGCATCCAAGAATTCTACCAAGAACCTTACTTTTCAAGATACGAGCAGCAGAACCACGACAAAGATACGCAAGACGCAGACAATCAGTTCGAAGACTTCCCAAAACTTATTCCATGGGAGGTTTAACAAGCTATCAAACGAACAAAAAGAGGAAAAGCTCCTGGACCAGACAACTTCACCATCGATCTACTCAAAAAGCTGGTAAGATCGTCAACTACAACAAAAAAAGATTTTCTATTCAACTTGTGTCTAAAACAGAGTAAAGTCCAAAGAGACTCGAACACAGCAATTATGATGCTTCTACACAAAAAAGTAAATCCCAAGGACCTCAACCACTAAAAGCCTATAAGCCTACTAAACTCCATGTATAAACTCTTTACAAACATTATTACCGACAAGATTACTGAACTGCTAGATGAAAACCGACTACGCCAGCAGGTTGGATTTAGGAGAAGCTACTCGACCATGGACCATCTCCATTCAATAAATCAGCTGAAAGAAAAAGCAGTTGAAAATAGAGTGCCAACTAACTGTAGCATTTATAGATTTCAAGAAGGCATCCGACTCTGTAGAAATCCCCACGGTCATGAAAGCCATCACTCTACAAGGTGTTGACCCTGTACACGTCAAAGTATTACAGAATACATACAATCACAGTAACTCCTTTCTCAGGCTACATAGGGACTCTGAACTCTTCCGAAAATGAGTGAGACAAAGTAATACCAGCTCACCTGCCTCAAGATGTTATTCCGAAACATGGACTAGGAGAATAGAGAAATCAAAATAGACGGCGGATATCTGAGCAAACTAGTATTTGCAGACGACATCGTCCTTTTTTCGCAGGGAACTTTCATGACCTCCAACTAATGATAGATGAACTAAATGAAGAAAGCAAAAGAGTTTGCCTACACATGAACTTCAGTAAAACAAATACCATGGGCAACGATCACATTGAGAATAAGAACATAACTGTCAAAATCGAAGAAGCAAAACTAGGGAAATTACACCACTACATCTACCTCGGACAACGAATCTCATCAACAAAAGAGGATGAGATCAAGCGAATAATCACCCTAGGATGGCAAGCCTTTTAGCAGAGTAAGCTCGACCTTCAAAAACAAGTTGATCCCAACTTGAAGGGCAATAGTCAAGTCATGTTGCCAGAATGGCAGACAACTGATGGACATCACGACTCACAACATGGATCCCCAGAGATCACATGAGAAACTGAAGCTGACAGAATACAAGATGGAGAGATAAACTGGATAAATTTAGAAAGAAATGGCTCTGCACTGCCCACGATAGAGAGAAGTTTTGAATTCTTGGTGAGGTCTATTTCCAACGACTGATGTTGAAAACCTGATGATGATGATGAGTCTCAATAATGAAATTATTTTGATAATATGATTTCCATGGCTGTTGCGAGAAGGGCATTTTCTAAAGTAGAGACAAACGTGTACGTAAATAATTTTGTTGTTGCGTATTAGAATTGAGATATCTGTAGACATCATGATTAGGTTGTCGATATACTTTATTCTTCTATGAATATATTTATCTGCAGACACCCCCACATTGAAATGAGGTTTCCAAATGAACTTACTGTACAATTATCACATTATGTCAGATATGATATATACCATGTGTCAGAACAAATTACTATGAGTAAATGCATCATTGGTAGTTTATGTGTGTGTTTATATCACTGAACTTGAATATTCACTTGTGTAAGCTCATGAACGATGAATCAAATTTGCTTCGCAGTTTTTACTATTTTGAGTTTTGTAATGAAAAGGATATAAGTACCAGTTTGAAGACTCCTGATACATATCATGATAAAGAATGTGCCGTGGGGTCCATTAAACTAAAGGCCAAAAAGAGCCATATTTCGTTTCAAATACAATGGATTTTTCAAAGAAGCAGAATGCAAAATTAAGTTGTGTACTTTTGAAAACCTGCACATAAAACAACAGAAATGATTTCATATTTTATCCTCTTTTTTCTTCTTTACTCAACTCAATACTCGTTTTTTCGGGTAAAATGATTGAAGTTCTTTGACCGTCCCAACAAATTGGTTGCTTCAAGAGACAGCTTGGAATCAATGTTGTTACAATACTTGCATAATTGATTTTGAAATACGCAATATTTTGTTCTATCGATTCAAGCGTGGCGTTCAGCGTATTAACGACTTGGAATTTCTGTTCAGAATATATACTGAACTGTACTCAGTGCAGGCTATGTGATCCTTGATCCGTGGAAGTACAGTGAGCAATGTATTCTGAAAGAGGCAATGTAATTAGACACTGTGCTCAAATCTGTGAATAATAACGGACATTTGAGAATAAGACTTAAGTCAGCAGATTGGTAAAAAAAAAAAGAACAGCAACAACAATATAGAATATATTCAACTATGACAGTTTGCAGGCAAAATCTTTATGAGCTGAAATAAAAGCGAAATAAAAGAAGGAAGAGAAATTTGAAGGAAAATCAGAACCAAAAACAGAGATAAATTACAGCGACAAATAGAAAATGAAAATTTGAAAGCATGATATTGATTAAGAGAAAGAAAAAATCTGGGTGAATATAAATGAAATTTCCAGCGGTGATACTTTTGCAATAGTATCACCAAAATTAACAGAGTATGCCAAATTTTCTTTAAATCTTTATATCATTGCATTCCCCTTCATTTTCATAGAGGAATGAATAACTATGCCCTGTAAATAATTTAAGAAATTACAAATCAAGAGGGTTTCGAATAGATTCAAAATGAGTTTGTATTAGCGTTAGAAATATATACTTGCATGCTGATAAGGGTTCATGCACCAGCACCAGCACATCTCGCCGTCATATTGTGTGTACGCGTGTATTTGATCTGATAATCATTCATTAATGAAACGCCAGTTTAGTCAATTGATGATCAAACTGGATCTTTTTTGTACAGACTCATTCGATGCAGGTAACACTAATAGCAATTTATGATAAGTACAGTCAAATATCTATGCATTCGTCCCTCAATAGATAAATAGTCATCTTTGATATAATATGACTAAAAAATTAATTTCAATTTACAAATATAACTCGTCAGAAACGCTAACATCTTGGGTTTTCTGTACTAATGTCATTTCTACAGCATACTTCCTTCTGTGCAGGTGTAGTCTTTGTTTCTTCCCGCCGTTAGTCATCTTCTTTTATTCTTATATTGCGTACAATATTATAATACACGCAATTGTGGTGAAAGCAAGCTATGTCACGGAAGTGTCTTTCTCTGTAATCCAATCCGAATTCTATAATCGATTCACCAAAAATGGCTGACTACAGCTCAGAAATTAATACTACTTTACAAGAGCTACGTATTCAACTGCCTAAGTTACTAGAGGGTGTCACCTATTTTCTAGTATTAGATTGAAACGTGACTCTTTTAACATAAGTTGACATTTTATCCCCCCACCCAGTCAGTGAACTTGCTATACTGACTTATGGAAATCAGCCCTAGAACTAAGCCAAAGTCAAAAGCACTGAGATTCGGAAAAGTGGCTGTATTTTATAAGTACACGGAAACAGCATGATTTCGATTAGACATAAGGGCACGTGAAGGCTATCACTAGGTAAAATCAGATTATTGTTACTAATGTATTCAAATCAGCTCCGTAATGTCAACAGAGCTACTGTACCTATCATTTATATATCATCCAGATGCTGTGTACCTACACAGAGATAGAAATTTCACTCAAAAAGTTATACACTCGATTTTCCAACTGGTTTAACGCAAACTTTTTCAGCTAAAACAATGAAAACAACATCCACCAATACCGACCTTTCATGTCCATTCATACTTTTTTAAAACCCAAATATATCACCATACTCTATCACACCCCTGCTGTGACAGAAAAACATCCGAAAAGGCTGACTTATCTCACTGAAAAGTCCTCCCACAATCTTCTCTTACAAAGCAACCATGTACCACTAAATATTAAACATTTTCCTTCAGTTTGTTCCTAAATCCGACACGTTATCAGACATTTAATTTCTACCACAGTCTTCAGCATCGCTAAATGCCTGTGAAATGTTTGCAAATTCCAGCAATATACATCACACCAATCTTTGTTATAACATTTTTTAGGTGTAACACATTTGTTTCTTACACTTTGCACTTCCACGTTGTCAAATAACCACCACCATACTTACATACAAAATATGTGAAAAAACACGGTAACATAGATACACAGTTCCACACTATCATGCATCGCTTTAGATGAATATGGAGACAGCAATTCATGTGCAATATCTACATATAGAATTCATTTCAAATAATTGATCTACAGAGATGATTTAGGCATAAGGCTATATATATATATATATATATATATATATATATATATATATATATATATATATAATTTCACGAATAAAGACACACATACGCATATACACGCATATATGCATGCAAATATACTCACGTCAATATACACATTACACAAATGTACACCCTGCACACGTGCACAAACAAACACATACATATATACCTAAATATACATATACAATGCACAAGAGTATGTCTATGCTTGCATTTATGCGTCCATTCGATATTCTGAACGCGACAGTAAAGAAATGGATAATAAGGATTTGAAAGAATTATAATAAATTGCGTTCTATCAAAGTGAAAATCTTATTTTGAAATGATATCCCGTTATTACAGGCTGAAAGTATCATTTGGCTTGGACAAGAGTTCTGATGTATGAACTTTTCAACAACATAGTGGCTGAGTTGGAAAAAACGAATAGAACATATATACACCGTGAATAGATAAACGACAATTTGGATTTGAAGTAGTTATTTTGGTCTTCGCATCAGCTCAACAGTAAGAACAAGGCGACGTTGAAGCTGCTACCCTACAGGTTACAGGTTCAATTCCTGCAGCTGTCCAATTTTCTCTGATTGTTTATTTGATTTAACTTATTTAGGCAAAATGATATATTCACCCTGTTATATATATATATATATATATATATATATATATATATATATATATATATATATATATATATATATGTGTGTGTGTGTGTATATATATATATGTATATATATATATATATATATATATATATATTCATATATATATATACATATGCATACATATATATGCATATATATATGTGTGTATATATATATATACATATATATATACATATATATATATATATATATTTATATATATATATATATATATATATATATATATATATATATATATATATATATATATATATATATCACAGCATAGTAGATCTGCTTAAAACAAATGCTGCGTTCCTAGATAATCACTCTTTATCTACAGAGTTTACAACATTATGACTTTAGAATAATGGACATACATTTTAATGATCTTCTGTTTCCATTCTTTAAAGACATTTTCGAGCAATGTCTCTTTAGATGCTTTCCACTATTCTTGGGAACCCTGCATACAGTTTATATCTCTGTACAATTATGAAAAAGGTGAAATATAAATAATAATGGTGATATAAACGTCAAGAAGGACCTAAGCATTCTGTTTCAAATTGTTTGTTGAAGTTCTGTTTTTGAGGCAAGTGAGAGGCATCACAATATTCACTGGAATTTTTTGACATAGAATGTAATAACGACTTATAATTTCTACTGATGATACATAACATTTAATCACATTTACGTCCTTGGTAAAAACTCTTATTGAATATTCTTCCCTTTCATGAAGATTTTCTCATGAACAAGAATACTATGATGATATTGATAAGCATTCGCAAATATGTTTTGTATGAAACAAACTCGAAAAAAAATCAATGCGTAGCATCCAAATGAAACATTTTCTAAATGCGTTAATGATACGAGACGCTGCCCAAAATAAAGGGCGGAAATTAATGGAGTACTGGCACTTGCTGCTACCCTGTATGAGTAGTTTGTTCTTTGAGATGTGTGTCGTCTGGAAAAACTCACAAAAAGAGGGCGGAAATAAGGAGTTAAAAAAGTAATTTTTCATGGTCAAATACCCAATTGTTTATGTAGCACTCAGAAGTCATGAATAATCGATAGTGATTGTTTAATTTGAATAATATTCATCAAACCTGGGAGTCTGCAGGAATTGATCTTGTAATCATTTTTTTTTTTAAATACTCACTCGTTTTTATAATAACTTCTTTTCCACCACCCAAGAGTCCGGGTTCTTGATTTTTTATCATAGTATCATACCTTTCACCAGTGTATTTTTCAATCAAATCAATAATAACTCTTCCGTGGGAAGATAATTATCTTTTGTAATGAGAGATTTCAAAACCTTACTTTACAGATTCTAAAACACTAATTTGAAAAATTAGTTAGCATCATAATACATCGTAAAAAGATGTCATCCGTTGTTGATCAAATAAGTATGTAGATGTTATGATCTCTTTGTTGTTTCAACAGATACTTATCGAAATCATAATTGTTCCATTTGTGGAAACAAACTTATAAAATAAAAACGGTCTGGGTTTCAATAAAAAAGTTTTTTCTAGGTTTTAACTTATCGGCGGCGTATTTCTTTATGCTTGGAGAATGCAAACGGTTTGAAAAAAATCAACTGGGAGTCAACATTTGCCAATACGGATAGGGATAAAATGAACAACCAAGGTTTTTGAATAATGCTAAATAATTACTTTTTCAAAATCTCAATTTTAAACCAAAAGCACCCCTTTTGGGACGTTTTCTTTCAAAAATATAAAATTCAGGTGAAATTACGTAATTATCTGGACTGCTTATCTGTGAATTGTATGCATGTTATTTCTGAGAGTTAGTTTGTCAGGCATGAAAGTTTTCATTAGTATTTAACTATGCAAGCGTAATCACTATCATGCACGATCTATCACATTAACAGTGAAATTCATACCTATATATCCACATATAAACAAGTCATATCGAATTCAATATGCAGATTTACCAACAAAAATCTGAGTGTATGCACGTGCAGATGAAAATCAATCGATGTATTCAAGTACATAGACGTGAAAATGAGTTGACACCATTATAAGCTTTCAAAATAAGGGGAAAAATCACTTTCTATCAAATCACAGAATGATCGCAGTTGATTTCTCAGGAGAAACAAACTCTATGATTTGTGGATTATTCGGAAGATTTTAATTTTTGATTTGAAAGACATTGATTAAATTTTCTTTTTTGCACTCTGTTCTTCGAAAATAGGAAATTTAATTGATAAAAATATTTGAATGATCCAATATTATTTTTCCGTCAATAAAACCAACGCGTATGGAATTACCCTTGCCATTGTTAAAAATAGGCTTATATTTTGTTCTATACGAAGCGTATTTATCAAAGTTGTCAGGTTAATTGGTTCATATTTGGGTGATATGGCTTCAAAACGGACTAAAACTATGAAACATTGCTAATTTTTAATTCATTTCATTTTCACATAGACCTTTATACAAACAAGAAAACTGTGTCCACATATTTGCCTTGTTTTGCATCAAATGTCAATGAGATGTACATTCCTAAAATTAACCTTTAAAAGCAATGATGAATCTTCAAACTGTTCCCGATAATTTTCAGCATTTATATTACGGTAGGTTCATATGTGAAAATCTATGATAAAACATGTGCAACTGTGATAAACTTTTACCAAAATAGTCTAATGATGTGGAACAGAGTTCAAACAAAAAGAAAGTTTCAGGCCCATAAAAATGTCAAACACCAAACATAGACTAGAATACTAATAAATATTGAAATATATTTCCTTCTGTTCGAAAAAATAATGGCCATTTTCCCCTTTTTATACGTTGACCAAAGATATTGTATTGGTTAGAATTCACTTTGTTTTGATAATTTAAGCTCTGGGTAATCTATGCAACATTTTAAATTGACTGAAATTGACTGCATTTTGTTATTCAGAGTTACCAAAACTATTGCAATAATGAAGCGTAAACAATTCAAGTACTTGAAATATTTTTCTACATGAATCATCTAATAAAGTATCTGAACTGATAATCAATGTCCAAATGTATTATAATGTGACAGACGTGGAAAAAATTCCTAGGGGATTTTGCAGATGCAAAATAGGCTCTCTTTTTGTATAGAATGTACAAAGTGAGGGATTTTAGGCCTTCTTATAACACCCTATCTGATTAGAAGCTGTTACTTCTTGTACTTTTGAATATTTCTACCCCCTCAATCATGTTCCAAGGACAATATGAGAAATAGACCGAACAGGTTTGATTCTGACCAGCAATAGACTGTAACAACAAATCTGACTGTTGATATATTTTACATTTGTCACAGGTTAAAACAAAGAAAAGAACACTAAATAGGAAAGGAAATACTAACGTTTTTTTCCTCGTTTACAGACCATGTTCATTCGTTTTTCAAATGAGTCCACAAAGCATTGTCTATTCTATTGTTTGATAGGTGCAATATATATCTGTTATTTACAAAGTATATTTGCTGATTACTTGTTGTGTAAGATAAAGGAAGATTCAAGTTTTATTTAGTTTATTAGGAGTAGCACTTGGCGTGTAGTTAAATATAGTTCATTTTTCAAACAAAAAATCTATTATGTCAACTGAAAATAGATCTGAAACAAAATAGTCGTACATAATACATTTTTTTGTGATCAGACAGGCTGCGAACAGCAGGCTTATTATGATAATCGAAAATCATTGAGTTGTGACGATCATAATTGGTCAGTATATCTAATCATCAAGCAAAATAAAATATTTGAGCAATCACTATGAATACATGAAATTCATTTTGAAGCAATGACAACCTTGACGTTTGTAGGAAGAAAATTTTGAACTCTGAGGCGGGAATTTTATAATATATATATATATATATATATATATATATATATATATATATATATATCGTATCAAAAATTTTTTAAATTATGTGCTTGTTGTTCAGGATCACCAGGGATCCCTCAATCTTGAGTACGATTCGGAACCGTGAGTTTTATCCTATTTACTGCAATATACCGGTTTACTGCAACATGATGAATATTCTCACATATTTCGAACAACCCAATATTGCTATTCTTATTCAATCAGCCAGTTGTTCTTATGTATACATAGATATGACCACAAATACAATTTAAGCACTGATAATACACTTATATAATAAAACACTGAGATTCGTATTCCAGGAAGATTGAATTATCCATGTGGATGTTTTTGCCAAGAAATTTTCAAAGAATTGCAAAGGAATTGACAGGATATTTGCAATGACATAATGTCAACATTAGTTTTCCCTCATTATGAATGAACGTGGGAATTAAAATCATTCGTTCATTTCAATCAATTGGTTGGCTATTGATTTTCAAATGTTAAGTGTCTTGGGGATTGACAAAGAAAAACAAAAATTATATATTTTTATACATCGGGGGATTAAATATTTTGCCTTGGCAAGAAATGGTCTGGTGCAATAGGAGTACGGTTTTAGATGGAAGAGTCACTCATTTGTCTTGAGAGATGTTGAATGTACACAAATACAGGCCAAACAAAATGAGACTGATAATAATTTTGTAGCGATTTCTACTTGCAAATATCATGATTAAGGAACTCAACTGCTCCATGCTATAATATGAATGATGTTAACTCTTCAAAGTGATGTTTATACGCAAGAAATTTTGTCAACAAACTCTGGAAGAAATCATATTCAGCCAATCGTGCCACAAACGCACTAAAAGTCTCCAAATTTTCCCATTAGATATCCATTACTCATCCATTAATGATTCTGAACAACGTTTTCCGTAGTATTGTATGCTTAATGACATAGGTCAACCAAATTCTGACCACTGGAAAGGTTTAACTTCCAACATGGCGTTTGAGATTATCGTAGCTGAATCCTGAAAATTCTCATTACTCGTCAATCATTTATCGTTAACAGGGTTTCCCCCCTATAATGTTTTATGTTGAATTACATTCTGGTTAAATCTTTTAAATGATCATTACTCATTTTCTTTCATCCTATAAAAGTATCTCAATATTTTTTATGTAGCATCAGGTGTTTTTTATGGCATATAAATTTTTTACCACAGTCTAACCGCTCAAAGTGATTACAAATTGCATAATGTACATGGAATTATCTCTGACAAAACTTGTGAGCTATTTTTAATGGGGCAATTGAAATCATGTTGGATGACAAATGGATATGAAAACAGATAGTACATTAGCTCGATTGGTTCATGCATTTTCAGTATGAGTACTTATGTGTTATGCACTAAAGTCTTTCATACCAGTAAGATAGCCAACAGTTTTTTACATTAGTAAGATGTCCAATCCTAGACTCTGACCTTGATTCATTCATTAACCACCTTTTTCTCAACAAAATTGTATAGTATCGACATCATCATCAGTCCATTAGCGTCTGTTGTTGGACATAGACCTTCCCCTAGATTCGCCAGACCTATCTATCATTCGCATCTCAGAGCCATTGATTCCCAAATTTATCTAGGTTGACATGCAATCTCACTGTCCGTTGGCTACAGCCTTGCACCTGATCTCTAAAGACCCATGCTGTGAGACCAGATGTCTGACATTCCTGCAATATGTTCCGTCCTTTGCCATTTGATTTTTCAAAGTTTCTATGATGTCCATGACTCCCGTCTTTTCTCTGATATACCAAACTGTCTTGTGGTCTCTCCATGTGAGTTTGAGCATGATTCCCTCGTGTGCATGTTTTATGGTTTTCTGGTCAATATTTTGGTTAGGTGCCATATTTTAACTCGTATGTGACGATCAGTAAAAGACATTGATTGAATACTATTCTTTCCAGGACTAGTGAGATAGTATTTTTTTTTCGGAAGTCGGGCTTACTCCATCGAAAGCTTGACCGGCTTGCGTGATTCTCTGCTTTATTTCTTATTGTAAATACAAATTTTTCCAGTGGGTGCTAAGGATGTAACTAAATAGCACTACAGTGTTAAAAATCTATCTTTTTTTGGTATGGGAAATATCTGCACTAAATCTTACTCTGATCGTACTTTATCGGCAAGAATACGGAAGAAAATATGTAATACATATATATATATATATATATATATATATATATATATATATATATATATATATATATATATATATATATATATATATATAAAATACTAAAATACAAAGTTCATCTCAGTAATTAAATCATAAAATTAGCTTCTTCCATCTGCTAAAGAACAGATTGCAGCAGTGCTACCATATGTTTGGTGAATGCAACTGGTGCAGATATCAGAGCAAAACATCCCTTTTTTCAGCAACTCTAAGCATTTCTTGATCCTGTTCAATAGCTTTAACTGACAAGCTACACCAAGCGTGTGTGGGGGATTGGGTTGGTCAATGGTTATTGCAGTCAGGTTGCTTTATCCCGATTCCAACCACACTCAGCGGGAAATAATCATGAACTTGACCATTGCAGTAGATAAACTCTTAAACGGTATTGTTTAGCTGCTGGAGTGACTGTTGGAAGATTAGCCTATGTAAAGGAACTACTTGCAGGTTATTTACCAACTGATCGCTTAGATGTCAATTGTCAGGATTCGTGAAGTGTGACAAATCTTTTGGCGCATACAAGAGAAGCTGACCCCTTCAGTTGCTACATCACAATGATCCCTGAAAGTTAGAGCAAATTCATTCATATAAGAAGACACATTTTCTTCCTTTCCTTGAGCTAGATTTAATGTTTTTTCTCTTCCTTGTCCATTAAATGCTGATGTGGTATCACACCTTGAAATGGAATGTAGAAATAGGACGTGCTTTTTGGTACTCCCTATTGCTTGCTGAAGCTTACTGAAGAGTTACAGGATTGATGTGACACAGCATAAAAAGATCCAGTAATAATGATGCTATTGCTACCAGCATAGCCAACAGATTAGTATCTGTTCCAATAACTACCTCTGGTTGATCGTTGACAAATTTTACCGAATCCTAGGCCGTTGAACCAGTCAGTACATCAGTATCTGACGTAAGATCAGGGGCCAATATCTCAGTGATGCGTAACTTGTTGTTCATGGCTCTAAAAGCACCCAAAAGATGGGTTATTCGTACTATATGAGAATTTTTAGATGAGTATTGGTGATTCCAATAATTCTATTGAGCATTTGCAATGGATTGATAAGAATCTATCCATGCATTTACATTGTATTCTGCATGGCAGCCAGTGGCTAGATATGGTCTTTCATAGAGAGACATCTCAGTGTTGCTCTTACCTGACATAATCCTCGTGGAACATACACCAATATATAATGCATTTTCACAGTTCACTACGCAATCCACGGTCCCAATAGCTCGGTAAAACAACGTCACGATCAGGTGTAATATGGATTGAGTATCCCTTTAGCTACTAAACAAATGAATTGGTCAGATTTGTGCCTAAACTGATTAAAAGACCTTAACTAAATTGTAAATGAATGACTAATTATAAGGATTTGGCTTGATGCTATCTTGGAAATGATACATTGCAAATCAAAAAAGGGTGGTATATTTTGTACAATATTTAAATACACCTAATACCAAGAGAGTCAATCGATAAATAATGAACAAAAGTCCATCGATAAATGACTAACAAATAATGACGACAATCTTAGGCGCCAGTTTGGAAATTGAAACTTTCCAGTGTTTTGACTGATATAGACTTATGTTATTAAGCACACGATACAAGTGAAAGCTTTGTCTTTGGACCACACTATACTACAAAGTATCGCTCAAAAGTCTTGCCTACGATCAATAATGAACGGGAAATGGACAATTTAAGTATTTGGTTGGCGGTTATCTTGGACGATTTCTCGAGAATCATACTTTTCAAATCAGCAAAAATGGTAGCAAGCACACTTGATACTACTGAATACCATCGAAGAACTTTATCTTAGATGATTAATGAACTAGTTCTAAGCATATCCATGATTTTGGGTCAATCTTGAATATCATATCCAAAAAAGCACAAGGAGAAAAACCTATGGACTTTTATTATGTTGTTCCACACTATATCCTGGTTCAGTTATGAGAAAAAAAGCTTACCTACATTTTTCCAGGTTTGACAATTTTCCTATAAGCAGTGAAACTGTAAAGACATATTCAGACTATTGACTCACTCCTTATCCGTGATATCGCTAACAATTCGATACGTATAGGGATAATTCAAAGTTTAAAATGCATACATACATGTACTCTAGCACACATATATTAGTCTGGTACATATATTTGACAGTGTAGCCAACTGGATGGTTTAAATTCACTTACAGAACTATCAGTTTACAATGTATACTCATATGATTAAATGCTTTCAGATTAAACATGTACACATAGCTGATGTATTTAAACATACATATATTTCTCAATCTTATCTTCAAGCCTTTGTGCATATATTCACATATATATATTGTAAATTACAAATGCATTAACTTAATATATATATGTATGTATATATATATATATATATATATATATATATATATATATATATATATATATGTGTGTGTGTGTGTGTGTGTGTATATATATATATTTATATATATTAGGAATTAGGGATATGGACTTCATTAAAAATATTTTTGAGGTAATATAAAGGAATAAACCTAATTCAAAAGGGAGGTCGATTGGTTGCATGATTGTGAGTGAAATTTGGTTATGGTTGAGTGGGGTTATAAAAGACAAAAAAGGGAGGAATGGGACAACATAATTGACTGGGATAGCTAGTCATTGCATGACTGATCGAAGAAATTAGGTGAGTTTTATGATCACAAGCAAATCTACGCTGAGGCTTTACCCTGGAGTGGATCTGATGAATCAGATTTTCTGAATACTTACAAACTGAAAACTATTTTTACCTTAAAGAAAGAGGACAAGGCAATGGATTACAGGCAGTGTTTAACTTGAATAGGTCACTATTTTCCTGTCGAGGTTTTAGATACGAAATACTGTAATATTTTGTGATAGTATATGTTAACTATTGATAATAAACGACCTGAAAAAACATCTGCTGGTTGATTTGTTATGATCGATTTACATAGTACTGGTCGTACAGTTTGATTTTTTATTTGTTTGTAAAATAAAAAGTACGCATAATGCATGATCATGTAAAATTTTATACATTTTTTAGTTTTTTTATTGAGTTACATAACTTGAAGCAAATCATATCATGTCTAAATGATAGATGAAATAGACTTAATTTTGTCCGTGAAATGTGGATGAATTTATACATGATACATACATATGAAGATGTTTGAACAGATTACCACCAAAACTGCACATTTAAAAAAAACTGACATTATGAATATCGACTTATATGTGTAAACATGTCAGGTGTGATCTCTGAGGGCCGTTATAGGTCTAATTGAAGTCTCCTGTCGATTGAGTCTTCTTTTTTAAACGCATTCAATTTCGGAATCAAACAGTGTATAAAACAATTGAGGAGACATTTTCGAACAAATTGAGAATACCCACCAGAACTCAAGGAAATGTATGTAGATCAAGGGCCAAAAAAAGTTAAACATTAAAAAAGTACATTTCAATAAACATTCTCCTGATTCTTCCAACGTGGCAATGGATGATTAACAGATCAGCATTTCTCGTTTTTCGTAGTATCAAGTGTTTTCAGTAACATATTTAAAGTACTTCCTTTGGGGTGCCTCATCTATCAAAGCATGCCTTACACGCTTCGAAACAGTCTGCAATGACATCTTTCACCATTGTGCATTTTGTCCACGGTCTGAAACCCCTTTTCGGATATATATATATATACATATATATATATATATATATATATATATATATATATATATATATATATATATATATATATATATATATATATATATATACACATATACATATACATATACATATATATATATATATATATATATATATATATATATATATATATATATATATATATATATATATATATATATATATATATATATATATACTGTAATCATTGCTTGAATACCTTTAGAAATAATGTGACTGGCCATACAAAGACTTTAAAATATATTTATTAAGCCATGAAACAAGGTTTGGTGAATTAAAGTTACATATCTGTTTCACATGGTGTTACATATTGTTTAATTGATTAAAATTGCAGTGATATCATGATCAAATTTTAAATTGAAGAGAGAGACAATATGTGTGTGAGAGAGAGATGGGTATGGGAAAAATAGACGGATAGTATGTGCATGCATGTATGTATGTTTATACAAGAGAGAGAGGGGGGAGAAAAAGAGAGTGGAAACCAAAACGAGTAACTCAAACAGATTGATAGAAGGAGATGCACAAAGATTATTACAATCACATGAGTCTTGGCAAGTGAAGGTAGGAGCTTCAATAGCGGGTTGATGAATGAAGTTCGTTGTTTATGGAAATTCAAAAAATGCACGTGGCGAATATGTGACAATTAGTCAAAATAGAAATAAAAAATACAGCAATAGAAAAAAGGAATGAATTCTAGACCATTATAAAGTCCCTCTGAAGTTTATGTTGAGCGATTGACCTTTCTTCTACTTTTTCGTGCAAGTTCCGATTGATTCTTAAGTGAATCTTATTCTCCGAAATTGTGGCACACATAGCGACGGATATGCACATAGGACTGTTAAATGAGAGTAAAACGTTGAGGTGGAATAAGAATAAATGTCTTAGGAAGAGTATGTAAATTAGAAGTAAAAACATGAAAACGTTCACATTAGGTTAAAAATAACAAGCGCACAATTTCAAATTTCAGATTCAAGCAGAGAGTGGTGAGTGGGAATACGTCGGATAATTTCAGAAGGGAATTCAGTGAATGAGCTTTTCATCGAATTATCCGCTTATTCGAGACCATCCATTTAGTTCAAATGATGTCTTACAACATCGAAAAGCAGAAACTGATAAAATATTGATACATAAAAGACTTCACTAAGTTTGCTTTGACCAAACGACTCTTTTTCTACTTTTGTATGTAGTAGTAATGCTATAGATCTTATAGTCTTTTCTAATTATATCTATATAACATCATGAACATGTTCACATGAGTTTAATTTTGTTGACCCGAAGATACTAACGTAGCTGAAAAGGTTCACATTTGCATAAGAATATTTTTTTTAAATTTGATCTTCACTGAACCAATTCTGCCATCCACAATTCAGACATGGAAGCACGCACACAATGTGTGTGTGTGTGTGTGTGTGTTTGCGTGTGTGTGTGTGTGTGTGTGTGTGTGTGTGTGTGTGTGTGTGTGTGTGTGTGTCAGTGTGTGTCAATGCGTGCGTGAGTTTTCTGGGTGTTTTGTTTTGGTATGTTTTCATGCATGAATTCATATTAAAAGAGATATGTGGGGTCGTTCATTTGCTGGTGTCTGATTTTCCGCACATCCTCTTGGGTTTATTCGAGACATAAGTGTAAATGCGCCCATCATGAATACATGTCTGTATTTTAGCAGTCATCTATAAATGTACACACGCCTTTCCATATGTACAACAAGAAGACACTATGCATTTGATAGAATAGATTATGAATTTTCATTATAAGTTTCTAAAGCTCATTGCACGTCCCTATATTCCAGTGTTTGCATGTACGTATAGGTGTTTGTAATATCTGCAAATGAGGTTGCTATGTTTACATGTTGGTGTCAGTTAAATAACTTTGAGAGACTTCATCGACACATGCATATACATATTTGGAAAACGTCTTGGTGCTGCAAAAACTGGTTCGTCCATATTTACGAAAGAGAATGTCCTATTGCAAGAATGTATGAGTATGTTTGAACATGTGCATGTGTGTGTGTGTATGTTTGATTATGTCTATGATTATTCTTATGCACATATGTATGTATGATTGAGTGAATCTAAATTAATATTGACTTTAGTAAGTTTCACCATTTTTTTTATTAAGTGTTAGTGTGTTTGCGTTCAAGAATGAATATAAAGTAGTGCATAAGCCTTTGTGTATACGTATGTTCGCATATGTTTGTGACAAGTTTCAATCACCTCCCAAACCGCAAAACACCAGCCTCATTTCTCCTTGCCTCCTCGCCTATTTTCCTCTGCATCTTGTTTCAAATTCAATACATCAGACGCCTGAGTCGTACGAAAATGACATTTTTTTCGTTCTTCTTTTAGTCAAACTCTAACAAACGGAATGTCTGGAAGACGTTGATTTCTTTTCTCTTTTGATCAGTTTGGAAGCACTCAATGGTTCCGAGATCGAATCAATCGATGTAAACACACTTCGGAGCAAAACTCTCATAACCAAACAACGAATCTCAATACAAAATAAAAGGCATCAACGAATAAGAAAAATTTTCGGAGACAGGACGAATAAAACTAAACTAAAATTAGATAAAAAAAAATATCTGAGTAAAAACATTGTTAGTGCAGCGTGCAAGTAATGTAAAGATTTTTCAGAGGGATCGATGATAACAAGAACTTGCCCGGAAATGTTGCCAAAAGCCCCACAGTTGGAAAATGCTTGAGCATCGAAAAGTTTGTTGAGAATTTAATAGAAAAAGAGAATCTGAGAAAACCCAACCATTTTTTCTTGAGGTCTTCGTTTTCATTAATGAAATTCATGTAAGTGTGTCCGTATTAAAAGGACACGTGAATATTCTTGAGATTATGTATAATATAATGCGTTGAGTATTTAATACATTCTAATTATCTAGTAACGCATATGTATGCGTGCATGTTTCATGATCGTGTTGAGATGATTAAAACATCATTCGATGTTTATCCTTTTTTGTTGGAAGCTGTTAATATCGCAGTTATTCAACTGATTCATACTATACCAGATCGGTTGATATTCTGTCTGAAACTCTCGATTTTGAAGACGATTCAGAACTGAATACGATGTTAGCTTTACAATCAACCCAGTAAAAGATATGTGGCTTTTTTTTTTGTTGAGATCATTGGTGTTTCTTGAGAATTTCCTACGAACTATCAGCTTTTTTTCTGGTAGTGATAGAACACATATAAAAATATTCTATAATTATATTTAGTGCAATGTAAAAGGGGAATTATGGAAAAATCCTGAATTGAAACGAGCAAGGGTTTGGATTTCAGATCATAACAATGCATCCAGTTATTCGGCTAATATATTATTTGTAGGTCACTAAGCTAGATTTAGCTAAGAAAATACCTTAACTTGAGTCTTCAGAAAAAATAATCTGTTTTCCCGGATACCAGTCAATGGAAACGAAAACATCATTTAACACAAAATCAATTATTGTTTCTGATATTTTTAGTAACTTCTTGGGTCTGCATTGCATACTTGATTAGTGACAATACATCAATCCTTTTACCTCGTTTTTGGCTATAATGTTTTTGCATTGTAATTGTAAACACGAAATGCAAAAAAGACTTTCAAAAGAACTAGAAGAATTAGAATTAATGTAAAAACGATCGAACATTAACACATTAAAGGAGATACATTTGTGTAACTAAAGTCGACAGCTTAAAAAATGTGGGAAAAAACAGGAGGGAAAAATTTTAACTCTGTGTTGAAACATTTCCAATGAGTATCTATTTTGTTTGTTTTTCAATCAGTTTTTCCAGATCCATTGTCGAGTAGACAGAAAGATACAATAAAAAATTGTTTTATCACTTACATCCAAATACGTGCATATACATGGAGAAACCTTGATACATCGACACACATTCAGATGTTTGTAAAAACATGTATTTACAGACATTAACAAAAGTATACAGGAGGCTGTCTATGAAGCCAAGATGTGATACACTCAATTCATGACGCTGATATACGTAATAGATTTTCTTCTTTTTATATCCTTCACTCTTTTGTCTTCCCTCTTACTTTTAATCATCTGTTTACTTTGTGTTTGCCTTTCCAAATAGTCACAAGAAGCCTTTGTTCTTGTAATTACAAAAAATCTATATTACCACTAGCTTTCCTTATATGGTACTCGATAATCGCAGTGTGATCGTTACTAGATAATTTTGTACACATTGAATTCTCACGAAATGCAAAATTATGCTTTAAGTTTTATGGAGTGCGTATACCAGCATATCTCAAAAACATCCATTAGTAATAATACTTGTTGAGAAAAACCCAGTTTTACCGCAAGGGTTATCCCATTTTTTCAACCTGAATTCAAAATCCAAATTATGATCTTTCTCTCTCTCTCTCCCTCTATTTCTGTCTCTCTCTCTTTCTCTCTCTCTCTCTCTCTCTCTCTCTCTCTCTCTATATATATATATATATATATATATATATATATATATATATATATATATATTTATTTATTTATTTATTTGTACAACAATCTGTTCAACATATTTTTTCGTAATTTTCTTCCCAGAGTTGTTCTCTCTCCTTTCATTTGTTCATACCAATTTTTGCTCCCTTTGTGGAAACATTTGAGCAAATGTTTTTGATCGATATGTCATGTTAGGCATATCCAAAATATAGGTAAAGGCTTCATGGACATGTATGAAAATACAATCATGTATTAAACTTTAACTATTTATAGATATATGCACAAACGTTTGCTTCTTTGCTTATTTGTTTGTGCGTGTGAGTGCGTGCGTATGCATGCATGTGTAAGTTATGATCAATTCAGTAAGCAGACAAGGAAATACCATAGATGTATCGTCAGATTAAGCTGAGGCAATAAAATAGAAAACGATGAAATAATTGGATGTAGAGAATGTCGAAAAACAAAACAGACAACAATGTTGCATAAAGGATGGAAATAGTGCTTTCTACTTGTTTCTATCATTACAGTTTTGCGACATTTTCTAATGAACTTGGGCTTGTTGATATTAAGTGCATTCGGTAATAAAGAAATCAACTTTTCAATACACACATGAATGTAATAATAGCAGCAATAATAATTTGAGCACAGATTGACAAAGAGAAAAAGAAGACAGAATTCAGGATGTCGACGAAGAACCCTGGCTTTGATCACCTTCACGGGACTGGACACAGTCGTTAACTAGCTACTGTTGGCCAAAACCCAAGATCATGCTCCACTTACGACACCCAAAAACACCATCGACTGGAAGTTAACCCAAACAAGAGGAGGAAATGATCAAGAGAGGAAAACAGGTTAGTAATGTATTGCTACTCCAAAAGCAAACCACTGGTGCCGAGTTATAGGAAACGTATGTTAGAAATATAAAGGGAAAATCCACCGTGGAGGTATCTAACCAGCGTCAGGATCATCGGTAAAACAAATGGCCCACCGTGACTGAAGTACAAGTGATCCACTATAAAATAGAGGAGGAAGAAAGTTGATTACCCGAAAAGAAACATCCCAAAGGAACCAACATAGCAAATGACAAAACTGAAAGAAACCCAAACAAAGAAAAATTCCTTAAAAAAGGCACACACCAGAGAGGGGCAACAGAGAAAGAGAAAACTCAGATACTAATTTTGAAACAATAGTTGTGGGAAGAAAAAACGACACTCTCAATTCTTAGAGACATGGACAGGACGAAATTGAGAGAAGCGATTAAACATTTCAACTGTCTCCTACAGTCTATCAAAACCAACCGCTTATTGGAGCTCAACAATCTAATCTATGCTGGGGAGGAAATGGTAACAGAACTTTTCACAACACAAAAAAAAAAACAAATGACTATTAGAGGGGAACAACCAAACTGAGAAATAAGACTTGAAAGGCAAATCCCACGATTAAGAAAGATGAAGTACTACAGAGAAATGCACTATTTATGAACAGACCACATGTAAGACTATGGGACAAATACAACATAAGACGAAAAGTTATTCCTGTGGCAGTGGGAGAGATACATCAGAGGAGACTAACCAAAGAGACAACGCTGAAGAGATCAAGACGGAAGACTGCCCAATACACACAGAACTGCACATTCAAAAACAACGAGAGAAAGTTTTACCAAAATATAAAGCCGGATGCCAAGGAGACCAAGAATCACTGGAACAGCATATAAGGACATCTGGAAAGGCACAACAAGACCCAAGAATGGTTGAAGAACATGAAAAGAGAACTCAAAGACTTAGACAACCAAGAACCAATTTCATTGAATGAAACTATATTGAAACACGCACTCAGGCTCATCCACCAACTCCAAAGCTGCCAGATGAAATGAAGGCAAAGTACGAAAATGGATGACTAGAGGCAGAACTACCTTTATCCAGAAAGACCACAAAAAAAGGGAATGTGGTAAGCAATTATAGGACAATCATGCTTACCAGCCACATGGAAAATCCTGACCAGTCAAATAGTGGAGAAAATGTATATATCGATGGAAAGACGGAACAATAACTACAAGATCAAAAAGAATGCAGAAGAGGAACCAAAGGGGAAAATGACTTACTCTACATCGACCACATGATCTTATAAGAAGTGAGAAAAAGAACATTGCAATGGGATGGATGGACGATACAAAAGCATATGTCATGATTTCACACAGTTGGATACTCGAATGCCTTAAATATTCAAAATCGGTGAACCAGTGGTGAGACTCATTGCAAACTCTATGAAAAACTGGAGAGTACACTTGACACCCACTGAAGAAAATCTAGCAGAAGTAAGTATAAAAAAGGCGATCTTCCAGGGTGACTCACTGTCTTCACTACTATTCGTTCTATCTATGATACCTTTCAAAAAAATCCTGAATAATAACAAAGGATACCATTTTCCAGAACAAGAGGAAAAGTCAATCACCTTATGTACATGGACAATGTAAAATCATTCGCAAAAAACAGGGGAGAACTCGAGACATTAATCAACAAGGAGAAAGAATGCAGGGATGACATTTGGATGGAGTTTGGAAGAGGAAAATGTACAATTATGGTAATGGATAAAGGAAGGCTTTTTACGTCAGAAACAACTGAACTCCCTGACAGCGATACAAATATCTGGGAGTTCTCGAATGTGACTCGATGAAACAGTAATAAACGAAAGAGGAAATAAAAAAAATGCTCCAAGAGGATAAGGAAGATATTAGAGACCAAACTAGACAGCAGGGACCTTTTTAAAAAAATGAACACATGGGCTGTATCGGTAGTAAGATACACAAGACCATTCATTGGATTGACATAGGAAGAACTCTAATCAAAGGACTGACGAACAAGAAAGCTTATGGCAGAGCATTAAGCCTCACGCCCCACAAATGACAAGGATGGAATGTACGGAAAGGGGAATAAGGCAGCAGGGGGCTCATCAACAGAGTGGAATGTATCAAGTTGGGTAAAGCAGATCTAAATAAAAAAAAGCATGTGCAAACAAACATTGAAGACATCATAAAGAGTGCAGGAAGTAGCACAACGAAAAACCAAAAGTAGAAAACAATGGAACGGCACAGTAGACAAGGAAAGAACAATGGGAATAGAAAAAATTATACGGAGAATTCAAGAGTCAGATACGGATTGTGGTAGATGAGAGATTATGGACATGGCAACGGAAAAGAAACCTGAAGAAAGAAACAGAATTGCTCATCATGGCTCATAACAAATGCATTAGAAAAACTATATCAAAACAGAAATTGACAGATCACAGACAAACAGCAAGTACCTCCCAAGTGGGGAAAGAGATGAGACAGTCACCACAAAACCAGTGAATGCAGTCAACTACCCCAGAGGGAATACAAACACAGACACGATAGAGTAGCAACAATGATACACTTTGAACTGAGTAAATGAATGGGATTTAACAATACGGATAGCTGGCACCAGTACAAAACGAGACCGCTTTGGAGAATGGAAAAACAAATTGGGACTTTGACATCCAAACAGACCACTACATCAAAGCGAGAGGATTGGACCTGGTAATCATGGACAAAAAAGGAAAACTGCACATCATACAGTAAATAGGAAAGAAAGCGGAAAACTGAGGAAATAGCAAAATCTGGCAAGAGAAGTGAAGTCTGGAATAGACGCATGTACAGTCATGGTAATGCACAAAGGAATTTAATTATCAGACTGCGAAAAGATCAGATCATTGACCACATAAGACCAAAACAAATACCCCGGATTTCTCGGATGTGACACGATAGCACAAGAAGGATTGAAAGAGAAAAAAAGGAGAGAACATCTTGTGACGATAAGAAAAACTTAATATCATAGATCTGATGAAAAAGGGAATTCATGTGCCGTATTAGTAGTAAGATACGCAGAACCATTCTTTGGTGGACAAAGGAAGAAATCCAAAGAATAGACCGGCGAAAAAGAAAGTTTATGACAATTTACAAGGCCTTACATTCCAGAGACACAGATAGACTGTACATGAAGAGAACGGAAAGTGGAGGAGGACTTAAAAGCATTGGAAATTGTATCCAGACGGCCAAAACAGACATAGAAAAGTATGTCCAAGCAAAAAGTGAAGCCGTTATAAAGAGCACCAGGAGCAGTGCAACAAAGAACAAAAATGTAGCAAAACAAAGTGTTATTGAGCAAACGATGAAAGAAAATAGAGATATTCCAAAAGAAAGATACTGGATGTTGCAGACAACAAATCATGGACATCGCTACGCAGAGGAAATCTGAAGACTGAAGTACAATCGTCCATCATGCCAGCCAAAAACAAATGCATCAGGACGAACTATACCGAAGCAAAAATTGACAGAATTCAAACAAGCAGCAAATGCAGCCAATGCATAGAGAAGGATGAGGCTTTAGACCACATAAGTAGTGAATGTAGTCAATTAGCACGGAAGGAGTATAAATACAGACACCATAGAGTAGCAACCTTGATACGCTGGGAACTGAGCAAATGGAATGGTTCAAACACAAACCGGACGCAGCCCTGGAGAATGGAAGTAACAAATAGCCCTGAGCTTTTGACACCCTAACTGATCAACCAATCCAAGTGAGAAGACTGGACCTGATAATCGCAGAATAAAAAGGAGAATCTGCCTAATAATAGACGTGCTTGTGCCTGTGGATCACTGAATAAATAGGAAAGAGGGTGAAAAGCTGGAAAAATACCTGGACTTGGCAAGGGAATAGATGAAATTGTGGGAGATGTAAGTCAGGGTAGTACCAGTAATGGTAGTTGCACTCAAAACCATACCAAAAACAAGGCATGAAAGGAAGGATTACTATTATACTACTGCACTACTGGGGACCGTGCAAATACGGAGGGGGTGCTAAAAATATGAGGTCTGTGTCCCACAACTATTAGCTGTGGTTTAACAGGGGAGAGGATGAAGAGAGAAAACAAAATAACGTGGGGTACAAACCACCATGCTATGTTTGGTGAGGGATATATGAGAGAAGGGCCAGAGACCTGGGAAAATTTTCTTCCACTGAGCCTTCAGCGATTACCAGCGGGCAATTAGTGTAAAGACTTTTCAATACTGCTGCTGCGAGCTGTGAGAGTATGAAAAGAAGGATTCGAGACTTCAGGGGACATGCTGTCAGTAAGTCTCCAGCTATGACCACTACGTAACCTGTGTGAAAATTAATAATAATAATAATAATAATAATAATAATAATAATAATAATAATAATAATAATAATAATAATAATAATAATAATAATAATAATAATAATAATAATAATAATTGATATTTTTTCAGAGCCTAATAAGATCGATTGAGTACAGAAAAACACTTGACGTCATTTTTCATGGCTGGATCCTCGAATGCCTTAATTTATTCATGATGTGCGTAACTTAGATTTATGGCAAGATTAACGTAACTCAGATAAATATCTAACTCTATGGAAAATGAATAAGTAGACTTGCTAGCCAATAATCGGTGGTAATTGTTAAGAGAGAGACCGTAAAAGGGTGGGGTACTCTCTCTCTCTCAATTGAATCTAATTTTGGACATGTGTGAGAGATACGAATTTACCGACTTTAAGTAAAAAATCTGATTCCTTAATGTACATAGCAAGTATAATTTTCAGAATGTGCACCAAGGGGAGTGATAGGCCATGCCCTGTCAAGCTGGCCCCCACCAGTTGAATGGGGTCTGGTGGATTGGGCACCACTGATTCGGTTCAATGTTCTGGGAGGTCCACCGGCTCTTAACACCCTTCCCATCTGTCCTTGGAAGGTTGGTATGGGTGTTTGTAATGCCAAAAAAAAAAATTTTCCTTTTATCATATGTCCCCATTTTTTGGACAGTTTTTACTTCGTAAAAGTCCAGAGGTTAGATTTTTGAAAAATATAAGTTTCAGCCTTGTCAATTTCGTCAGGTAAGGGAGAGAAACAAAGAGAAGACTGGAAGGTGGGGTGAGATCTTTACCCATGGAATTAAGAGTTGAATTTATAGCAAAATATAGTAAATATAATTGAAATGATAAATTGAGAGCAAATACTAATTATCCGTGGCTTTAGGGAAAGTTGAGTGATTTTTCACACGACAGTCGCAGTTTTTGAAATTCAACGATTTGTTACTTTTTCAAGGAGTCTCACTATGCTGCCAACCTTACTTTAATGTCTGAGGACTTTTCTTTTTTATTGTTTGATTTTAAAAGTTTATGTATAAAATACTCTCTGCTGGGAAATTGGGGGAGGTATATATATATATATATATATATATATATATATATATATATATATATATATATATATATATATATATATTAGCTGGATTTTATATAAAAAAGAAACCCAAAAGATCTCAACAACTACAGGCTTATAAGCCTACTCAACTGCGTATACAAACTTTTCACATAAATCATCACCGACCAAATCACAAAACACTAGATGAAAAGCAAATATGTGAGCAAGCTAGCTTCAGACGAAGCCTCTCGACCAGCTGAAAAAAAGAAGTAGCAGAATATTAAGTACCACTTGCTGTAGCATTTATCAACTTCAAAAAAAACTTCGACTCGGTGTAAATTCCAATGGTCATGGAAGCCATCACTCTACAGGGTGTACATCTAGTATATGTAGAAGTGCTGAAACATATATACAATCACAGCAGCTCTTTTATCAGGCTACATAAAGATTCGGAGCCATTTAAGCTCCAGAATGGGGCAAGACAAGTTGATACCAGCTCACTCAAACTCATCACAACTTGCCTCGAGATAATATTTAGAAGACTAGACTAGGAGAGAACAAGAATTTGAATAGACATCAAATATTTGAGCAACCTCAAATTGCAAACTACATTACCTTTTTTGTAGAGAACGTACACGACCTCCAACTAATGCTAGATGAACTAGTGAAGAGAGGAAGGAAGTTGACCCATAATTGAACTTCAGCAAGACGAAGATCATGTGCAACATTTGAGATGAAAATCACTAAGATCAAATTCGAGGACACAGAATTGGAGAAAGTAGATCACTTCATCTACCCAGGACAATGAATCTCCATGAGGCCTTCAAAAGAAGAAGAAATCAAGCGAAGAATCACACAAGGATGGTAAGCCTGTGACAAGAAGATGCCAATAATCCTAAAAAGAAGGGTGTAAAAATGATGCATCCTCCTAATAGTCACTTATGGGGCTGAAACATGGAACTTAAGCAAGAGACAGACCTGCAAATTGAGAACCATGCAATAAGCATATGAAAGAATTGAGTTCAACCTCTCATGGAGGGACCACAACACAGCGTAATACATCCGGAAGAAGACAAGAGTCAGAGACATCATAGAATCTATGAAAAATCTCAAATGGCAATTTATTTTTCTTACTTGGAGGTCTGTGGTGGATTACTCATTGAGCTGAGTTGACTTTTTCTAAGGGAGGATTTGTGGAGACTTGCTCTCAGTTAATATCCATTAATAACCTCCAGACATTTTGTGTGAGCGTGTTAATGCATCATATTATTATCCATAAAGGCTCTTTATCCCTGTCTTTCCTGAATTGCATCGAGTGTAGCAGTAAAAGACAAAGTACAAAATCACGAAAAAAATCCAGTAATGCAATGTTTCTTGATGTTTTTTCAAGAATTTCTTGAAAAATTGGAGGATTGATAAACATTGATTAAAATGATCAAGATATTCGACCAAAATATCTGAATCGAATTTAGATTCGAAAAAAGTGCAATGCAGGTGATGCTCAAAAGATAACAAGGGGCAACAAAAGGAATTCGATAACCCGACTGGGGAGATATCCGGACACTGAATTCGTGAGGGCACTACACTATCTAGGAATACCAGGAGCAGATTCAATGGAATGGGATGAAAGTGGAGAAAGTATCATAAAATAATGCACCTACGAGATTATTAGAAACTATATTGATTAACAGATATACAACCAAAGCAATAAATATCAAGGAAGATATCAAACCCTTTCATCATTTAACAATCCCTCCCTTTAAAAACCCTAATCTTTAAAAGGTTTCTTAGTATATCAGTCAATAAGTACCATAAAGGAGCTAAATGTACCTAAATGAGCCAGATGTTGCTTTTAAAATTTTGTTTCGGTATGTCAATCAGTCCGTAGTAGCAATTGCTACTAGAGATGCTCACATATCTTAAGATTGAGATGAGGGTGATGATAAAATGTTAGGACATAACACCAAATACAAGCAGTTTTCTTTCATAAAAAGAGAGGGAATGAGTACTTTGTGGAGATTATGAGGCATTTGTTCTGTTGGCTTGTCAGATTCTCAGTTAGTGATACTAGTTTATCGAAAAAAAATTAAATCGATACTTAAATACAATCAGATTTCCCTTTAACATAAACAAGACTTAGATTAAGAACCAGTGAAGAAATAAGAAAATCCTTTCTTCACCAATCATCCAATTTCTTTGTCACAATCATCGATATCGATAATTATTTGTTTTTATTCACTTCATTTCATTTCTTCTTTTCTCAACTCGTTTTTAATGTCTATTCATTCACATATTTATCTATTTTTGAAGATTCAAAAGAAACACGCTATTCTGAAAGTGTTGCAGCTTTGCATC
The DNA here is from genome assembly GCA_963457665.1 of Thysanoteuthis rhombus. NCBI lineage: Eukaryota > Metazoa > Mollusca > Cephalopoda > Oegopsida > Thysanoteuthidae > Thysanoteuthis > Thysanoteuthis major. Next base: position 22,969,630 of record OY735221.1, on the reverse strand, counting down.
TACTATTTCCTTTTCTTCGCCTTTTCATCTCTCTTGCATTATTCATATCATCATCATCATCATCATTTGATGCAAAGAGTTATTATCCTCATCATGGACAGTATCATCTTTATCATCAGTGTCAAAACATTATGCCTATTCTTGCAAGGATTTACGTCCCCTAACTTTCTTTCATCAATCAAGTTATCTTTCTACTCCCATTTATAATCCACTATTATATTCATTAAACAATCGATAACTAACCGTTGAGGTCGATTGAATTAATAAATGCCAAGGATGGGAATGGTGGAGGTACTTTCTTGTTGAGAGGGATAAGAGGAAGTAAAATCTGTGAATACAGTTTAGAGTAATTATCACTTTAGCACCAATGTATATTTCTCACTCAATCGAATCATGTTCAATATTTTCTTGCTATATTGATAAGAAATGCAGGGAGACTGTTATGCAGCTCCTTGTCATAATAACTACCGAGATACTTGTAGTCGTTTGGAGGAAAGACTGTTAGTTTAAAAAGTCTGAGATTCTTTTCAAAGTACCGAATCATCATATTAATTGAAGGTTAAAAAAATGAATATCCTATCCGATGTGAATATACGTTTCCCAAGTGATTAATCAAACATGTAAAATCTGTCATAACAAAACTGATGGAATAACTGGTAAAACTTTGGTTCAATTTTGTTTCAGATATCAGAATTTTACAAAAAACAGCTAGTATTTTGCCTGATGTTCGTAGTTAGTATCTTGTTTTTGTATTACATCAGCAAGTATCATAGAAAATCTTTCTCGTATTAGACTTCTAATTCAGATTCTTAACTGTTAGTAAGTAGACATTAGGAACGACTGACCATGGAGCAGTTTGTTGATAAATAATAGCAAAATCTTCAAACAGATTCAGCGTCTTCGGAATGAAGAGCGCTCTAAGTCATATGACCGGTTTGCTCTCTTGAAGACGAATGGATTTATAGCTAATTGTTTACAACAATAGGCCAATACTATCCACATGAGTTTTAAAATTAGAATTTTAAAATTCTATGATGACAATGTCCCATCATTTAATAAATATTAATGCATGTCTTAGAAAATGATATCCATAGAGGCAAAAGTATTAGACACTCATTTGCAGATTAGTTTGATTCTCACTGGCCATGTTGCAAGAATTGCTGACAACCAGTGGAAATCGTGACTCACGAGATGGATCCGAGGGCAGTAGAGTATAAGATGGAGAGAAAAATGTTAAGAAACTGATGATGATAATTTATCCTCACCCTGTAGCGCACTTTACTTACTTTGAGCCAGACTAAGCTTAATTCGTGTCTACAATGAATACAATGACAGTCCCTTAAATGATTATGATTGCTACTTATATTATTCCATTTACCAATGTTTTAATGATGAACCGGCCTTGAGACAATTGCATATATACTACAACTACAAAATACATAATTCTACACCTTCTCTCTCCTCTTTATCAAACGTATTCTCTGATCCTAGTCCCTTTTTTTTTGATTCTATCACACTGTAGTTTTCTCATTTTCTATTCCATCCTCAATTGTAAATTTGTTAGACTCCTCGATTCTTTCCTTTAAACTTCAATATTGACAAACCCTCTCATGTTTTTCTTCTTCTCTCGTTCATCGTTTTTCTCTATAGTCAGATTTCCATCCTCTTTTTTCTATTAATACTTCCTCGTGTTCTTTTTCCTCAATTTTTTTTTCAATTTTTGTTTGTAATACACTAATCTTTGAAAGGACGTGTCCACTTGACTTCTATCAGATATTTTTTTGTCACTTGCTTTTACGCTCACTTTCTTATGTCCTTTGTTCTTTTTGTAGGTGATTTTCACTTTCTTCAAGCTATTTATTCATCTATTTGATTACAATGTATGACCTTTTCTTTCACATTGTGAACTTTTATATGCCTGCTTTCAAGTTCCCTAAACAATAACATGTACTTTCTACGGCTCTTTTTCTTTCTCTGCATTCGTACTGTTGTGTGTACTTCATTAATTATATCCTCTTTCTTATTTCCTTACAACGATTTTCATTTTTGTTTCTGTCCTTCGACTTCCATTGTCTTTCTTTGCGTCACTCTACTCTCTTTTATTTATTGCCCTTTATTTTCTTAACCCTTCTATATTTTCTGCATTTTTCGCCTTCTCCTTCATTTTAAAAGCTGTCATTCCTTCAGCATTCTTTCATTTCTTGTTTTCGCTCCCAATTATTTCCCACTTTCCTTCTCAAGTCTTTTTCCGCAAACCTTCCTATCTTTCCATGAAATTCAATTCATATTCCAGAAAAATGGGCATCCCTCCTCCTATTTGCCCTATTGTAAATGATCAATAATGTAACATGTCTACTTGCTGTTCCAATCTTCCCTCTCCCGCTCAACAAAATGCCTCTATCGGGAACTGGAAGATTAGATTAAAGCCTTCTAATATCTCTTCGCCTAGCAGAGATATCCCTTGACCATCTTAAGAGTCAAACACAATGGTAACATCGTCAAGGAATTTGTTTGACCAAGGATGTTGCATATGCAGCAACAGATGATGAGTTAAATCATGGTTTGTTTACCCTCACTGCGGCCATTTTAGAATAACTATTTGCCCAGGCCAGAACTTGCAGCCCACCGAGGAGATACGTTATATATTTGTTCAATACAGGGTGATTAAATACGGCATTTTGCGTGACTCTTCTCACTGTGTCATTCAAAGCAGGCATGCAAAAAAGGGAAAGGGTATTAAGTAATTGTCTATTTTAAATATTTTGACGGATTTCTTTCAAGGGAATTTAATTTATTTTCATATTATAGGCATAAAAATTCGTTGAAGAGGAAATATAACAAGAAAATAATTTCAGTTCAGAGTTGAGTGAATCACTTAGTAACAAGCTGCAGTTATAAAACCAATTATAGAATGTGTATGCATAGAGGGAATATAAAACTGCTCTATTGAAAGAAAGGTTAGTGCAAAAATATTTGCAGATTAATTCTCGGAATATACATTCATTTAACTATGATAATGGGGTATACCATTAACATCGTTCTATCTTTTTCCAGTTATATTCATTTATTTATTTATTCTGGTTTATTTGAGGCAGTCAAATCAAAATCAGATGAAAAGATGAAGAAAATTCAGGTGATTCTGTCGTACGAGTCGACAATGAGACGTAAATTAGGGAAAACTGCTCGGAGTATCAACCAAATATTTGACCAGGCACCTGTCAACGATTGTGCAGTTCAACATTGGTCTTGAATATATGGACGCTCTTCAGTGAGGACCCTCATTGAGGTGAACCCACGTGAAATAATCCAAGAGGTTGCAATGTGACTAAATGTTGACCATTCAACAGTATTTAGATATTTGTACCTCAATGGAGCTTTGCATATTGTATGAATGACCCGCAAGAAAATTGAATCGAGAAAAAAGCATGAAAACGCGAATAATTTTATGCTCCTGAAATAAATGGACTTGTTTTCAGATGGCAAAAATGTATAAACTGAAGGATCTTATTTCAATAATTAACTTTCATTCTAGACTCGGGCATAATGCTTGACTGTTGATGGCGACAAACTGCCATTATTTTTGCATCTATCAAATAGAAACCAAATGGGATTATTAAACAATAATTGTTGAGTCCCACATTAGGCGTATATGAAGTGTTTCTTAGCCTTTGCTGCTAAGATTAACTATTTATCGTTTATCAAAAAGACAACAAGATGTAATCTTTTATGTATAATTGATTTACAAATCTGACTAAAGTGATTTTTAATGTTCGGCTATTTTTTCACGAGAATTATTTTTTTGGTATTACAAAAAGTGGGAGGATTCTTGCACGATACGCTAGTGTCAAAGAAATATCAAATGCGTTATTGGTTATTCGACACTTGCAAGCAGTAATTGGTGTCAAGTGAATCCAGATAACGGCTTCCCACGTTGTTACTTATAAACAAACCAACCTTCTGTGAGACTTGAGTGGCAATTTCATTCAACATCCAACCAATGGAACTAATTCAGTTAATCAGCTGAATACTTACTACATCATTGATAACGTTTTTATGCTTGATTTATCTGTCTTTTCATGCGTCAGTATAGCAATAGACGAGGACAATTTTGAAAGTCTTTTATAATGACAACGGAACCGTTTATATAAGTTTGTTTTTTGTTGGGTTTTTTTTTCGTTTTTTTTTTTTGTAAATTCCCTGGTATATAACGTTTATTTACCCTCGTTATTGGAGAGCACAAATGTATAAAGGGTTTTATGGTTTTGTGAAGAGTGATAAACCGTACAAAAATTAATAAAAAAGACAGAATGTAGCATAGTTTGGTTTTGAGCAATATTGAAAAGATATGCTGGTTTCAGTAAATTTTTTTGAACAAATTTAGAATAGGCATAAAAATGCAAAGTGAGATATGAGCTTCAAACTGGGATCGAAGGACAAATATATTTGCATTTTTCGTTGCCATTACGTCTCACCACACTTTGATTTGCTTTACTTTTACTTCTCTGGTTTATGATAGGACATCCGCCATGTGCCTTACCATCCACTGCAGGTAACTTACTTAGTATTAAGAAAAGAATTGATCACCAGCTACTTTGAATTTATTCATCTATGAACGTCAGCATCTATTTTCACTCACATAATTTCTCTTCAAGTTTCGCACTTTCAGTTCAATTGTTGTTTTCATTCTTTTATATTTGATCTATATTTTCTCTCTCATTTGTTCATTTTATCACTCATTTGTTTAAGTAAAGGATCAGTGATCAGTGTTTTAGTGTAGATAAGGAAAGGATTTCTAAAGCTTTTTGAGCGACCCAACTCCACTTATCTGAAAATTGATTTAACCCAGTAACTTTTTGCCTCCAAGAGTATTTTGCACCCAAATGTATAAGTGATTAGTTGAAAATATTCAGGCACCCGATATCTCTATCGGTATATCTATCCGTCTATAAGTGCATAAGCCTTTGAATTCAATTATCAATAATTGATACCCGATCCGTCAGCAAATTACACAGTGGATTCCATTTTTTTTTCTTTTGCTTCACAACAGATCAATTTTTCAAATCTTTTCTGGGGAACAATCTATAAAATGGTCATCTACAATGATACGCTGTGGTAACACAAAGAACAATGACTGGAAAAGACAAATTTAATGGTTCAGACAACTACAGCAAAGATAATGACTCCTGTCAGAATTACCGAGAATAAAACCACTTTATCAATAAAGGATTATACCAGAGGACCTAAATTCTTGAAGAGATGATAATGTCAGAACGTTTCTTTTAGGGGATCTAACCATTATTCAAACACAAATGCCTTTCACAATTGCCATTAACGAAATCATGATAGTTTTGAGCTAGCAATTATGATCAATATGTTAATTGTTTTAGTAAATTGAATTATATTTTAGACAATTAAGTCATTATTCTAATTAAGTAATCGTTTATCATATTAATACTGTATATACTATAAACATGAGAATTTACTGACTGCCAGAAATATTTCTAAAGAGATGAAATGACACAATATTTATCCCAAAATAACCAATTTCGTTTATATCAAACGCCGACGACAAAGAAAAATATACATATATCACTATTGATACAATACATGATAAGAATGAACAGAACCTTTCTTATCGGCAGACATGAAAGTGTTGGTCGAAGTACTTTAAAAAGTTCCCTAGTTGATATTATAATCCAAATCAGGAACAGATTGTTTGCAATGTAAACAACCTGTATTCCAATGCCTCCTTCCCCAGTCGAAAAAATAAGAATAAAGACATGACTCATTCTCCGTGTTATTTCTATTGATGCAAATATTAAATCAATTGTGTCGGTTTCAATTTCAGACTGGGTGAAAACCAACTCATGATGTCATCTTTAAGAATACTAATTACGCAAAAAAACTTCTTTGAGTCGATTATCTACCAACATATTAAACCTAAGAAAGTATTTTCCACTATCTGTGAAGTTCATTTTTTCATGTCGTATAATATCAGGCGTCTACCAAATATTTTTAAAACACTTTTAATTATCAAATGAAGTACTTTTATATTCAAGACAAAACCACTTTCTGACGGGTAGTAAACCTCAATGGACGATTCCATTTATATACTTATATAACACAACATGATACATGACATCCCATGTTCGATTTCCTATCCCGCCTAACTACTCATGTGTCAGACAAATAGACCAGTGCCAAATGTTTTCCCATTTCCCGGAATCTAGTCAATATAATGATCTTTCACACTGATAAAGACTGAATCCATCTCTTTTGGTTACCTTATCCCCTAACTTGAATACAATTTCATTCATTTTAATATACACTATTCATCTATTCTAGTTTCATACTTTCGGTAACTTATTCTTTAATTTTAGCTATTATTTCACCATGGTCAAGCCGATAGGTTATAAACGGATCAGGATGTCTAATCATAGCTTTTGTAATTTATCTGAAAATCCCACTCATTCCATCGCCTTGATTGGCGATTCTTACAACTGGAGAAACAATTTTTTGTATAAAATCAATTAATTTTTAAAGTTGCTCTTGCGATTCTCAATTATTCCGATGATATTGTTCTTTAAAACATGTACACCTGAATACGAATTGTTCTGAAAGGCATTCTCACTATACTGAACGGGATAATGTTATCAAACTACTTGTTGATAAATATTCAATCTTTGATTTTAATATCCATAACTAGGATTGTTGCTTGCATTCCTTTATGGTCACATTTTAATGAAAAATCCTCAGGATATTTATATATTACTATTACGATTTTCTGAAATATCTGCCATCATTTAAAGAAAATAAGTCATCAATAAACCATGCATTTGATTGTATATAGGATTAAAAACTCCTGCTTAAAGCAAGCAGGTAGTGGATATTTTTTAGGATGTTTAAAGCATTTCACACACACACACACACACACACACATATATATATATATATATATATATATATATATATATATATATATATATAAATATATATGTGTGTGTT
>OY735221.1:22947625-22957625 GCA_963457665.1 Thysanoteuthis rhombus | reverse complement strand
TCATTAATCATCTCAATTCTGCTTATTACCGTTCCCTCACCTTGCATAACATTTTCAGTTCTATTGTTTGTACAAATATTTCATTTATCTCACGATCTCCTTCTCATTTCATCCATCTTTATATTCTGTCTGCTTATCTCAAATAATTACTCACATTCAATATAAAGTGAAGGTCATTGATAGCTTTGAACACTAAATAGCTCCAGAAAAACATTTTCAAAGATTTGTTTGTATCTCATCAGTCACTTATTTCACAACATCCGTTAATGGCAATGTTCGTAATTATCATCATGCTTTCTTCTGAATGTTTTACACATACTCCAATATCATGGAACTAAGTCTAAATTCTATTTTGTTGGGATCATCAATTTTTAACCATGTATAAGTTTTCAAGATTTAAAAACAAAACAGTAATATTAACGTGACAACTCAGCAGTGTTGATTAAAATCTACCTCACTTCTAGCTGTGACTTAGATATTTGATTTATTTCAAACGTGTAGTTCGTTTTTCTATATAGGTGTTATTGCAATGTCTTGTATACGAATACTTTTTATTCTAAACATCGTTGAATATTGTTGGAACAGTGGGCTTACGTAAGTTAGCTTAAAAACGGATTCCACAATTAAAGATCAGCAAATATAACATCAGACGTGACTCGCTGTTCGTGTTGATTGAATGTTCACCCATGTGAATATTAAATCCGTTTAGTCAGTTTTAATCTCAGACTGTATTCTAACCAACTAATGATATCGTCTTTAAAAATGCTAATTATGCAAAAAAGATTTTTTCGGGTTGATTTTCTACCAACATATTCATCTGAATAATTTGACATTTTTTCTCACTAACCTCAACATCAATCTCCACATCATACTTCATTTTGCTTTTATTTATGTGTTTTCCCTTAAATTATCTATTACATTAGCCTAATATGGATGAATGCACGGGAACAAACCAAATTCCAACCGGTAGTAAGAGTTCAGTGTGCTATTCCATTTATGTACTTGGTCAATTTGTTACTTGGGATCTCATGTTCAATCTCCGATCCTTCCCATACCTATGAGTCAGACAAATAGACCGGTGCCAAATGTTTTCCCCTTTACCTGTTTCTAGTCAGTAAAATGATCTTTCACTCTGACAGAGACTAAATCCATTTCTTTTGATTACCTGATTCCCCTAACTTTAATACTTTAATACAATTTATCTCAATTGATATGCATTATTCATTCATCTTTTTTTTATATTCTCGATAATATATTTAATAATTTTCGATATTCGTTCATTATGGTCAAGCTGATAAGGTTTGAAGGAGCAGGATGTTAAGTGATGACTTAATTAAATTATCTTTTACAAAGCAGCATTTAAGGCATATACATATATATATATATATATATATATATATATATATATATATATATATATATATATATATATATATATATATATATATATATGTATGTATATATATATATATATATATATATATATATATATATATCCTTTCTATACAGAGTAGCGCTGAAAATCAAAAACATTCAAAAATACGATAAATTGTATCAGAGAACGGACGAATGATAATTTCTAATCGTTCAGCGGCATGAAGCTAATGTTCATTTCGTGATAAATGCACTAAATTTGGCAGACGGATATAGTGGGGAAAACTGTAACTGTAATGTCCTGAGTTGTATCTAAAAACATTTGATATTTGCCTAATCACTAAAAGCGGGAAATTGATTTCTTTAAGGATGGAGAAGGGTGATTTCAATTGATAAGACGTCAGATCTGTTTTTGAAAGGGTCAGTTTTGGAAGAAAAGACATTTTGAGTTTGGTGTGGGGATGTATCTATCCAAACTGTAACTGAAATGCTGACCCGAAAAATTACTTGACGTCAGCACTTCCATCTGATTCGAAATATATTATACCGCTTCGGGTTGGTTTTTTCTTCCATTTTCAATTATATTCAAATATTTTTTTCTTGAAAAATTATTTCTACGATGGATGGAAAGTAAGTTTCCAGTTAGGCAATAGATTTACGTCGTAAATAGCCACCCGAAATATGTAAGGTAACCGCAGTGTTGTTGATATAAAGCAAAACAAAATTATTCTGGAAACATATTTTTAATATGCTTTGGATTTTCTTGGTAAGAAGGATCCTAACCTAAAAATCATATAAAAAATTCAGGATGGAGGCAAACAGTAGTCAAAAATAAACAATGAAAGTTTACAACAAGGCTTCTTATTTTTTCCTATATGCGAGCAGTGAAATAAATGATTTCAAACCCTCCTCAGTAGTTGCTGTTATGACGATGATGATTGTAGTAGTAGTAATAGTAGTAGTTGGCCTCGCTAGAACATACCCTGTTCTCTCCGGCTAAATCTCAGTGGTATATCATCATCTGTCTTTTAACGTCCGTTGTTGGACATAGATCTTCCCCAGGTTTCGTCACAATTCTCTATCAAGGGCGTCGCAGAGCCAGTATTTCCTGAATTTGTCTAGTTCATCTCTTTTTCTTGTGCTCTGTCGGCCTCGGTTTCTTATGTGATCTCTGGGGATCCATGTTGCGAGATGTGATATCCATCGGTTGTATTTCATTCTTGCAACATAGCCTGTCCATTGCCATTTGAGTTCTTTAATTGTTTCTATGTTATCACACATCCGTTTTCTTCCTTATACACTGTGCTGTCTTGTGGTCTCTCTATGTAAGGTTGAGCATGATTCTTTAATCTATGCGTTGCATGCTTCTCAATTTCTAGGTCTGTCTCTTGGCTAGGTTCCATGTTTAAGCTCCATGAGTGACTATCGCAATAATACATTGGTTGTATACTGTTCTCTTTGGGATTATTGGGATCATCTGGTTCTTGATAGTTGACTTTGGTCTGCCGAAGGCTTGCCATCCCAAAAAGATTCTTCGCTTGATCTCATCCTCTTTTGAGGGTCTCATAGAAATTCGTTGTCCTAGGTAGATGTAGAGGTCTACCTTGCCAAGTTTTGCATCTTCTATCTTAACACTTATGTTTTCATTCTCAACATGATTATTGCACATGATTTTCATTTTACTGAAGTTCATGTGTAGGCCGACTTTTTTGCTTTCTTCGTTTAGATCATCCAGCATTAGTTGGAGGTCGTGTAGGTTCTCTGCGAAAAGGACGATGAATTTCCGTTGATCGAAATAACTGCAAAAACTTATCTATTGGAATAAAAAAAAATGAAAATTTCTATCATTTTATACTCTATTATGAAATATTGAGCTGTACTACAAACAATACCCCCTATCTCTCTCTCTCACTTTCTCCTTTTCTCTCTCTCTCTCCCCATACACACACACACACACACACACACACACACACACACACACACACACATATATATATATATATATATATAGATAGATAGATAGATAGATAGATAGATAGATAGATAGATAGATAGATATAAATTTATGGTTGCATTGAAAAAATTGTCGTTTAATTATAAAATTATCGATAAAGAATATTGAAATGTGCAATCCATGCAAACATATGTAAAATCATGTAAATCTAAAATCAGTTTCGACATTTTACACATATTTATAAAATGTCACAGATTTTGCTTTTTTCCCTGCTGCAAGGCTAAATACCAAATGTTTTTTTTTGTTGTTTTTTTTTTATAAATTTATCAAACGGTCATTTATCGAATATTTAAACACAAATAGAGTTAATGCATGCATATCGAAAGGTACATACATGTATACATACATTTATATGTGTGTTACCTGTTCGCAAGCATGCACGCATACATACATACATACATACATACATACATACATACAAGTGTTCTTTTGTTGTCTTTCCGACAATTTGGATCAAAATATTTAGCGGAAAAATGAGAGAAAAATAAGCTTAGGTTTTTTAGGGAGAAATTACAACAGGGCGAGTACAAGTACACAGCATGAAAGGATAACTAATGCATTGGAAACTTTAATCAAGATCAACAAATACCGAAAATTCATGGAAGAATATTCATATCAACTTGTTCGATTCCTTAACCACATCCGCTATAATGGCAACAAGAAATGTTTTGAGAAAATCATCATTGCAAAAGTATTGGAAACAAAAAGAGCTATATGAAATTACCGTCTAGATCATATTTCTATATCATCTTTAAAGTTACTACTGTATGAATACAACGTTGGCAAACGAAATAAAAAAACTCAAGAGGCTTGGGAGCGCAGATGACGAAAACATTAGTTGCAGGATCGCTTAGCCAATCACAGAGTCTCTTACAAAATAGTATGGTTCACTTTACCAATTGAAGACGACTTCGAAATAGCTCTTTCTTTCCATTGATAGCAATTCAAACAAAAGAGCTGTCAGCCGAGGCGGAGAGAGGATTTTTTGTGGATTGTTTGGGTCAGTTTGTGCAATAGGCTACTGAAAGGCACACCCACTCATGAGCCAGGTTGAGGCTGTAGGTATACAAGAAGACAAAGAAGACAGACAGACAGACAGACAGACAGAAACTGAGACAGGGAGGGACGGAGAGACGAAGGAAGAGGTGTTGAAGAGTAGAAGAGCAAGGAATCTAGCTAATCAGGTGAAATGAAAAAAGTGTAGTTATAATTCAAACCTTTCTCTCCTTCTCTGAGCATTTGCATTCATTTTTCGTGTTTTTTCTCCTTGTGCCTCACCAATAAAAAAAAACATGTCATAATGTCTGCAGAGTTTCACTCGCAAAGCTGCACACATGTACACTGACGTACTCATACATGCATCAATCAACCCGCACTATAATGATTGAAAGAACATTTTTGGTACTATAAATATTTATTCTTCAACATAATCTAATCCAATCCCAAGACAGTCATTTCTGTGCTGATTATTAACAACAAAGATAAAGCTTTGTACAATGAAAGTTTCAAATTTCAAGTAGTCTTCCATAACAAAAGATAGTCAACTGTGAATGACAGGGCACAGTGACGAGATTTGGTGTGTTTATTAACTGCATGTAACTGCATATCTTGAATCATTTGGAAACCTGTAGTATCTACAGCTTGGAATCGTTCCATTATCAAATGACTTAAGAAATAGTGCCTGTAATTGAAATATTTTTCAATAAATTTAAAGACGGATAAGGGACATATTGAAAACGATTTATTTCTGGTATCGACAGGGGCAAAAGAAGAAATAGATATATACAGAGAGTGTAACCAGAAGCTGTCAACATCGGTAGAATTTAATAATGACCATCCACATTTTCGAGGTGTAAGCACTTGATGGTCTCTCAAAGTGAATGATAGTCGATCTGTTTAATACAATGTCATCTATAATGACATTAAGAGGAAAAGATTGGACGGAGCATCTTACAAATCGAAGGTTTCTTTCGATTGTTGACACGGCCGAAAGGAATGGTTTTGGACTGAAGGAGGAATGATCATGGTTTGAAGAGAATGATGAATAAAGAATCGTTGCTTGAGAATGTTACCCCTTCAGAAGAAATTTAGCGACAAACTGTAAAATCAACTGACTGATATGTGTATGAATCACATGAATATATATTGTGATCATTCATGAAATTTTTGAGGGAGAAAAACATGTCCATTGTTTATACACTATTATCCATCTTATGTCATTTGAAATCTCAGCATCATTTTAGTCGCATTCTTTCATTTATTCTTTATTTTTCTCAGGTTCAGATTTGATGTCTGACTCTCCATACGCAACAGCCTGCCAGAGAGGGGTAGGAATGTACAGGGTGTTCTCTTTTTCCCAAATTTAGGGCGGATACATGTCGGTGATTTTTGAGAAAACTGGCCCTTCACGTAAATTTCGTATGGATTTGTCTGTCGTCGAATCCGATCAAGACTATAGATACATATATAAGAACGGTTTTGTGGAAAGGTTTGCATGTAACAATTTATCTATCTGTTACAAGTCTTATCTTTATCAATCAATATTCAATTAAAAAAAAACATCCATGCTCTTATTATGTGTATCACTTCATTAAATGTAGTTTTCTTCCATATTTTCTGCTTTGCACTCTTAATATCATTCTCGTATGAAAATTTTTGATTTACTTATCCCTTATAGAAAACAATATTCTGTTACACCATTGACTAAATGCATCTATATGTCCATCCTCCATTTCTTATATCTAAACTTGTTTCTTGATAGACTCAACTTACTTTTTCTTTCTTTTTGTCTTTCCTTTGGATACATTTTTCCCTTCTAATACGCATTCATCCGTTGCACCTGCCTTTTTATGGACTATTTCTGAGATTCTTGTCGTTACAAACAATAAATTTGTATGATTTTTGACACGTTGCTGCTTATTTCCCAACTTCTGACTTTTTCCCCATTTTCATATATTTTTACCTTTTCATTTTGTTCTTTTTCGATCCATTCATTTTTATAATATTTTCATTTTTCTTAAACATTTCTATGATTGTTATTTCTTCTCTTAATTATCAACTTCTTTATTCTCTCATCCCATCATCCCTTTTTTAGTCTCTTTTATCAATCGAAATTTTTTTTTTATTTTTCTTTATTTTCTCTTTTTCTATCTTAATTTCATGCGACTAAACCTCTCTAATTACTTTTTAAAGATTTTTCTCTTTTTTAGCAGAATTTTTAAAATAAAAAATCCAATACTAAATTTCATTTATTTCTGTTCTGTCAGTTTCTGCTTCTGGGATTCTTTTCCGATTCCCTCCCTCCACCTTGTTCCTTCTCTTTGTTCCGGGATTTGACTCAGAATTTGGAGTTCCGTCGTTGGTTTCACCGTTTATTACACTTCATTTATCTATTCATTTGTACATTCTTTGTCATTTAGGCATTTCTGCTCTTATTTTCATAGTTTTATTGTTCCCTGTTCAATATTGTCTTCACTTTCGCTTCTTTTTGTTTCCCTTACAAAGCATGATATGATTATCATTTTTATTTCCCAATTTTCATCACCATATCTTTCTCTCTTTCTTTCATCTTTTATGCTTCTCTTTTTTTCCTTTTATAAGATGTTTCTTCTCTTCCTTTGTATTTTAGTATCCCCCCTTCTTTTTCAGAATCTATTTTTCTTCCTTTTGCATTATATTCTTCTTTTTTCCTAATAAATAAACGCTCTATTTCTCTCATTGCCCTTCTCCTACTATCTATGGCCCCATCTCTCTCTTTTGCCCTTTTATTCCCATATTTCTTTCTCTCTATATTTCATTTTTCTCCCCTTTTCATTGTTTTTTTTTCCTCTTTTTTTTCTTTCTGATGTTCATTTCTTCGTTCATTTCTACTGTCGGACTTTCACATTCCTCAATCCATTTTGGCCGTCCACAAAGCCGAACTTTGCTATCAATAAATCATTTTGCATTGAAGTGCCTTCACTGGTTGACATGGGGCCGATCACTCGAGTGTTCTCAAATCAGATTAATGGTGAAGTAATGTGGTCTCCCTCTCTCTTTTCCAGGCAAGCGAAAACAAAGACCGCCATGCGGCCGACGTAATGGCCGATGCACTGGCAGCTGACCTACAGTGTCGGTCAGATCACTTCCGGCTCTAACATTTAACTCGGGATAATCAGGCACAAAGTAGACAAATACATAGGGGAGATATGAGGCGTCATGACTCTTCAAGGAAAGAGGAAGATCCTTTGAATATTTGATACGATGACGTTCAATACGAGTCAAATCTATGAGAAGATATTTAAACTTTGGCCAGGTATTTAGTAATATTCAACAATGTTGTCGGATTCCCTTTTGTAAGTAATAAAATATGAAACATATAAGCAGACAACTGCCACTGACAGAATTCACCTCTACCTGTACCTAGCGAATTTTTATTCCGTCTCCTAGTGTCAAATGCTGAACATCATGCCTTTATACTTCAAGCATAGTTTATTTTTCATTACGAAAATTCGGAAAATTATGAAGATAATTTTGAATATATTAATCAACAATGTTCACTCATTAGTAAAATTCGCTTATGTTTAGTAGTCATTGGAAGCGAATTTTGATTCTGACAATATCTTACGCTTCCCAAAAATCTATGACATGTAACGATATGTAAATCTAAAAAGACGGATAATGGACGGATGTATGATGGAAATTATTTTTTGAAAGATATCTAAAACAGTTTTCTAAAAATATCTCAAAACAACCTAATATATGAATATACGCGCAGTCGCACAATATAAAGCAATGGTAATTCGAAAACAATCAGATAAACGTGTACTTAAACATAAGCAACCTCGAAAGATACTCAGAAGTAAAGACTGAGATAAATAGTATTGAGTAGTCCATTGGCATTTCTTAGGGAAATGAGGTTACTAAGCTGTGCGCAAGGAATAGGACCAACAATTGAAATGGGGTGGGGTGGCTTTGTATATTTTGAACTTGAAAGTTTAATACATAAAATATCAATGCATTTTATCATTGCTGCAGTCTGCCGATTACCAGAATACTTCATCACATGACTTTACTGTAATTGTAAATGATGATGATGATGATGATGGAAGTAGAAACTATGGAAGAAAGAAAAATGGAAATAAAACGCATTTATATTTTGCTCCACAAAACCCAAACGCCAACTTTCATAGTATCTTCCTTTAAGCGGCTACCCGACAATTGTTGCTGGTAAGATCAAAGACTATTGATATTGTTAGCACACGTGAAAGACGAGTCAAGCACAATCATGAAAATGTATTTATAATGTTTAGATGGAAGTATTCCAATTTTCAAATTATTGAAGTACCTGCTACCAATCTAATTGAAAAGGATTTGAGAGAGGATAGTCACCAGATCGAGTTATGATTGGCTATAAAATGAAATAAACATAGCTTCCTGATGCAAGATATTGAATGAATTTATCCCTTCTCCAACATTTATTTTTCCTAATTGCATAACCAAAAATTCTCGGGAGGACGGGAAAAAGACATGGCAGAGATGACACGAATTTATCAATAATTGAGAACAGTTTTGTTTTATTTTTTTCTTTACATTGTTAATCATTTATTTATTTGTTAGTCATCCGTCGTGTTTGCAAATTTCATATTTGATTTCAGACTACACTCATTTATCAGTAGCTCCAAATACGAACAAGCTTTTGGGAAAGTGTTAAATAGTATATTGACAAACTGGTAAGAATGTACATGAATAAATAGATGTATATATATAGAGAGAGAAAGACGGACGAATAGACAACCAAAGAGAAAAGACATAAGAATGAATAAAAAATCTATTTAAACAAGTGTATTTAAATATTTCCTACTGTTTATTTGGATATTTTTGTTCAACGTATTTCGGATGTCATGTATGATGATCGGTAAAATGCTGAATAGTCCTGCTTTTCACATTGGAGACTAGAGTCGGATTCATCGGAAGAAAACGTGCAATTAAAACCTACGTCTCGTCTGTGCTGGTAAATATGTTGCAATACTCTGACGCATACTGGGTCTACGCCTTGTTGAATGATGATATCAATAATCTTGAAGATTCCCCCTGAGTTGAAGTCAAGTGGAATTTTATATTCTTCTGTTTTCCTTTTCAGTTGATTTACTGAATGGAGCTGGTCGTTGGTTGAGTAACTTCTTCTGAGGCCAACTTGATCCTGTGGTCACTCTTCTTTTTCATCTACATTTTTGTGATTTGGTCGGTGGAGTAAGAGTTTGTTGATGAATTTGAGTAGGATTATTGGCCAATAATTTTTGAGATTTTTGGGTCCCTTTCTTATATAAAAGCATAATAGTTGTGATGTTCTTCCCGTAAAGTTTAATTCCATTACTGTATGAAGTATGATACAAATTTAACATGTAATTATTAGAAACATGTTATTAGTTTAACATTTCATGGTATCTTTCTCATAAATACAGTTAATGCCTGTTACTAACATATTAAGGATAACTTTAAAAGATGAACCTTTGTAAAGTAATTGAAAGCAAGAAGAATATGAAACATTTCCTCTTGTTAAAAAATTCAAATAAGAAAAAAATGAGATTTCAGGCGTTAGATAAATCGATAATTTTAGAATAAAAAATCGCT
>OY735221.1:22840125-22945125 GCA_963457665.1 Thysanoteuthis rhombus | reverse complement strand
TTATACCCAGGCCATTGTACTGTCAACAAGTATACAATATTTACCTAGACAGAAGTGAGCAAAATAGGTTCTATAGATTTTCAATCACCAATTGCATTTTCTTGCATGATATAACATTGTATACTGTTTAATGCTGTGCTTGTAAATGTATGTATGTATGTAGGGTGGTGTAGGGTGTCAGGTGTATGGGTTTTTATATAAACAAATATATGCAAGGACTTTATACCAAACAAAAGTAGCTTAGCACAGGACCATGACCTAAATTCTCTACAAATATGGAAACAACCATCCGCCTTGACCAAAACAACTGATAAAACAATAAAATTAAAATTCGTTTTCACATACAGAAACCAATATGCTCTAATTCATTTTTTCCTTTTAAAACAAAACATTTTGATGCAAAAATTGTTTTAACTACTCAAAGGTATAGACATGTTTCTAAATACTGAAACCATTCCCTAAACACGTACAGCATACTAATTAATTAATTCGTCATTCATTTAACCAACTTGTGACGTCTCCATGATTGTTAATTACATGACAAAGTCCCCTGAGTTTGTCTCATCATCAACTGTTCATTTATATATTTATATGTGTGGGTATGGGTCAGTGTCTGTTTCTGTATGCGTGTGCGTGTGTGTGTGTGTGTATGTGCATGTGCATGCGCATGTATAAGATTTCCAAACAAAGAAAAGGTCGTCAGGTTTTACAGTTTTTCCGAAACTATGATTTATTTTTCTATTTGAATCAGCATGAGCATTATCAATAGCCGTAGCTGTGGCCATAGCGATGATATCAGTTTCGGCACTGATGATATTTAAAAGCAAATGAGTAGCATCGGAAGTAAGTTACATCGGGGCCATTCCTTGGATAGATAAAAAAAGAAATCAGTGAACCAGCGAACAAGGAATCATATGAAAATGCATACGGTTTTACATTCAAGAGATAACATAGATAGGCAGTACATGAAGAGGAAAGAAGACAGTAGAAAAGACAAAAACAGGATTAGAAAAGTATGTGCATGAAAGAAGTGAAGACATTATAAAGAGTGCCCGAAGAAATACAACAATTATTTAAAAGGCTAACGATGGATCTGCACAACAAATAAGAAAAATGGGAACAAAAAGACTATACGGAGTATTAAAAAAAAAACAGATTCAAATTGTCACAGATGAGGGATCATGGACGTGGCTACACAGAAGAAACCTGAGAGAAAACAGAATTGCTCATCATGGCAGCCTAAACCAAATCCATCTCGACAAACTATATCAAGACAAAACCTGGTAAATGCTGCCCAAGTGAAGAAAGGGATGAACCTCCATCTACATAACAAGTGAATCTCGTCAACTAAACCAGAAAAGATTTAAACACTGACGATATAGAGTATCATCCTAGGTAGAGGACCTGACATAACAATTGTGGACAAAAAGAGGAGAACTTAACAAATAATAGACGGATCCGTACCGAAGACACTACCTTAAAAGAATCAAAAAGGGCCTGTGGGGCTCTTAGGTTACTTCTGAATCACATTGGTCTTAACCAACCCACCAAGGTCTGGTGCTACCTTAAAGAACCAAAAACCCCTATCATGACAGTGCAACCAAACCATTTTACCGCAAAAAATGGGGCACAGATTCAAGATTTGTGTGTCGTAACCGGCAGGTGTTCCCTTGTTAGCCACCAGGAGGGACCCGGCCAAAACTCCGGCTCGTGTACCCTTAATGGCCTTCAGGAGGGACACAGTCGTCACACAGCTTCCGTTGGCTAAAACTCATATACCACAAATGACAACCAGGAAAGGTGCCGTCCTCACCGAGTGACTGCTATAAAGAACAAGAGAAAGAGATGGTCAAGAGAGCATAATAGACTAGTTATGTATTGTTACTTTAAAAGCAAACCTTCGGTGTGATCTTATAGAGAGCGTATGCTCAAAATATGGAGGGCAAAATCTGCTGTGGAATATCGAGCCAACGCCTTGCTGACCAAGTAAAAGATATACAAAAGAAGAAATGGCTGTCTGAGACTGAACTACTAGAGATCCGCAATAACCTAGAGAGAGATTTAGGTGACACACCTGAAGAATACCCCCCCCCAGCACAACTAATACCAACGACAAAACTGGAACAATTCCACATGAGACCCCCACAGTAAAGTAAACTATGCACCAGAGGGTGACGACGAGGCACCAACGGAAGAAGAGAAAACCAAAATACAAGCTTTGAAAGAAATCATGCAGGGAGAGAAAACAACACTCCCCCTCCCTAAGAGACAAAGACAGAAAGAAACTCGGAGAAGTGACTGAACAGGTCAACTGCCTCTTACAGCATATAGAAATGCACATCCTCCTAGAACTCAACAACTTAATTTACGCTGGGGTGAAAATGGTAGCACAAAGCTTCACAACACAAGAGAGGACCCAAAGCAATAATAGAGAAAAGAAACCCAACTGGGAAAGAAGATTACGAAAGCAGATCTCCCAACTAGAGATGAAGTACTGCTTAGAAATACACCAAACACTTTGGAACAAGTACAAGGTACCTCAAAAAGGCATCGCAACTGTAGTCGAAGAGATACATAAGAAGAGATTAGCCGAAGAGGCAACACTGAATATAGATATAGACTAAGAACAGCCCAATACACACACATTCTAAAACAATGAGAAAAAGTTTTACCAAGATTTAAACGGAGAAAGAAGGCAAAACATATAACCAGATGCCACAGAGGCCAAAAACTATTAGAATAGCATATGGGGACACCCAAAAAGACACAACGTAACACTGCAATGGTTAAGAAACATGAGAAAAGAACTAGAAGATATAGACAATGGAGAACCAATATTATTGAATGAGACCACATTGAAACATGCTCTTAGGAAAATAGCCAACTGTAAAGCACCGGGTCCCGACGGGATCCATGGATATCGGTTCAAGAAATCCACCACGTTACACGGCAGACTCACTCACCTACTCCAAAGTTGTCTAAACGAAGGCAAGGCACCAGAATGGATGACTAAAGGCAGAACCACCCGCATCCAAAAAGACCAAGAAAAGGGGAACATAGCAAGCAACTATAGACCAATCACGTGCTTACCACTCATATGGAAAATCCTGACCGGGCAAATAGCAGAGAGAATATACATGTCAATGGAAAGAAGGGGACTATTACCAGAAGAACAGAAAGGGTGTAGGATAAGAACCAAAGGGGTAAATGATTTACTCTCCATAGACCAGATGATCTTAAGAGAAGTGAGGAAAAGCAGAAAGAATATCGCAATGGGATGGATGGATTACAAAAAAGCATAGATATGATTCCACATAGCTGGATACTCGAATACCTTAGAATATTCAAAATTAGCGAACCGGTGTTTAAATTCATTGGACATTCGATGAAAAACTGGAGAGTAAACTTGACAGCCGCAGGGAACAAACTAGCAGAGGTAGGGATAAAAAGGGGAATCGTTCAAAGAGACTTGTTGTCCCCACTATTATTTGTTCTAACAATGATACCGCTCAACAGAATCTTGAAGAACAGCAACGGGTACCATTCTCCAAAACAAAAGGAAAGGTCAACCACCTAATGTTGATGGACAATATAAAATTGTTCGGAAAAAAACAGGGGAGAGCTTGAGGCTCTGTTCAACGAAGTAAAGGAATATAGTGAGGACATCGGAATGGAGTTTGGTATAGAAAAATGCGCGATCATGGTAATGCACAAAGGAAGGCTTTCAATGACTGAAAGAATTGAACTCTCGGACAACAGCAAGATTAGGTCATTGACCGCACAAGACCGATACAAGTACCTAGGCGTCCTTGAATGTGACACGATAAAATGGGAAGAGATGAAGGAGAAAATAAAGAGAGAATACCTTAGAAGGATAAGGAAAATATTACAGACCAAATTAAACAACAGAAATCTAATAAAAGGAATGAACACCTGAGCTGTGTCAGTAGTTAGGTATACAGGACCATTCCTGGGATGGACAAAGGAAGAACTCCAATCAAGCGATGGGCGAACTAGGAGACTAATGACAATGCATAAAGCATTACACCCTAGAGATGATACAGATAGACTATACGTTAAGAGAAAAGGAGGTGACAGGGGACTTATCAGTATAGAAGACTGTGTCCAGAGATCTAAAGTAGTCCTAAAAAGATATGTGCAAACGAATAGTGAAGAAATCATAAAGAGTGCGAGAGATAGTGCAACAAACAACAAAGTAGAAAACAATGGAACAGTACAGCAAACAAGAAAAGAAAGATGGGAAGAGAAAAAAGTTTAAAAGGCGGATACAAGATGTAGCAGACGAGAAATCATGGGCGTGGTTACAAAAAGGGAACCTTAAGAGAGAAACAGAATCGCTCATCATGGCAGTCCAAAACAAAAGCATAAGGACAAACTACATAAAAACAAAAATTGACAGAACACAGACAAACGGCAAATGCCGCATGTGCAGTGAAAAAGATCAGCCAGTAAACCACATTACTAGTGAATGTAGTCAACTTGCACAGAAGGAGTATAAGCATAGAAACGATAGAGTAGCAACGATGATACACTTGGAACTAAGCAAACAAATGGGATTCAACCATGTGGAAAAGTAGTATCAGCACAAGCCAGAGGCAGTTTTGGAGAATGACAACCACAAACTACTCTGGGACTTTGACATCCAAACTGACCACTTCATCCAGGAAAGAAGACCGGACTTAGTAATAGTAGACAAAAAAAAGGAAGGCCTGCCAAATAGTAGATGTTGCTGTACCTGCAGACCATAGAGTAAAAAAGTAGGAGAGGGAAAAAGGGGAAAAATACTAGGACCTAGCAAGAGAGTTAAGGAAGATGTGGAACAGGAAAACCAGGATGGTGCCGATCATAGTGGGTGCACTAGGAACTGTACCCAAAAGCTGAGGGTGACCCTGGAGGATATCGGGATTAGGGGAAGGATAGAGACCGTACAGACCACAGCACTACTGGGAACTGCACGGATCTGAGGAAGGTGCTAGAGATATAAGTACTGCAACGAATTTTAGCCCTGACATGATAGGTGAAAGAGAGAAGAGACGTTAGCTGAAGACCTGAGGAGACTTATTGTCACTCAGCCTTCAGCGATAACCACTGGGCAACCGGAGTGAAACTGTAAATCGCAGAATTACTGCGACCTATGAGTACTAGAAGAGGAGGGCTGCAGACATGAGGAAACTTGCTGTCACTCAAACTCCAGCGGTTACCACCAGGCAACTGGTGTGAGATCCCAAATAATAATAATAATAATGATAATAATAATAATGATAATAATAATAATAATAATAATAATAATAATAATAATAATAATAATAATAATAATCATCGCTGGCCGGCCTCACTACCAACTTGAATATGGAAGGATAGCAAGGTAGCTCTAACGAAATGGCATAAGTACTGACTTTTCGGCAAAAAATCATTTTTTACACTTTCGATTGCTTGATTATATTTTAGTGTGAGTGTACTGATTTTACTTTCAATTTTTTGGACTTTGGAAATGGTTTTATTTCTGATTTTAATTTTTTGACTCCTGAAATGACCACTGCTGATTCAAAACACTATTTGTAGTTTTACATCGAACCTCTAAGCATTCTGTGCGGGTAAGTGAAATAAATTTACAATTGAATTTACACACCTCCCTCTCTTATTGAAATTAAGTTCTCTCCTGCAAAACTAATGTTTTTTCATGTGAATATTCGGATGGTACTCGCGCGTATGAATTGGTCAGACTTTTTCAAATTCCAACGTAGGTTAGGAACAAGAAAAACAATCATGATAAAATAAACTAATCATTCTACCGCAAAAAAATGGGGCAGAGATCCAAGATTTGAGTGTCATGACCGGCAGATGTTCCCTTGTTAGCCACTAAGAAGGACCCAGTCGTCTTCCAGTGATTACCGGTCAAAACTTTGGCTCGTGTACCCTTGATGGCATTCAGGAAGGACACGGTCGTTACCTAGCTATTTTTGGGTAAAACCCCAACTAATACCCTTCTAACGATACCAAGAAAGGGCACAGTCACCATTGAATGGCTGCGCCCAAAACAAGAGGAGGAAACGGTCAAGAGAGGAGAACAGGTTATTAATGTATTGCAACTTCAGAAGCAAACCTTTGGTGCAGTGTTATAGGGAACGCATGCATAAAATATGGAGTGATCAAGCCAGCGCATAGCTGACCAATAAAAACAAAATTTGAAAACAAATTGCTCTCATAGACTTAACTACAAGACATTTGCAATAAAATAAAGAAGGTGACTTATCCAAACAAAAACCTTCCAAAACAACCAACACACTAAATGACGAATCTGGAAGAAATCCAAACAATGAAATCCCTAAAGAAAGGCACACACCAGAAAGAGACAACAACACCCCGACGGAGAAAGAGAAAAATCAGATACTAACTTTGAAACAATTCATGCAAGAAGGAAAATCGGCACTCCCAATTCTTTGGAATAAGGACAGGAAGAAGCTTGGAGGAGCAACAAAACATATCAACAGCCCCCCACAGCATATTGGAACCAAACGCTTATCGGAGCTCAGTAACCTAATGTACGCTGGATTGAAAATGGTAACACAATTTTTGAAGAACACAAGAAAGAGTCCCAAATAATGAAAGGAAGGAAAAACCAAACTGGGAAAGAAGATTTGAAAGACAGATCTCACAACTCCAGAGAGATGAAGGACCACTGAGAAATGCATCACAAACCAACAGACCACGAGTAAGACTTTGGGACGAATACAAATTAACAAAGATAACTGCAATAGTGGAAGAGATATATCAGAGGGGACTAGCCAAGGGGGCAAAGCTGAATAGAAAAAGGCAAAAACTCCCGAACACAGACAAAACAACTCATTCCAAAACAACAAAAGGAAGTTTTACCAAGATCTGAACGGAGAAAGAAGGCAAAACATAGAGCCAGATGCTACAGAGACAAAACCTAATGGAACAGAATTTGGAAAGACCCCAAAAGATACGACGAAACCCAGCAACGGTTAGAGAACATGAGAAGAGAATTCAAAGACATAGCCAATGGAAACCAATATTATTGAATGACACCACATTGAAACATGCCCTCAGGAAAATAGCCAACTGGAGAGTGCCTGGAACTGATGGGATCCACGGATATTGGTTTGAGAAATTCACCACACTACGTGACAGACTCGCACACCTACTCCAAAGTTGTCTAAATGTGGGCAAGGTAGCAGAATGGATGTTCAGAGGCAGAACCACCCTCAAACAAAAATGACCTGAAGGGAGGGAACGTGGTAAGCAATTATAGGCCAATCACGTGTTTACAACTCATTTGAGGAATCCTGATCGGACAAATAGCGGGGAGATTGTACATATCCATGGAAAGAACGGGACTTTTACAGGAAGATCAACAAGGATGCAGGGGAGGAACCAAGGGGGGCAAAGTACATCAACCAGATGATCATAAAAAAGTGAGAAAAAGGAAGAAATATATTGCAATGAGATGGACAGACTACAAAAAAATGTATGACATGATTCCAAATAGCTGGGTACTCGAATGCCGCAGAATGTTCAAGAATAGTGAGCCAGTGGCAAGTCTAATTGCAAACAATATGAAAAACTGGAAAGTAGATTTTACAGCCAGAGGAGAAAATTTAGCTGAGGTAAGTATAAAAAAGGGGATCTTCTAGGGAGACTCGTTGTCTCCACTACGATTTGTTTTATCTATGATACCGCTCAAAAGAATCCTGGAAGATAGCGACGGATACCATTTCTCCAAAACAAAAGTAAACGTCAACCACCTAATATGCATGGACGATATAAAATTATTTTCTAAAAACAGAGGAGGACTCAAAACACTCTTTAACAAAGTGATATATAGTGATGACATTGGGATAGAGTTTAGAATAGAAAAAATGTGCAATTGTAGTAATGCACTAAGGAAAGCTCTCAACGGCAAAAAGAATTGGAATTCCAGATAATAGGAAGATTAGAGCACTGACTGCACAAGATCGATGCAAGTACCAGGGAATTCTTGAATGTGATACGGTAAAACAGGAAGATATGAAGGAGAAAACAATAAAGAGACAATGTGGAAAATATTGGAGACCAAACAGCAGGAATCTTATGAAAGGAATGAGCACCAGGACTGTATCAGTCATGAGATACACAGGACAATTCCTTGGATAGACAAAGGAAGAATTCCAATCAGTTGACCCCCGAACAAGGAAGCTTATGACAATGTTTGAAGCCTTAAATCCCAGAGATGATACAGATAGACTATACGTGAAGAGAAAAGAAGGTAGTAGGGAGCTCATCAGTATAGACGACTGTGTCCATAGAGCTTAAGCAGATCTAAAAAAAACATGTGCAAACGAACAGCAGAGACATCATAAAGAGTAAACGAAGTAGTACAACAAACAACCAAAAAGTAGAAAACAATGAAACAGAACAGCAAACCAGGAGAGAAAAATTGGAAAAGGAAAAACTTTATGGAGAATTTTCAGACAGATACAAGATGTGGCGATTAAGAGATTATTGATATGGCTATGAAAAGGAAACCCGAAGACAGAAACAAAATAGCTCACCATAGCAGCCCAAAACAAATGCATCAGTCCAACTATATCAAAACAAAAATCGACACAATACAGACGGACAGCAAGTGCCGCCTGTGCAGTGAAAGAGATGAGACCGTAAACCACATAACAAATGAATGTAGTCAACTAGCCCAGACATGACAGAGTAGCAACCGTGATACACTGGGAACTGAGTAAACGAATGGGATTTCACCACAAGGAAAAGTGGTACCTGCACAAACAGGAGACAGTCCTGGAGAATGGAAACCACGAATTACTCTGGGACTTTGACATCCAGGTGAGAAGACCGGACCTGGTAATTGTAAACAAAAAGAGAAAAACCTGCCTGCACACCATAGAATGAAGAGGAAAGAGAGTGAAAAACTGGAAAATTTCCAAGATTTAGCAAGAGAACTGAAGAAAATATGGAACATGAAAGTCGGGGTTGTATCAATAATCATAGGCGCACTCATAACTGTCTCAAAGACACTGCAGGTGAGATTGGAGGAGTTTAGGATGGAAGGAAGGATTGAAACTGTACACACAACAGCACTGCTAGGAACTACACAGATACCGAAGAAAGTACTAGAAATATAAGTTTTCCAACACTATATGTTTGTAGTAGCCTAACAGAGGAGGAAGACGGAAAATGCACCCAAAAGTTAGTGGAGGTAGGAGCCACCGCACTGATGTGATAGGCAAGGGAGAGATGAGATATGGACTGAAGACCTGAGGAGACTTACTGTCACTCAGCCTTTAACCAACGGGCAATTGGTGTGGAACTGTAAACCACAGTACTGCTGTGGACTATGAGAGTGTGGGGACGAGGGCTGGAGACTTGAGATTTTCTGTCACTTAGCATCCACCAAGCAACTTATGTGAAATTGATAATAATAATAATAATAATAATAATAATAATAATAATAATAATAACAACAATAATAATAATAATAATAATAATAATGATAATAATAATGATAACAATACCCCCTTTTCATTATACTTCACAAACACTGGACTCATAAATTCGAGATAAGACATTTAAATTGGCAACACTGCTCATATTCAGCTATATGTTTTTGATCAAATAGAAAATATATGCATAATAGTATCGTAAAGATAAAAAAATAGGTAAAAAATGGGGAAGATGATAGAATATAGCTATTTCACCAGGGCTTAAAATTTGAAATCAATTGAAGCAGCCATGACTCGCTGTGATTTTGTCTATGTAATCATTTTCTCTCATCCCCTTGAAGTTGCAGAAAGTTTTTCAGCTTTCTACAAGATAATCACCAAAATTTCACTGCATCCATTTTTTTTATTCATTTTTGTAACTGTAGACAGTCGAATACGATAAGAGTAGATCGTGTTCAATTGCATTCATTTTTTTCTTTCTTCAAATTAAGGGATGATTTTCATTCTTTTATTTCTTAATTGAGTGTTTTCCATGGGTTTCGCCGGATGTAATAGCATAACAGAAAATGATGAGAATTTTGGGCGTAGCAATTCACTTTCGTTTTCAATTTTTTTTTTCTTTCATTCAACGTGATTTCTTTTTTATCGATTTCACATTTTTGGGTTTTCTTTTATTAAACAGAATCGAAAGCTTTTTATGATTTTTTCCAATCATTGCCATCCAGTGACAAAACATTCCATGTCTTTTCAATCTAATTGATTCCACTTTATAATTATGTGTTTCATAAGTAAAATAACGTTTAGCAAAATTTAAAAAAAAACACACAATTAACAAAGTTAGACGTATCTATAGTATTTACATAGTATGTATGTTTTGTTTTTCATTGTTTTTTTTTAAGTATGATTTTAAATCTAATATAATTCATATATTTTCTTGCACTTTATCAGTTCTTATACACATGTATTACCGAGCAATATTTTGTATATACCTCATTTTTTTTTCTTAGCGTGTAAGTTTTATAGTTACGTTATTATTTTACATCGACATATTCCGGTGGTATGTACGGATGAACATACTGTATAAAGTCGGGCCACCTGCACTTGAACCTTCATTCAAATTAAAACAGAATATATATATATATATATATAATTATATATATATATATATATATATATATATATATATATATATATATATATATATATAGGCATATATACACATATATATGTGTATATATATGTGTATATATGCCTATATATATATATACACACACACACATATATATAAGCATATATACACATATATATACACACACACACATATATATATATATATATATATATATATATATATATATATATATATATATATATATATATATATATATATATATATATATGTGTGTGTGTGTAGATAGCTAACAAGATAGATATTTCCGTAGACATTAACGTAGACTTATATGTATAGACTTACATTACAAACAACATTAACATTCTTCATTATACAAATTTACGCATTTATATTTCATTGTGTATTTACATAGAAGATGTATACCAAGGATAGGTAGAAAATCTCAATCCGTACAAACGATGACATTGTTTTTGAGTTTGTACTTTGTTGTATGATTGGATTACTAAGAAGAAATTGAGAGGGATAAGAACAAGAAGATATAGATTAAGATAATAACTACAAATTGATAACATGTTTGTTTTCTTTTACAAACTCTTCATTCCTTGTTGATATTTACCCATCTTAACTTGATGCATAACAAACATAATGTCAAAATCTATACTAGGATGGTTATGCTCTGCCAAAATTCTAAATGCCTTGGACATAATTTCATTTAGAAATCAACTTCGGCTATTCTGGCTTCGACTTGTGCTCGACTTAGAATCATGGGTAACTGTAGGATTAAGTACCTTAGCCATGAAGATATTGCACTCACTTATATATCCACACCGAAGATATAATGAGGCTAAGAATATCAATTAACCCTATGATATCTGGAAATATGGGTCATATTTGATATGAATAAGCATACTATTAACTATCACTAATAGATAATAATGAGTTTGTATTAGTACTATTCATTGCTTCAGTTTTCATTTTTCAACGAAAATAACTCATTTTTTGTGAGTTACGTACATGATTTTCCTCAAAAATGATATATATACAAAATCCATTACATAAACTCACACATTTGCATATATATATATATATATATATATATATATATATATATATATATATATATATATATATATATATATATATATATATATATATATATATATATGTTCTTTATTTGTTTGTTCTGTTTACATCGTATACGCTGGATGATACATTATATAATGCAGTTTATGATCATCTATCTGATCACACATATCCATTTTTGACACACACACACACATACACACACACGTACACACACACACACACACACACACACATATATATATATATATATATATATATATATATATATATATATATATATATATATATATATATACGATTATCATAAACTTCTATATTTCGTATATAGTACCTATACTACGAATTTTACACATGATGCAAAGATATACGCAGTGAGGCATATAGGTATTTTCATGCATTCATCCATATAAATATATACTGATAAATATTTGAATAAATGTCAAGTATGTGACTATATGCAGTAGTGAAAGAATATGTGTGGTGAGGAGAATAATGTTATTGATTTACGAATTTTGTTATGAAAGTTTTTTTTTCTGTCACGCAGGTATTTTTTGTCCGAGAATAAATCCATACACCCAGGTTGTTTACTATACAAATCAAAACTATTGCGTTACTTTAAACTTCGGTACATTTCTTTCTGATAAAATCATTACATCGGAAGTAAACAACTACCTACTTTTATTTAAGGAATTTAATGAATTCACACTTGATTTGTTTAGATTCAATTATTTCAATCAAGTTGCAAAATTCTTCATTGAATTTTCTTCAGGAATAAATTCATATATTTTTCTTTCTTCTCTCTGCTGTTTGATTTTTGTAATTATGTAAATGGGTCGGACATTGCGCTAATGTATACTTAAACATGAATTCTTGATTGCAACGGCTTTCCTTGTGTTAAACTTCAGTAACAACTTGTGCTTCTTTATGAATTGGAATCATGACTAATATATCAGCTAGTATTAATTGTTATTTTGTAATATCAGCTCTAAATTAACACAATAGTAAGGATTTGTAAGTTCATAGAAAGTTACATTCTTGCTCTTGCTATGTCTTCGATGGTGATTGATAATATCCCCCAAATGAACAAATCTATGTAACTGTACTACTTTTATTGTGACAAAAACACACTAACAGAAAAATACATATATTCTCAGTGTGTTGAGCAAGTTCAGATCTGTTTTTCAGAGGAGCGTTGAGGTTAAAGAGAGTTTCAATTCAAAATGTTCCACGATGATCATTCGGTTAGGGTAAGATTCATTTTACAATATCACCAGCGCATCATTGGCCTAATTACAATAGCATGCATTAATTGATCGCAATATCGTCCTCTTTTCACACCTTGTATTGTCAATCACTGTAACGAAACAAAACTATAAACTACGTCATGAACCCCGTCAGAATTAATCATATCAATGCTACAGAATGTGTATCGTACAACTCTTTAATAACTTGTTATCTCTACTCTGACAGAACTTTTTTCTAACGTCAAGCACAAAAATTATGAAGGTTAGATATGACCATGTATTGAATTAGACGTGCAGTAAATAACAAAAATGTCTGCTATATATATATATATTTTCCAGACTTTTCAACGACAGGGTTACTGAATCTTGGATCAATATCCTCAATTAAGCAATTTCTAACTGTAAAAACCTATATTGTTAACCCAAATGTATCGATCAATGCAGCAGTATGTATATGTATGTATGCTGTAGATAGGCATATAAACGTACGTAAATTGCATACGATTGTATTCATCATATAAACCAATGCATACACCTATGTATGAGTCTGCGTGCTTATCTAATTCAATACCTTGCAAACCATGTCCTTAAATGTAGATATTTGATCATAAATTCATACTCGTAAAGCTGCTTGCGTTTTATGATGTGGTTTTGCAGTTCTAGGTACATGTATTCATATTGATTTTAATCAAAGCATCCGATAATTTTGCGCCCCAAGAGAAACGTTCAAAGGACTTGAACCTCAGAGCTAAAAAATTGCATCAAACAATTTGATTGATGACCAGACAGTTAACAAACCTATAATATATAGCAAAATGTATATAGCAAGAATGAAAATACTTTGCCTCCACTTTCAAAATGTAACCCTCAGTAAAAAAAATCAAAATGTTCCGGAAGTGAATAATAGCAGATATTAAACTTGAATAGTTTTATTATCTTTTTTTGGTTAGATGAAGCGTTATTATTATCATCCATTTTTTACTACAATTCACCTTAATCTTAATGGCAAAAGGGACACGAATTCGATTCCCACTTGGAGCTTATCCTTTTTCCTTTATATCAATACACTCAGATTGACAGCTCCAGTTAAGTTGTAATAAAGAAAAGTTAAAATCAACATGAAGGTAAATAGTAGTCAGTGATTGATAATAATTGGTTACTCAGTCTAATGGGAATAAATGTTTAAATAATCACTCCACGATACCACAGTGCAAAATAAGGAGCGTTATATGAAGTGTTAGTTTGAAGGTTTGATATGAGCTTTTGTAAGCCATTGGGGTTACTGTAACTTTCGAGCTCTTGCTGTTTATTGGCTTAGATAACAAATCAGTTAATGGATTTTGGAGGCTTCCCTATGGCAAGGGAGATGTAGATTCGGGTCTTGTAAGCCAGTTCTTTATATCCGATACTTGCTGGTTACTCACTGTCAGTTATGATGTGGCCAAAACAACTAAAACTGAGATAAACTTGAACATTGGCCAAAAGTTAGTAATCATTAAAGCCGAATGCGATGTCGCTCCGGGATTCCATAAATATACCCATTATTTTGAGGCAGAAAAATTACCCCAACTTGAAAGATTTCAGCACGAATATTGTAGATTTGTATAAAAATACAGAAAAATGGGTATTACTTCTACTAGACTAAATCAGAAGTATGTGGTGGAAAATCTGTATTTGAATTTGGACTTTCGAAAAAAAAATCACAGATGTAGTCGTTAAAATAGCCTTCAGATATGTAAATATTATTAATGAACGTAAGGTGTTGTGTACTCACAGGTGTGTATATGCATGTAATCTTTTGCAAGGTGGTATTGTATTGTTGTATTAAACTAAAAGTGTTTAAGTATGTGAGAGTAAAAAGAGTGTGCCACTGTGTAACTCTGGAGAAAATTGTGCAAAAGTCCATCTATTGGCAATGAACAGTGCATCCAGTGCTCAAAATGACAGTTTTTCTATCGATGAAGTGCGTACCTGCAATCTGAAATCGATATTCTCCCGCCGTTTACAGAAAGACTGACCCAACATTCTGAAGTGTCCACCTGCACTATTACCTACCACCTGCTTCTTCGTTTAATCACCTCTTCCTCCTCCCCTCTTCTCTTCTTATTTTGTTCTTCCTCATCTTCTTCTTCCTCTGTTTTTATTATTATTATTTTTCTGCCTCTCAACTTCTTCTAACATTTAATATCACTACCCTCATGAAACTTCTTTCTCTTGATCATACTTAACCTCTTTATTTTTTAAACTTTTCTCACCATATCAGTCGCCGTCTTCACTACACCAATCTATCATTCTTCAACAACTGAGTGTTATTCTTTGACTGACTTTACATTCTCTCTTTTGTTCAAATCTACCTTCTGTTTCCATCTCAAGTCCTTTCCTCCTCACAGACAATCAAATATTTCGTACACTTTTTCCTTTTTTTCTCATCACTGTTGTCATAATTCTAACGTACTTTCCATTCTCTCTCATGTCTTCTTTTATTTCATTGTCTCCTTCGTTATTCAGTCAGAATTGTTCTTCTTTCACGTATTTCAAATTCAGTCTTTACTTATTCCTCTCAAGTTTCCCACTCAACTCGTAGAGGTTCCTATAGTTTTATCCGCAATTCCTAATTTCTTCCCGGATCGTTTCTCTACTTCCAATTATACTCTCTATACTTATTTTCCTTCTCTTTTCTTTCCAATGTTCTCTTCGTACTCAGATCTATTCTCCTTATTTTCATTTACATAAAAATAACTTTTTTTCCTTTTTTTTATTTTTTCATTCTTACCGACATTACCCATCACAGATGAAACCAAAGAAAAATTAACGTCGGAACTGGTATGAGATCACACAGATAAAAGTTCGGAGGTCATTGCAATGGATTCGGTCTTCATTTTTTTAACATTTTCTTTCTTAATTTTCGTTTTTCTGCTTTATCTCCTGGAAAAGACATTTCTACTTTGCAGCATGACTTCATCATGAGACTGCATCGATTTTGTCTTCTGTGCACATGCGCAGATGTTTCACATGATCATCATCATTCATTACTCTCTCTCTCTCTCTCTCTCTCTCTCTCTCTCTCTCTCTCTCTCTCTCTCTCTCTCACTCAGAATATCTCTATTCATATGCATGCGTGCGTGCATGTGTACGTGTAATATTTGTGAAGCTTGTCTGGAGACATCGGTGTCAGTTTACCCTTACCGCAAGCATAACGTGTTCGAGGACAAGTAATGGCCAGATTTTAAGTGCCGATATTTGAAGTAAAGATTCTGAAACCTACACAATATGGACAGATTCATTCCAGCTTCCTATACATTTATAATGTCTTTGACTATATGAGCAGATAGTTTCTATCAAACGAAAAAAGTTTGGATCAAAAGTAACTCACAATCAAATTCCAAACATATTTTGCGACCATTTTACCAAAGTTCTTTTTTCAGATTTATTTTATATGGTTGCCCTAGGTATGTAGCATTCACTGAATTCATCTTCCTATAATAAATGATATAACTCTCTAACTATTCATATGGAGAATTTTTTTGATTCCCTTATGAAAATATTTTCTATTAGATAGATAAATCGAAAATTTAATGCTGAGAGTAAGCAAAATGGCTATTGAATACTTCTTTTAATACACTGAAAATTGCAAAATTTGAAAAAAAGCAACTTTGCAGATTCCCTGAGGAAATTTTAGAGTCTTATGATGCCTTGCCAGCTGTCAGAATTTTCTTAACGATTGTCCAATCTACAATATACATTCGTTGATTTAAACAATGCTATTTGCATGTACTTGATGCAAATGTAGTTTTGCATGAATGTTGTTTCGCATGATTTATCGCTGTTTGCAAAAGAGATTTTATACACTTGTGTTTCTAATGTCTATATGCAATACATATTTGTTTCTGGGTAAATCTTATTGAAAAAAAAAATTTCACACCTAACATATCCAAGTATATATATATATATATATATATATATATATATATATATATATATATATATATATTTATATGTATATATATATATATATATATATATATATATTGCAAAAATCCAATATCATCATTATTACTATTAATAATATCATTGTTATTATTGATCCTCTCTGTTTGAGGTTGCAATCCAAAGGCTTGAAACAAGATGGTGTATGCGAGCCAAACATGAACATCGTAGACAGCTACAAATTGGTTAACTAAAACTTAGAGTAGTTACTCAAGCAGTTTCAAAGGCTGGAATAGTAGATAAATTGCTTATCTTCATATGGGTTCTCAGATTCTCATATAGAAAAATTGAAAATGATGCATGGACACGATCATCTTCCCACATATGTGTGCGTGTATGATTGTTATCATTGAAAATTATAATCGAGATGAAACATCAAAATCAAAGTGAAAATATGATAATTTCCTATGTAGATTTTCATTTGTTTTATTTGTATTCCAATTTGGAGCTTGATGTTATTTCATATCAATATAATTGCATAATGCAGAGAGTCAGTGAATTCATCAATATATATATATATATATATATATATATATATATATATATATATATATATATATATATATATATATATAGTGTCATCCACGGGCAGCTGTTTCGTTGCATTATTATATATTATCGATTATCCTGTCCCACTCTCATTTTGCCTTATCTTCAGAATCAAAGTGCAGTATCTGTTCCACAGCGTAGACCGAGGAGTCGGTACTGACACTTGCGTGCCGAATGGGCTGGAGAGGATGGATGTCAAAGACCGAGTGCACCGGTGCAAGCGTTAGCCAATGAGGTTTGCCTGAAGCTGCGTTTGCTAAGCGCATCGGAAGGCCTTTGGACTCCTCCATAGGCTCTCCCATTATTACTTGGCCCGGCTGCGGGGTCTTTCCCCGGGGCAGCATTGCTCCATTGCACTTAAAGGAGCAGGTCCCCTGGTGGATGTTTTCGCGGGTGACGTTGTCTAGCCAATACGATGAGCTTTTCAACGTTAATTGCGTCGGCTGTAGCTATTTTTGGAAGGGTTGTTCATATTTCTTCCCACGTTAAACCCGACCTTGTGTCACATATTGCCGTGGTGAGACAGTGATTAAATAGATGTTCTTCAGGATCAAAGTGTAGTATCTGTTCCACGGCTTAGACCGAGGAGTCGGTACTGACACTTGCTTGTCGAATGGTTTTTGTCAAAACAGAGTGCGCCAGTGCTTCGCGTCAGCCAATCAGGTTTTACTGAAGCTGTGCATTGGAGTCCTTTGGGATCGTACTTGGGGCCCTCCTCTCATTACTCAGCCTAGCTGAGGTCGATCCGATGACAAGTGCCTCCAGCGTGAAGCCTCGACCTTACGTCACATTTTGCTGAAGTGGGACAGCGAATAAACACCCATAGAGGCAGGATTGAAACCTTCGCGTCGGACCCGGTGGCAGGTATCCTACCGCTGAGCTTGGTAACTGGACGGTCAGTAAGGCTGAATTTAAGCAAGATATCTATTCAGCTTGAATTCCTAATCCCCAGATGTGTGTGTATGGGTGTGATTGTATGTGTGTGTGGGTGTGTTTAACAATTTTTCTTTACAAGAGTATTCACTTCGGCACCATCGACTGTCAAATGAAAATTACTCTACAATCATAATATAGGGAGCCTTGAAATCAATTATCCACACACGGGGTATTCAAGTTTTACTTTGACGATTGAATATTGACAATATGATATTTAGATAATCTACTAAACCTGAGTGAAATTTTTATGTATATTTTGTCTTTTGCAGGTGCGTATTACAATCAAGGCGATAATCCAGTCCTTCAATTTACTGATTCTGATAGACTAAACATTTCAAGGTAATGTCGAATGCCTGTTTACATATATACATATATCTATACACACATAATCGCACACATATACATAAACATATGTGTCTGTGTGTCTATGTGTGTGCGTGTGTGTATGAAAGAGAGGGGAAAGGATGTAGATCTAACAGAATGTTGTGGAAAAGTTGATTACGTGGAGGAGGATAAAGACTTGACATTACTTAGTACATCTCAATCGATTCATTATTTGAATAGTGTATTAGCTTACATACTTTTCATCCATCCCGGGCTTCGTCAAAGCTATGAAAGTGGGAGTTGGCAGAAGAGAAATGGTGAAAATTACAGATATGCCTGGATGGTAGTTGGGGCAGGTGAGTATTTTTTATAACTCTAAATTAGAGGGAATAGGTTTTCTCTGATATATGTAAAGTGGGTCTCTTGAAAAGTGAAAGTCCTTTTTTTATTAGATGAGATTGTTTGAGAGCAGAAAATGAAAGTGTCCTGGTGATGAGGTAAGTTATGTAAGAAAGAGGTTGGTGTTTTGATTGTGGTGGGTGTAAATTATCTGTTAAAGGGGTAACACAAATGGGTGTATAAGAGGATTTGGAAAAATCATACATTTAGCCGGCATCAAATTTGTTACAGTCATTTGTATTAGGCGTTATTTCGTGTTGCCGTATGATTATTTTTTTAAAGGTGGGGCCAATTGGAAATTACCTGGGTGTGCATATGCATTTAATCTGCCTGCATTTTGGTTAGTGATACCTCTATCCATTTTTTCCACCCCAGTTCATTCAGTAGATTGAGATGTCAACAGTAGTTTTTATCTAATCATGTATTTTTTTCCAAAACGATTCTTATAATGGTATGATAAATAAATCCATTTTCCATCGCTAGTAATTACCCTACCTATAAATGATTTTCATACATTGAGTCAGAAATTTAACTGATGATCGCTACCGTATGTCCATGTGGAACACATTTTCGTAGCTCCAGATACTCTAAGACATACTACGGTGATTGAACGATCAGAAAAATGCACTTTGTGATATTTTACTTATAATTTGCAAATGATTCCAAAAGACTGTCCGTTTTTCTACTCAATAAAATCATGAATAAACTTCAAGGATTCAGACCATTTTCCCACAATTAGATCATATTCAAAATTCTCTAAAACCAAACATACTGTGATTTCAGATCTAAGATATCAGTGTAAATTACAGGCAAAATATGAATGGAATAATGAATATGAAAATATGGTATCATGAAAGAGGACAAAAGGTCAATGATGATTTCAATCAGCTTTCAAATTTAATGACATTCCTTTGGAACAAAGATGGCATAATTTCAATGTAATTTTGCCCAGTAATAAACATCAGAGTCTTGACTCAAAGTTTAGCATTTTTTTCTGCAATTAAATAGATATTTTTCTAATTCGATGAAGTATGTATGTCTGATTTTTCCGTGAAGATGTTTTTATATACTCAATTATATGAAAAAATTTGTCTGAAAATCAATAACTTATTGATTTCCATTTTGTACAAAGATATGCATATATATGAATATCTATAGAGAGAGACAGAAAGAGCGTGCGTGAGAGAGAAAGAAAGAAAGAGAGAGAAAAGGTTTGAATAGAGAGTGAAAAAGATTCACTAACTCAGAGATAGATATAAAACTAACTATCTGAACAACATTTTCAAAATGAAGAGTTATAGCCTTAGAGAATTCCGAATGGCGTATTAAAACGAAATTGACTTCATATTAGTTGACAAGACAAATAACCTTGAAGGTATTATCGCTATAAACAAAGAAGATACAGGCGGCAACAAAAGCCTAATGAACTAAAATTCAACGCTATCCTAATACGATAGAAACAGAAAACATAACCAGTTTTTGGATACCGATAGAGGACAGGTTTCAGGACCAGTGGAGTAGCAACAGTAACAGAGGGGAAACGAATAATAGCCTAATAAACATAATTAAAGAAGCAGCAGTGATTGAAGGCAATGCAAACGTATATAATAACACGATAATATTCTTAAAAGTGACATAATGCTAATTGAAAAGAGGGGAAAGATAAAGATAAAAAACCTGAAAAGATGAAACAAAAAAAGCTGATTTCGATAAACAAATAAACAGAAGGATAAGGAAAGAAAGAAAAATGAAAAACTTTGAGGACGTATAAGAAAAAAGAAGAGTTAAAATATGTTTTGGCCACAAGCAACCTGGCAAGCAACAAATGATTGCACTGAAGGATTGCAATGGGGAAATCATCAAATGTCGAGTCAAGAATAACTGAAGAATACTAAAATGTATGCTTCAAAAATAGAAGTACCACAAAATGATGAGCCGATAGATACTAATGATATCCCAAACAGAACAAAAGACAAGGTAGTGTTTGCATTACGAGATATGAAACTTTGGGAAAGCTCCAGGCGAGGATGGCATAACAACAGATTTTCTAGAGGATACAGGTGATATCTCTCACAAAGGATTAGTATAAAGACATGTATATGTATATGGTCGTCATCAGCAGTAATATCGTTTTCTTACAAGAACCTGATATTTTCTCCCACGGTTCAATTTGAACAGAGTTATCCTTGACACTCATCTGAGCACATAACATCGTGGTTTCCCTAATTGGTTTGGGCTTTAGTTGACAGAGAAGTGGACAAGTCGAGATGTTTCCGTCAGAATTGATCGATGTGTTGTCTTACAGGCTGGTTACATGTGACTCATACTTTCTCTGCTGTTTTTTTTTCTCAGTTTAAATAGATGTTCACTTTCCTTAGCAATTGGGCTCATCTTTAACTTATCCTTTCGCCGCCTCAATGAATACGATTATGTGCATATGTATGTTTCTTTTTCTCTGGTATTCACCAGTTTTATATCGATACCTTCTACCAATTAATCATTTTTTTCAATCATCCCAAGTCATCATCACATATTCCATTGTATCACATGATTTAAACGTCCAGTAGATCGCTCTGCCATTCAAATTCTATGTCCGGCATTCAATCTAATGACAACTATAAAAAATCACCATAACAAAACTATAAACTTTAACAATAACAATAAAAAAAAATTGAATTAATTGTAACTAAGAACACAAAAAAATTATAAACTGCTATTGATACAACCCTGGCCTTCATTTTACACCTTTCTTCCAGTTCCCTTCCCAAGTTCTGATAGTTTCCTAGCTTTTCACACTATCGTCTTCATTCAGTGGTCTGTCCAGCTCCGTCTGTTATTTTGGCAGTTTCTATTTCACTCGCCCAGGTCCGGCCTTCTTGCTTGGATGGGGTGGCTGCTTTGAATGTCAATGTCCAAGGGTAAGGCTTCTATCATCCAGGAATGCCTCTGGGTTGTGCTGACACCATTTATCAATGTGGTCGAATCCCAGGTCGTTTGCATATTTCCTACTCTGCCCTGCCAATTTCTGTACTTCTGGGCTAGATTATTATTATTATTATTATTATTATTATTATTATTATTATTATTATTATTATTATTATTTGGAATCCCACACCAGTTGCCTGGTGGTAACCGCTGGAGTTTGAGTGACAGCAAGTCTCCTCAAGTCTCCAGCCCACCTCTCCTAGTACTCATAGGTCGCAGTAATTCTGCGATTTACAGTTTCACACCGGTTGCCCAGTGGTTATCGTTGAAGGCTGTGTGACAATAAGTCTCCTCAGGTCTTCAGCTAACGTCTCCTCTCTCTTTTGCATATCAAGACAGAGCTACAATTCGTTGCAGTACTTATATCTCTAGCACCTTACTCAGTATCCGTGAGGTTCCCAGTGGTGCTGTGGTCTGTACGGTCTTTATCCTTCCCCTGATCCTGATCTCCTCCAGTCTTTTTGGGGACAGTTCCTAATGCGCCCACTATGACCTTACTACCCTGGTTTTCCTTAACTCTCTTGCTAGGTCCTGGTATTTTCCCCTTTTTTCACCCTCCTTCTTTTTTACTCTATGGTCTGCAGGCACAGCAACGTCTACTATTTGGCAGGCCTTCCTTCTTTTGTCTACTATTACTAAGTCCAGTCTTTTTGCCTGGATGAGGTGGTCAGTTTGGATGTCAAAGTCCCACAGTAGTTTGTGGTTGTCATTCTCCAAGACTGCCTCTGGCTTGTGCTGATACCACTTTTCCACATGACTGAATCCCATTTGTTTGCTTAGTTCCCAGTGTATCATCGTTGCTACTCTATCGTGTCTATGCTTATACTCCTTCTGGGCGAGTTGACTACATTCACTAGTTATGTGGTTTACTGTCTGATCTCTTTCACCGCACATGCGGCATTTGCTGTTTGTCTGTGTTCTGTCGATTTTTGTTTTTATGTAGTTTGTCCTTATGCTTTTGTTTTGGGCTGCAATGATGAGCGATTCTGTTTCTCTCTTAAGGTTCCCGTTTCGTAACCACGTCCATGATTTCTCGTCTGCTATATCTTGTATCTGTCTTTTAAACTCGCCGTACAATTTTTTCCCTTCCCATCTTTTTTTTCTTGTTTGCTGTACTGTTTCATTGTTTTCTACTTTATTACTTGTTGCACTATTTCTCGCGCTCTTTATGATTTCTTTACTATTTGTTTCCACATATCTTTCTAGGACTCCTTTAGCTCTCTTGACACAATCTTCTATGCTGATGAGCCCCCTGCCACCTTCTTTTCTCTTAACGTATAGTCTATCTGTATCATCTCTAGGGTGTAATGCTTTATGCATTGTCATAAGTTTCCTTGTTCGCCTATCCATTGATTGGAGCTCTTCTTTTGTCCATCCTAGGAATAGTCCTGTATACCTAACTACTGACACAGCCCAGGTATTCATTCCTTTTATTAGATTTCTGTTGTTTAATTTGGTTTGTAATATTTTCCTTATCCTTCTAAGGTATTCTCTCTTTATTTTCTCCTTCATCTCTTCCCGTTTTATCGTGTCACATTCAAGGACGCCTAGGTACTTGTATCGGTCTAGTGCGGTCAATGCCCTAATTTTGCCGTTGTCCGAGAGTTCAATTCCTTTAGTCATTGAAACCTTCCTTTGTGCATCACCATGATTGCGCATTTTTCTAGTCAAAACTCCATTCCGATGTCCTCACTATATTCCCTTACTTTGTTGAACAGAGTCTCAAGCTCTTCCCTATATTTTGCAAACAATTTTATATCGTCCATGTACATTGAGTGGTTGACCTTTCCTTTTGTTTTGGAGAAATGGTACCCTTTGCTGTTCTTCAAGATTCTGTTGAGCGGTATCATTGTTAGAACAAATAATAGTAGGGACAACGAGTCTCCTTGGAAGATTCCCCTTTTTATCCTTACCTCTGCTAGTTTGTCTCTTGCGGCTGTCAAATCTACTTTCCAGTCTTCCATCGAATTACCAATGAATTTAACCACCGGTACGCTAATTTTGAACATTCTAAGGCATTCGAGTATCCAGCTATGTGGAA
This sequence comes from Thysanoteuthis rhombus, assembly GCA_963457665.1. NCBI lineage: Eukaryota > Metazoa > Mollusca > Cephalopoda > Oegopsida > Thysanoteuthidae > Thysanoteuthis > Thysanoteuthis major. The sequence continues at coordinate 22,920,966 of OY735221.1, read as the reverse complement.
TCATATCGTACGCTTTTTTGTAATCTATCCACACCATTGCGATATTCTTTCTCCTTTTACTCACTTCTCTTAAGATCATCTGGTCTATACAGAGTAAATCGTTTGCCCCTTTGGTTCCTATCCTACACCCTTTCTGTTCTTCTGGTAGTAGTCCCCTTCTATCCATTGACATGTATATTCTCTCTGCTATTTTCCCGGTCAGGATTTTCCACACAAGTGGTAAGCATGTGATTGGTCTATAGTTGCTTGCTATGTTCCCCTTTTCTTGGTCTTTTTGGATGAGGGTGGTTCTGCCTTTAGTCATCCATTCTGGTGCCTTGCCTTCGTTTAGACAACTTTGGAGTAGGTGGGTGAGTATGCCGTGTAACGTGGTTTATTTCTTTAACCAATACCCATGGATCCCGTCGGGACCCGGTGCTTTTCAGTTGGCTACTTTCCTAAGAGTATGTTTCAATGTGGTTTCATTCAGTACTATTGGTTCTCCCTTGCCTATATCTTCTAGTTCTTTTCTCATGTTTCCTAACCATTGCAGTATTACGTTGTGTCTTTTTGGGTGCCCCCATATGCTATTCCAATAGTTCTTGGCCTCTGTGGCATCTGGTTTCATGTCCTGCCTTCTTTCCCCATTCAAATCTTGGTAAAACTTCTTCTCATTGTTTTGGAATGTGCGGTTTTGTGTGTACTGGGCCGTTGTTAGTCTGTATCTTTTCAGTCTTACCTCTTTGGCTAATCTCTTCTGGTGTAACTCTTCGACTACAGTTGCGATGCCTTTTTGAGTTACCTTGTATTTGTTCGAAAGTCTTACTTGTGGTCTGTCTGTGTGTGGTGTATTTCTAAGCAGTAATTTATCTCTCTGTAGTTGGGAGATCTGCTTTTGTAATCTTCTTTCCCAGTTGGGTTTGTCTTCCCTATTATTGCTTGGGGTCCTATCTTGTGTTGTGAAGCTTTGTGCTACCATTTTCGCCCCAGCGTAAATTAAGTTGTTGAGTTCTATGAGGGTGTTCGTTTCTATGTGCTGTAAGAGGCAGTTGACCAGTTCGGTCACTTCTCCGACTTTCTTTCTGTCTTTGTCTCTTAGGGAGGGGAGTGTTGTTTTCTCTCCCCGCATGATTTCTTTCAAAGCTTGTATTTTGGTTTTCTCTTCTTCCGTTGGTGCCTCGTTGTCACCCTCTGGTGCATAGTTTACTGTGGGGGTCTCATGGGGAATTCTTCCAGTTTTGTTGTTGGTACTAGTTGTGCTTGGGGGGGGTATTCTTCAGGTGTGTCACCTGAATCTCTCTCTACGTTATTGCAGATCTTTAGTAGTTCAGTCTCAGACAGCCAATTCTTCTTTTGTATATCTTTTACTTGGTCAGCAAGGCGTTCGTTCGATACTTCCACAGCAGATTTTTCCCTCCATATTTGGAGCATACACTCCCTATAAGATCGCATTGAAGATTTGCTTTTAAAATAACAATACATAGCTAGTTTATTCTCCTCCCTTGACCATTTCTTTCTCTTGTTCTTTATAGCAGTCACTCGGTGAGGACAACGCCTTTCCTGGTTGTCATTAGAGGTATATGATTTTTGGCTAACAGTAGCTGTGTGACGACTCTGAAGAAATATGAAGGCCATTAAGGGTGCACAAGCCGCAGTTTTGGCCAGCAGTCACAGGATGGCGACCGGGTCCCTCCGGGTGGCTAACAAGGGAACACCTGCCGGTTACGACACACAAATCTTGGATCTGTGCCCCGTTTTTGTGGTAAAATAGTATGGTTGTACTGTCATGATTGGGATTTTTGGTTCGTTAAGGTAGCGCCAGACCTTGGTGGGTTGGTTAAGACCGATGTGATTCAGAAATAACCCAAGAGCCCCATCAGCCCTTTTTGGTTCTTTGAAGGTAGCGCCAGACCTTGGTGGGTTTGTTGAGGCCAATGTGCTCAGTGACACCCTCAGAGCCCTTGCTCTTACCACCCAGGGTATAACCTTACAAGGACAAGCCATTCCACTGCACAGATATATCTATTTGGTGGTATGACAATCATCTCCTAACTTTAGACCTAAAAAAACACTAAGCTTCGTCTAGTTGAAATTAAGAGCCTTCAAGATTATACGTCTCCCTTAAATCTTTCAAGTCTTGACTTAGTATAAGTCTCGGTATCTGTTGTGTTTTTTTCCAATTGTGGATTTCGCCTTACCAATCTCTTTCTACTTAAGGGTGGGGAGTAGACAGGCTTAATTCATTCATACACGAGGGTAGCTAGGCATTACTTTTCTATCGGACAACTCGACGGGATGGGGAGAATTATTAATTTGATTTTAAATTTTAAATTTAATCCCACTTACCCACGTGCAGTTTGATGCAGTTATCAACTGGCAACCTAAAATCACCCTCAGCTGGCTATTGTCTTCAAGATAAACCGCATAGTTATGATATAAGGGAAAATAGTTTGTTTTAAGTTCATCGTACTGATTTTTCTCATTTTTACTTACAGTTTACTTTCACTTACCACTTCGTGAGGGAATACGTTAGAGAAATAATTTTGATTTGAATACAACTATTCCTATTATCATCATATCACAAACATGTCAATCTAATATATGTATAATTATAAATTGTATTGTATCATACAAAAACTTATTTGAAATGATCTCCCAACATCACACAGTTAATGTACCACTCATACTTGACAACATGAATAGATCAAACAATAAAAGCAAAATGAGGCTGCTGCAAGAATCAAGCCAGCGACCAATTCAATGTAGCATTGCTCTTACCATTGGGCTAAACAGTCGCCTGTGATGCATAGGCCGAAATAATTGCTTTACTGAACTCATCCTTCATCATATTCATTAGCTAAGTGTAAAAAAACTCGATTACTCATGGATAAAAAATGAAATATCTATTTATGTACAATTTTCTGTTTAAATTAATAGTATATATATATATATATATATATATATATATATATATATATATATATATATATATATATATATATATATATATATATATATATATATATATATATATATAAAACATTGTTTAGAGGGGATTCCATTTACTAATTAATTATTCTGCTGAATTAGATCTTCACTTTGGTTCATCGTTCGATAACACGGCTCAAAAGTATTTTACTCATTCGTCGTTACTTCATTAAAAATATTAATTTTGTCAAAGCAAGATTATTTTTTGTTGGGTTTGGATGTTTTTCTGCAATGTAAAAATACTATACCGCCAGATCGGACCCTATGCCTATCATATGAAACTACAACCCCGAAGTATTGCTGTTAGTTCCCTTTACTCCATTTAGAAACTTGACTTTTGACGTGGGTATGTTCACAATATGAACATAGTGCTTAACTGGACTCGGAATTTCCGTCAAATATACGAAACAAGAGAATTGTAGTATTTGGGGTATTTCTTTTTTAAGGACTTTGGAATGTTGCAGTTAGTTCCCTTTATTTCACCAAGAAATAATTTTTCCAACGATTCATGTTATGTTTCTCTGCAAGGCACAGGCAGCATATTTTGTTGTATTTTGGGGGACCAATGTATGAGTTCCCATTTAATCAATAATGTCACCTCAATTTTTAATTTCCAGACATATTGTGATAAAGATGTGCTTTATCTATTTTTTCGTAGTTTTGTTTTGAAAAGAATGTTATTGAACAATTGGATATTCCATGTGACACATCATCGATGGGGGAATGTTTAGTAATTATGCTCAAAAACAATTTTCCAATATTGGTTTTTTCTTTTGAATTATGAAATGGATTGTCCATCTGCACTTCTTTATTCTTTTGCTTTCCACATTTTGGGAGGATAGAATTCAAATCTAGTGCTGATTTTGTTTAGTTTTAAGGCATTTATGATTGGTTCTTTTTCACTGTGAAATGTATCAATATTCATATAATTGTTAGATGGTCTTTTCCTCTACAGAAATAGGTATTGGTTTGAAAATGCTAGGTGGGTGGTTGGAGTTGATGTTTATACTTACTTGGATATTACTACCTTTTCTAGAATGTCTATGGGAAATATTGTTCAGGTTTGAATTTACGTCCAAAAGATTTGATTCTTTCAATTGAGAGTTGATTTTTTTTGAGCCTATGTTTTTTTTTTATATATTATTTTTCTCATTTTATCAGTTGTTTCTTCATGCTTTTTTGATGCTAAGAGTCAGTCATTTTCATATGTATCTGTGTTTTTCTATATAATATAGTTTATGATATTCAGAAAGTATATTTCAATTAGCTCAATGATTTCAGCTGAGTTGCTTGCCCCAATAGACATGCCTAAATGTGTGTCATTGTTCATTTCATCCAATGTTGGTCTTTTTAAAAGAAAAATATCATTTTAAAAAAATTGATCACTTTGTTCAAGGTTTTGTCTTCAATTGATGGGTAATGATCCTTGATATCTGATTGGATAAATTTCGATGGACTCAAACTGATCTATCACATTATTGGTGTCTATATATTTATTTGATTTTTCATTTATGACTTCGTGATCTTCCCGATTTAACTTTTTGTGGGATTAATTGGTCAGCAGTCCGAATTCTTGAAGTAAGAATTTATTTTGTTGTGCTGGAATGTTATGAAAGCTTGAGATTAATATAAACAAAATGACACCATTAATCAAATGGGTACTCAAAGCAAATAAACCAGTTCACAAAAATGCAACCAAAACAGCTATGTTTTAAGGAGGAAATTAAGCATAATTGATTTTCCAAGCGATAATCTACTTTGGAACAACAAACGAGTAAGTAGCTAACAGCAGATACAAGAAGAATTCTTTTATCAAAATTAGACGATATCATTACTTCAAACAAGAACTTCAACAACAAAAAATATCAATATCTCCAAAAATCAACTAAAGTGATTTTTCTCTTCGATGAAAAAAATACATTTAAAAAATTTCTAATCAAGAACGTTATACGTTTTTTAACAATCCAAACCCAGGAACCGTAAAAGATTTGTGATAGGAAAGCAAGGTATATATAATATCACGTATTGATTCTTATTCCAGGTAGCTTGAAAACCACAAAGAAGCGCGAAACAATTTTGTGGTGAGGAATCCTGCGGGACGCATCATATTAGTTGTATTTTATTCGAATTATTGAGAGCATAAAGAAAAATAACATTGATTTCCACCGATTGTTCGTATATTGTACAGGTGTCATGCTTCCTTATAGCACTGTCCATTTTAGCACCCTTTGCATTCCCCGATATAGTGAGTTTTTTGCTTTTTTAAACACTTATATAATCAATTCTACACAACGAGAATTACTTGACAACCAGCATAATTGACAGTGAATTATTTGATGGTAGCAAGAATATCAATGAGTATGTAATTGAACTTATTTGGGTGACGAAAAATTCTATTCAATTCATCAAATAAAAATCAAACATTCATATGAGTTGACTTCAGTTTTTTCTTTTCTTTTATTTAGTATCCAAGTCATAATCATTATCATCTTTATCATTAATCCCATTTTATTTCACTTATTTCTTAACTTTTCATTTATGTTCCATCATCAGAATCAAAGCATCTTAATCGAGTTGATTTAATCAAACATCGAACTAGTTTTTACATTTTTTTCTCGTCCTATCATTTGTATTTGTTTCCTTTGCTTTGCCAATTTTTAACTGAAACTCAAACTTTTATTCCATTTCCTTTACTTCACGTTTTTATTCAAAATCTTCGAGCGATTAACCGGCTTTATGTAAGTCTCATAATTTCCTCGATTGCTTTGATTTTTTCTCTAGATTTTCATCAGCACAAAATATTCTAAACATCTTTTATCGCCCTAGATTCATACATTTCATTCACTCCAAACGCCCTTGCCCTTTACATCCCTTCTTTTTCTGTGCATTTTAAGTCAAAGGCCAAGAAACTAAATACGTACTTTTATTTTTCTCCTTTTTTTAGATTAATTTCATTTCACTTTATTTTTCAACAATTTTCTCTCATACTTCCATTTGTCATAATTCTAATTGATGTGATTTGTATGCGAATGTAGAATATAGCGTTTGGGTATTTTATATTCTGTGTCCATAGTGTTTTCTATTTTGCTTCTGCTGTTTTACATTCAGCAAAAACAATAACTTGATATTGTTGCTGCTGCTGCTGCTGCTGCAATAATGATGATAATAATAATTATTATCATTATTAATCTTCTTCTTCTTCTTCTTCTTCTTCTTCTTCTTCTTTTCCTTCTTCTTCTTCTTCTTCTTATTATTATTATCATTATTATTATTATTATTATTATTATTATTAGGAATCTCACACCAGTTGCCTGGTGGTAACCGCTGGAGTTTGAGTGACAGCAAGTCTCCTCAAGTCTCCAGCCCTCCTCTCCTACTACTTATAGGTCGCAGTAATTCTACGATTTACAGTTTCACACCGGTTGCCCAGTGGTTATCGCTGAAGGCTGAGTGACAATAAGTCTCCTCAGGTCTTCAGCTATTGGAATCTCACACCAGTTGCCCGGTGGTAACCGCTGGAGTTTGAGTGACAGCAAGTCTCCTCAAGTCTCCAGCCCTCCTCCCCCAGTACTCATAGGTCGCAGTTATTCTACGATTTACAGTTTCACACCGGTTGCCCAGTGGTTATCGCTGAAGGCTGAGTGACAATAAGTCTCCTCAGGTCTTCAGCTAACGTCTCCTTTCTTTCGCATATCATGACAGAGCTACAATTCGTTGCAGTACTTATATCTCTAGCACCTTCTTCAGTATCTGTGCAGTTCCCAGTAGTGCTGTGGTCTGTACGGTCTCTATCCTTCCCCTAATCCTGATCTCCTCCAGTCTCACCCTTAGCGTTTTGGGGACAGTTCCTAGTGCGCCCACTATGACCGGTACTACCCTGGTTCTCATGTTCCACATTTTCCTTAACTCCCTTGCTAGGTCCTGGTATTTTTCTCCTTTTTCACCCTCCTTCTTTTTTACTCTATGGTCTGCAGGTACAGCAACGTCTACTATTTTGCAGGCCTTCCTTTTTTTGTCTACTATTACTAAGTCCAGTCTTCTTGCCTGGATGAGGTGGTCAGTTTGGATGTCAAAGTCCCAGAGTTGTTTGTGGTTGTCATTCTCCAAGACTGCCTCTGGCTTGTGCTGATACCACTTTTCCACATGGTTGAATCCCATTTGTTTGCTTAGTTCCCAGTGTATCATCGTTGCTACTCTATCGTGTCTATGCTTATACTCCTTCTGGGCGAGTTGACTACATTCACTAGTTATGTGGTTTACTGTCTGATCTCTTTCACCGCACATGCGGCATCTGCTGTTTGTCTGTGTTCTGTCGATTTTTGCTTTTATGTAGTTTGTCCTTATGCTTTTGTTTTGGGCTGCAATGATGAGCGATTCTGTTTCTCTCTTAAGGTTCCCGTTTCGTAACCACGTCCATGATTTCTCGTCTGCTATATCTTGTATCTGTCTTTTAAACTCGCCGTACAATTTTTTCCCTTCCCATCTTTTTTTTCTTGCTTGCTGTACTGTTCTATTGTTTTCTACTTTATTGTTTGTTGCACTATCTCTCGCGCTCTTTATGATTTCTTTACTATTTGTTTCCACATATCTTCCTAGGACTGCTCTCTGGACACAGTCTTCTATGCTGATGAGCCCCCTACCACCTTCTTTTCTCTTAACGTATAGTCTATCTGTATCATCTCTAGGGTGTAATGCTTTATGCATTGTCATAAGTTTCCTTGTTCGCCTATCCATTGATTGGAGCTCTTCTTTTGTCCATCCTAGGAATGGTCCCGTATACCTAACTACTGATACAGCCCAGGTGTTCATTTCTTTTATTAGATTTCTGCTGTTTAATTTGGTTTGTAATATTTTCCTTATCCTTCTGAGGTATTCCCTCTTTATTCTCTCCTTCATCTCCTCTCGTTTTATCGTGTCACATTCAAGGACACCTAGGTACTTGTATCGGTCTAGTGCGGTCAGTGCCTTAATCTTGCTGTTGTCCGGGAGTTCAATTCCCTCAGTCATTGAAAGCCTTCCTTTGTGCATCACCATGATTGCGCATTTTTCTATTCCAAACTCCATTCCGATGTCCTCACTATATTCCCTTACTTCGTTGAACAGAGTCTCAAGCTCTCCCCTGTTTTTTATTATTATTATTATTTGCAATCTCACAATCGAGTCTCCCTGGAAGAATCCCCCTTATATACTTACATCTGCTTTTCATTTTTTGTAGATAAAGGATTTTTTTCTCAAATTGATAACATGATATTTTATCATTAATGTTTGCAATTACAAATAATTCTTTGAATGTTCAGAATTGACTCATCCATTTTTCCTTGTTTAAATCAGCATGACGCTAGGAATTATGATTATTACAAATTTAAAACATAATTAAAAAACAACAACAACAACAACAACAATAATAATGATAATAATAATGATGATAATAATAATGATAATAATAATAATTTCAAAAGGAATGAAATTAGTGGACAATAGAAATATCAGGGCATTGATCAAATTAGGAGTGATTTGAATACCTTAGAGTTTTCAAATGTGACACGATAAAATTGGAAAAACATGGAAATATAGCACTTTCGTCTTTAGTTATCAGCTACAATGTAACAGCCAAGAAAATGTTTTGGGCGTCACAAATCACAGCGATGGGTGACAACGATATGAGATGAGTGCTGGAGATCTCACAGTCACAGGTTATAGCAATAACCACTAGTATGAAACTGTTACCTACACCACTGCTTCAAACGGTGAGAGTGCGAAGAGGAGGGATGGAAGCTTGAGGAGACTTGCTGTCACACGGTTCCTAGCTGTGACCACCTAGCAACAGGAGTGAAAATGCAAATTATGATAAAGAGAAGAAAAATCGATGACCAAAAGCATATCGACACTGAAAGTCAAGCAATTTTAGACTACTTACGTGCTTACCACTAATTTAATAATTTTATTGTGCCATATTTGAAAACTCCAAGGTAATTACCTTCGAAGTTCTCAAATATGGCACAATAAAACAACAAGAATGGAAAAGGAAATGATAATAATTCCTTGGAAGGATAAGGAAAATATAAGAGACCAAACTAAATAGGAAGAATCTGCTAAAAGGGATAAACATATGTGCAGTATCGATAGTGAGATACTGAGGGCCATTCCTTGTATGGACAAAAGAAGAACTATCAATGCAATGGACAGGTGGAAAAGAAAGCTAAAAAAAACTACATCGAGAATCCAAAAGACGGATTCAGAATGTTGCAGAAGAGAGATCATGGACATGACTACGTGAAGGAAACCCGAAGAGAGAAACATCATCATCATTGTAGCCTGAATCAAATTCACCAGGACAAATCATAAGTAGGTGAAAGTCGATGGAACCAAGACAAACAGCAAATGCCACTTATCCAGAGAAAGAGAGGAGACCGTAAACCACACGTCAACTAGCCCAGATAGAGTATAAAAGTATAGCATCAATAATACATTGGCAACTGAGCAAATGAATTGGATTTAACCACGTTCAACAAGTTATTCTTTATTAAGGGAAATTTTTTTTAAAGAATTTTCCATTCTATTCTATTCATTCTATTCTCATTTTTCATTCCAGATTGTATCATATTTAAAAAGAAAAAAATCAACGACATGACACCGATTCCAATGACAAAAACGGCCCATACCAACAGTTGCTTCAGCTTCTCTAACCAAAAGGTCCAACCAAACTAACGTGTATTCCTTTCCATACTGAAAATAGATCTGTATAGCTTACTAATCAATTGATTTATCCATATCCATTAATTTCTATCCCCAAGTTTGTCTCATTCCTGATAATTATTAACAAAGGATTACCTATCAAATGCTGGATCTAGATGTTTTAGCAGACTAAAGAGTACGACTGAAGAAGAATGAAAACCTCAAGTATATCTCGACTTTACTAAAGAACTGATAAGATTGTTTGATATGACAGTAGCAAAAATGATTGGAAATGGTAACTTAGATAGAATTGAAACCACGCAAACTACATCATTATCAAATCTACAAGGATGTTGATATTGCCCGTGTGTGGAGGAACTATATTATCACTTGATCTCAAGCAGATGCTACCAGATACGACTTGTTTAAAAGTAATTGCATCCAAAAGATAAGTAGTATCCGATTTAGCAGTATTATTTAAAGGAGGGGTGAATAAAATAGTCGATTCTTGTCGATGAAATATACAATTGTTCCACTTTTTGTTTTTTTGTTTTGTTTTTTTTTTTGTTATAGGAAACAGTCAAATTGGAAGGCAAAATTAACCATTGATTATTTTGCAATGGGATCATTACACATCAACATTTAAAAATCAACATCTACCATTCCTGTATTACCAGAATTTGTGATGCTGGCCAGGTATCTCTTGGTTTTTTGATGTGGATTTTCGAGAGAGGCAAATCTCTTTCACTTTATATGATCTTTATATCAATTTATTCACTAAGCTCAAACATATAGAGCACTCAAATGATATACAACTAAAGCTCCTAGCTTCCATTGCTTCATCATCACTTCAATCTTTTTGTGAAGAATCTATTATGCACTGTTATGATTAATCTACCGTTTTCCCTCTCTGTTTATCACTTTTTCTGTAATCCATCTGTCTCGGCTTCTACTCATATCTTTTTGTCCTCAATACTTCACCGTATGAATTACATTTCGTTTTCGCCCCCCCCCTTCCTTTAAAGTATTGCAATTCTACTTATGAATGTCCAGTTGGGTCTCGGGCCCTTAATAATCATAGGTGCATTTGAAATTATATCTAAATGTGATTTTGGAACTATTTTCGCTCGTGGTAGCATATCTCTATGTAACTGTGAGTCGAATAATGAAATACAATCCTTGACCCCGTTAACCCTTCAATTCTTTATCGAATCTTTGAAGATTTTTCCGCTTAATTTTCCTCAATCAATCCTTTCACATATGATATATTAGAAATGATATTGTTTGATGGAACAATTACCACGATTTTGCTGTGCATTTTTATATTGTTGCTGTAACTTGATTTATAGTTGCTTCTGCTGTCATCCCCATCAAATTTGCTCATATAACTCCTCTCCAACTTTCTCTCCAAAGATACAAATAAAGAGAACCATTCACAACTAAATAGTCTTGCTATAGTAAGCAATGGAGAGGAGTGATGTGTCAAAACACTCACAATTGTCCTTACATTCCCTAGTCTTTTCGAAGAGACTTTAGATCGCATCCAGCACTCAAAGCATAGTCGCAGTATATTTGGTGACCTGTGGCAGGATATTTTATTAGTTTACACATTTCTTCACTGTTTCAGTCAAGATTCACTTCGAACATTTGTGATGGGGTTTATACTCTTATCTTCCGGATAGGTCATATATGCTCTTTTCAAGTTTGTTATCTTCAAAATGTTGATTGTTAGTGATTTTGACTCTGTAATAAAAATCAATCTATTTCAATTTGTTACGGCTTTACCTCTTTTATTTTTTCGCCAACCAATCTACGCTTGGTTTATAATTAATGTGTTCATGGGGTCGTTGATATTTCAAATCAGTAATGATAAGCAGCCTCCGTGTAAGCAAATATCAACATTTCAGCACTCTTCCCAGTATTTCAGGTGATTTTAATAATGCTGTTATTTCGATGAATTTGATTCGTCTTCAGATTTCAAATTTTTACAACTTGTGTGTAAAAATGGTCCGGATTGGTCCAAGAGCATTAATAATGGCACATTCTTCCATTATTACCCACATTAGTATTTTTCTGGAAAGTTCTATGTAAATTTTGGTAGTTTTTTCGATTTTTTCTAGTTTAACTCATACGATTATCTGACAACTGCTCTTATTGCTTGTAATGACCACAGCAATATACTGACTCGGATTGTTGGATCCGTTTGCATATTACAGCCCTAAAGAATACTTTTGATACTTTATTCTCTATCGCAGCTTTTGAATTGGGAATATGATATTAGTTGACATTTTTGTGAATTTAGTGGATCAATTTTATTTTTCTGGCTTAACTATTTCTTAAATGTCGGCACCGTGAATTTTAAGTTTTCTGATCCAAAATATGCATCAGATGTTTGAATTTTTCCTGGGATTTTGTAAATGTATATCCTCCATTATAATATCGCATTGCTGTGATCAAAATTAACGGGAATAATGGGGAAAATGTCTCTCGTTACGCTGTAGTTGATTCTACTCTTCAGTTTTCCGTTTCATTCGTTACTAATTTTAGTGCACTTTGAGACTTTCAATATGCTTACGCATTCTAATGCATAAGATTGTGTTATATGAACGTAACGGACACGTGACGAGCATGTCTCCAAAATGCATAAGTATTTCTCTTTCATGACGTCTCCTTACAAGTCGGATAATTTATATGGGCGTAAAAAAACTACGTGGGAGAAGGATAGAAACATCTGGTCCAAACAAAGGAAAAAATCTCCATTCATTAGACAGGAAGATGACAAAATCCATTGTTTTTTTGTTTGTTTGTTTTTTGTTGTTTTTTTTTTCAAAAACGTCCAAAAAGCAGCAATGCAAAGGAGATTTGCAAAGTGATGAATTATGTTCTTTACATTTATAAGTTCCTCATGCTAGCCCAAGGTTTATCTGCTAGCTAGTATTGATGATAAAATTGCTCTCCTTAATCAGAAACACTCTCTTCGTTTTTTTCCTACGAATGACCTTGCCAAATGTTCTATTTTCACTGCAATACCAAACTGAATTACAGATTCCCGATTTGAAAAGAAGCTCATTGGGTAGTTCATTTGACCTTCGCTCCCTACTTATTTTGTGACCTTTGTAACAGCTGCTTTAACGAATTTTATCAAGTATATCTAATTTCTATTCCTCTTTTGTGTTATACAAACAAACGAATACACAAAGAGAACGCGTATCACAACTTCAATAAATACGCCCTGTGAAAAAAAACAATATTCAAAAATTCCTTCTCAAGAACCTTAATAGTAGGAAAAAATTGCAAATGCCCATGTAGATCTGCAACTTTCTGGGTGTTACTGTAAGTTGCTAAAAGACTCTCTGCATTTGGGTTTTGCTCTACCCTATTCGAAAGGATAGTAACGAACAAGAGAGGGGTTTTCAATAATACAAGTCCCTGACTTGGACTGACGTACGTCAACTAACATGCATGTATATAACATATCACAAGAAGGCAATTGATGGATTAAGTTTATTCTTTTTGTAGATCTTTCCCACCCAGGGTTATTTTTTCATCATACATCCAGGGATTTTAGCTTTCATCAAGCTTCTATCGTGACGTGCATACTTCAATTTTGCAAATTTGATTCGACTTCTTTGTAATACATGCATAAAGTATGATTCTTTTATAAGTCAGTCTTTGATTCCAAGTAAGTTCTTCATTAGGTTGATTCCTGATTTTCTTTTGTATTCTTTCTTGCACCCCTGTAATATGCCCCCCCCCAAAAAAACAGTCTAGTTTGGATTCTATCGTTTTGTTATGTTTTTTTATGTTAGTTTTTTTTGTGTATGTGTGTTTTTTTGTTTGTTTGTTTTTTTCAGTTTATTCCCTGTTTAATTTTGGATATAACGTTCGGATGTATGTTTGCATATAAGCATTTAATTTCTAACCTTTGACTGGCACACGGCTAAAGATATGGGACAGAAACTAGGATCGAAATTAGCTCATTGATCTCAAATACAAGCACACTGTCACGACACGGATGGTGCCCTACAAATATTTGTCGTTATTTAGTTCTAAGTTTAACCGTCGTACCGAAGATAGTGAGTGATCCACTAATGCATCTTTCCATTCATGGTCCTCTCAATCAAATTCAGGGCACCTATACTTGAAAAGCAGCAGCGTTTAATTATATTCTTACCTTTGCAGTTAACCAAGATGCAAGAGGCATCCATTTTCTTTCTATAAATGATGAGCCCACGAATTTGAGTTGGAATACAAAACAACGAACAGGATATACAAGTTACGAGAAACTAGTTAGAGTATTTCCAAGAAGTTACTCATGGAAGGTAAAACAAGCAAACAAACAAAAAATTGAACGGTCCTTGGACCAGGTAACATCATCATCGACTCACTCGAAAAAGCTGGTAAAATCATCATCAGGAAGCTAGCCATCCTTCTTAACCTTGGTCTCAGACAGAGTGACGTCCCAGGAGATCAGAACACTGCAATTATAATGTTATTGTATAAGAAAAAGGAACTCGAAAGATGTAAAGAATTACAGGTCAATATTAAGCCAATTAAACTGCATAAACTATTTTTTCTCAAGTTATCAACGATCGAATAACAAAACGCTACATGAAAACCAACAAGAACAGGCTGGATTAGAATGAAGCTACTCAACAATTGACCATCTCTATTGAGTCAATCAACTAAAAGAGAAAGCAGCAGAATATAAAATGCAACAAGCTGTAGCATTTGTCAACTTCAAAAAGGTCTTCTACTCAGTGGGAATAAGCAAAGTCATCGATGCTATAAAACAAGGCATAGGCCTTTTATATATCAGTCTTGCTACATATACTAATGTAGCAGCTCATTTATGAGGCTATGTAAAGTCACTGAGTCCTTTTAGCTCGAAAAGGGAGCAAGAAAAGGAGATGATCTTCCGAGATCTAGGTTTGGAAAAGAGAGGAATCAAAAAAGGGGTGAATACCTGAGTGATTCTTCAGTTGCTGACTATATCGCCTTATTTATAAAAAAAAAAAATTTTTAAACTTCTTGTAATGCTAAAAAAATTGAACGAAGAGAAAGAAGTTTGTCTTCACATGAACTTCAGTAAAATGTGCAGCTAATTTGATGGATGCATAAAAGACATGGAAATCAAAAAAAAAAGGTAGACCACTACATCTGACTCTGCCTCGGACAATGTATATCCACGAAACCAACAAAGGAAAAAATCAAGCAAAGAATCACTTTTTGGATGGCAAGGTTTTGGTAGGGGAATCCCAATTTTAGGAACAACAAATCACATTTGTTTCCAAGAAGAAAAGGTAGGGGGTCCACAACCAATGGATGCCCCTGATAGTTACCATGATAAAGAGGCCTGGTAAATCTGGCTCCAGGTCGATGTCCAACATCGGACGCAAAAATGATGAGAGGAAGTTCTCCTATATATTACCTTACAATATATATATGTGTGTGTGAGAGAGAGAGAGGGGGGAGGGATTAATAAGGGAAGAGAAAAAAAAGATTATTAGAAGATGGAGGGGAATCAAATGTTATATTAGTTACACTGAATAATTAATCAAATAAACCAATCAAATTTTGGAAGTAGGATATAATTTATAGTAAATATCGATACGATTACTTTAGGCGTGTGAATTTTTTTCCAAATACACTATGCTTTGAATTGTAAGTTCTTGAAATTGGAGGATAAATAGATAGAGGGAGAGTAATAGTGTATGCATGCGCGTGTGGATACCACGACGCACAAATTAACATATTTGGTGGATGATCAACTGTAATCGGATGAATCATAAGTGTGTATACACACACATATATTTACATACATATATATATATATATATATATATATATATATATATATATATATATATATATATATATATATATATATGGGGGCTGTATATGTGTTTATGTGTGTATGTGCATGCTGAGAGTCTGCACATGTGTGTGTACGTGCGCATGTGTGCTCATCAGTTACATGGAAGAAAGCAATTCTTACCGTTTAGGATAAAAGGTGTTCATTCTGTATTATCGTACACCTTTTTTTACCTACACAAAAGAGTCAGACTAATAATATCCTATGTACTGTCTTCGATTGATCGATCGATTCGGGAACCAATATCTTTTCCCTTCGATGTCGGTGTACTTAATATCCGGGCTAAATTTTTCTGACAATAGACTGGCTAGCAATATAGAAATAGGTTTCAGCTTTGGAGTAAAATGGAAGCAGAAAAGGGAAGCTGGGTGTACCTGGCAAGGAAAATGAAGAAAAAAAAAGAATGAGAAATGAATGAGCTAAAAAAGAGAGAGCATCTATGTCAGAAAGAATAGGTTATAGAAATAAAGAGACGCACGTATAAGAAGGTTTCTATTAAGGAAAGAGCAATAGAAACTTTGAATCAGAGAAGAGATCAAAAGGTTAGTTAAAAATGAGAGCTGTTACATAAAAGGTGAAAGAGAAAAGTGAGGAACAAATGGCGGGATTAAAACGAGGATATTGTATTGTAAATGTATACAAAGTGGTTTCAGGGTTTAAAAGAAAAAATAAAGGGAAGAGGAAGATGATAAAATTAGTTGAGAAGAATGAATGGAAGTTGAAAAGACAGGAGACAGAAGAAAGGAGAAATATAAGACAAAATAAAAAACGATATGAAATGTTATACCGAACTAAAATTGAATGTGCTAGGTTGGGACACGAAGAAATAAGAGAAAATGACAACTGGAGAAGATGCAGATATGGGAATGTAAACAAAAAAAGAGAAAATACTAGTGAGGGTTAAAGAGAGAATGACTAATTTCAGAAGGGGAAATAAATGAATTTCGAATTGGAGACGAAGGAGAGTTGGCACTGCTCGGAGAAAAAATGCATAGGATAAAAAAGAAAAGGAGTGAATTGAGATACAAAAAAAAGCGATTTGGGAGGCAAAAATCAAATGGTGATATTAGATGAATACTCGGGTACTTATATATGTATGTAAATGTGGATGCAAACCTTTTAAAAACGTGTAATTATCAACTACAACGGACATGCATAAAAAAAATCAGTATGAAATAGGAAGAAGAAAAGGGCTATCTAAAAACGAAGGAAAAATGAACAAACAGAGACGTTAAGATAAATATTCTAAAGTATGGATAAAGAATACCGCACTATTAAAATCGTTGGACCAACAAGAAAATTCTAAACATGGAACAAGAAAGAGAATCTAATAAATCTTGACGAAGACTTTCAAAACTGGTCACTGACAATGAGAAAGGACTAAAATTGAATGATGAAAAAGAGAAAGTACGGACGTATACAAGGTTAAATAAGGAAAAAAAGAGAACGATAAATATGTGAATCGCCTGTTGCAATTTAAATCAATCCAAGGCGGGACTGATTAGTTATAAACGTCCTTACGCTAGTCACGGTAACTTCTGTACCCCGCGCACTGAGCATATCACAAGTTTCTTCTTGTCTCGGATTTCTTTTTGGTTTTTGCAACATATGATATATAAATTTAACGACAAGCACTCAAAGTGGTGTCACTCTCTTCACAATACGCCATGTTATCCATACTTCAGAATGAAGTTTGATTCATGCCTCTCCTAAGGACATCGGTGTCAGTCTCATTTAAGTCGGAGTTTGAAGTCTGCTTGCCCAATCCGTTTACTATGTTCCTGAAGGATTGGCCATTGGTATTTCCTGACATATGTATTATAATGTGAAAATTGTGTAATGCCAGTTGTCTTCCTGGGAAGTGTCTGGTCTTATAACTCTATTCGAACATGGATTTGAATCCCCATTATTGACCTTGAAGTTTTATCTGTCATTCACTCGAAATATTTATAGGGAAAAGTTACAATCTAATTATATGTAGAAAGAAAGGACAGAACAACAGGAACAGGGGAGAATGTAAAGGAGAAGCAAAAAATTGTAAGAATTTAAAAAAAAGACAAAAGCAAGTTGAGAATAAGTAATATAAAACGTTATGAATTCTTAAAATATAGGTTGGTTTTCTTCACATACAAAACCAAAAAGTGCATTTCGCTTTTTTTTATAAATTTCTACCGAGGTCAATTTCTGTGATGTCAAAATCCTTAAGATATATATTCCCTGCTTCATTGATAGTTTGCAAATTAAGAGAAGAAAGTAGAGCAAATGAAACAACTTTCATAAATTCATGAAAAGTAAACAATAACTTTCTTTTCTGTTTAGGCAGAATACATGAAATGTTTGTGAAACTAACGCATGGATCATTTGGAAAGAAAACTCCGATAATAAACGCAAAAATTCGGCACGTTTAAATACAATGATGAAACTTGCTTATTTGTTTTAACAATTGTTAAGGGACAATGCAAAACAAACCTTAATAGGAAATTGAATTCTCTTTGAAGGGTTACATAGATTTCCTAATCTCAATTCTCTTTTTTCTGTTTATCTATATATTTTGTCTGTCGTTGTCTACCTCTTTTTCTGGTTGAGTGTACCATTCCTATTTGTTTGTTTCGATTTGAATTCCCCAAAGGAAATCACAATGCGAAATGGAAAATATTCAGTTTTGCTCCGCCATTTTGTTGTTCATTTTATCATGATATCGGACTGGAATCGTGCATTCTTCTTGGAACAATATACATGTATGCACACAATCACATACATGTGTACATACATTTGCCTGCAAATACAGAACAACTGAAATGATGGGTTTTTCCATGTACGAAAGAGTTTATGAAGCTGAAACAAAATTGATTTTTTTTGTAACGGAATTCTATAGTCCCCATGAATCTATAATTTTTTACTTGAGCTAAATAACCGGAGAAAATTATGAACGTATCCTCTATATTATAAATCTGTCCTACAGCTTGTTATGATGAAATATAATGCTTCGCGTTGTCATTTGACATTTTAAACATCTGTGCTTGAAATAAAAATATTTTTCATGCGTCAGGATATCTCTTTGCGTCTTAAAATAAGCATATTTATAACAGTGAATGTGGCATTCCTGAAAAGAAATATACTGCAAGGGACATACCTGGAATATTTAAATAAAATATTAATTTTTGAATACGATCGAAACATTTCAATACTCTACAACTATTCAAATAAGAAATGCTATTTTGATAATGAGCTATAATAACTATAGTCTTTATGGTACACTTCTTTGAATTTTGTAAGTAAATCGAGCATAATTTTATATCCCCAGGCAAACACTTAAATTGACCGTTCCTGGATAACTTTTGTTCTATTCTTTTCTTATCACCTAAATATAAATGCATATAGGCACACACGAACCGCCCGGAAATCAGTTGGCATGAGATTTGAAACTGCCTTTTCAAAAGGTAAGTATAATTCAAATCGTCATACGCTTCCGTATATCAGAACAATTTTTGAAAAAAGGATAATGAATTAATTCCCCTTGAATACGTCATAGCTTTCAACGTCTTTCTTCTCAACCTCCGTCGCTTTACATCGCAGCATGTCAGACTATGATTCTACGACGATTGGTTAACACAGCAGATAGAAAATTTTAAAGATTAAGCACTAGGCGAGACGAACTCATATTTCTGTTTTGGAAAGCCTAGTTCTCTGTATCAAGTGCTCTACTGCTTCAGTTACAGTAGGTCTACGGCTGACACAGGTTGAAGATCTAACCATTTGAATTTCCTATGCTTCCTGTTTTGTTCAGCGCTACATTTCCTGATTTTTTTTTTAACTTCATGGACGCTAGCTCTATTGGTAGGAGATTTATTAATGCAATTATCAATAGATGGAGTATCATTAATCATTGTCATTTTTTTATTAGTATTTCTTCAATTGGAATGGTTCGAATAAATTATCTACCAGTCGCCCGGCTCTCATAGTAAAATTGAGGGAGCAGTTGGCGCAGGAAATGCTCTCTTTGGCAAAGGGAATGCATGTTTCGGTTCTTTCAGATTTGCACTGTTTACTAACACTTGTGAACTAAGACTAAGATGTGATGTGAAGTACTTCAAGTTGTAATGAAAAGAAATGCTACTTGATATTCATAATGGTTGGTAATCGAATAAAAATTAAAGCAAATGTTATTATGTGACTGGTAATTGCGTCGACGAGCTTAGGAACAAACGTATACAGTTAAACCAATTAGTTTATTCAATGAATTAACATCAATACCAGCTGATCTGCAAAAAGTATTGGCTTGGAATTATAGGTGAAGTGTAATCGTGATTTGGCGAGCTATTAGGGCTAGCATGATGTATTCTGGATTCTGGGATGATGATCATATCAAGAGTTGTACAGAATAAAAAGAAACAATTAGTTTCATCTTGTTTGCTTTTATCACATCAACTTGAATAGTGGGCTGTGTGGAATCTCGTGTGAAGTTTCCGGTCAAAAACCTTTATTTCTCTGATTAGTGCTTTTGTTAATCGTTCTTGGTCAAAGCTGGTGTCCATTGTTAGGATAGAAACCCATTCAATTTTTTTCAAGTTCCAAAGCATCGATCTTAAGTCACATTGTTTTCAAGTACTTACACCTAGATTGAAATTAATGTTTCTGGTTAAAACTACATTGAAAAATATCAGACGTGTCATTCACTCTAGAAATAAGGACGTGCAAACCAGAGTGTGCCTCATCACGCTGAAGGAAAATCAAATCCAATCAGTTCCTTGCAGTATCATCTATAGTTTTATTGCACTCGTCACAATTTCTTCAACGATTAAAGCTGGAAATAAGTCGTTTCTCATCCTTTTTACGTCGATGCTGTTTGCTTCAGCAATGTGATGGGAAATGTAGCTGTTGGTTTGTTTTTTTAATATTTGTTCAAGCTAAAATAAAATCAAAACAAGGATTCACAGCTAATTTCAAAATAGAAGGTTACACTATATCGTAGCGGTGGACAAACTTTGCGATTATTAAAATGTAGCGGTACCTCTATGCTAATTGTGACACAAGAGCCAAGACAAAGATGTATGTGCTTATATAATAGTTGCATTCATTTCAATACGAGTGGTGCAATCGAAAACGTATTGCATAACACATTTTTCTAATTATCAATTCGTGTTCCCTTAGGCAGTATGACTATTCCCTAAATGTAGGAACGTGTATGATCATCAGTTTCTATGATACTTCAAAAAACCACGAAGAGAAATGAGTTAAAGCACTGCTGGTGTAACGTTGTCAAATGAATGATATCTATTGCTAAATCATGAAGAAAGTCGAGTCAGCTTTCAAAAAATACACCATAATTCCTGACTCATGTAGAGTGTATTTTCATTGTCACCTTTACGTAGGCCAGCGTATTGCAGAATTCAATTCCTTTTGCTGTATTGTGGAGCGTCCCAACTTGTAGTGATTGGAAACAGCCTCGATTTAACCAACAAATAATTACAGATGAAGTCTTTTTGAGAGCTGAATAAAAGCCAACATTGCTGAGAAAAAACAGCAAATTTGAATTTTGTGCACATAAAAGTACAGCTTGTCGATTATTGCTGATGTTCTTTGATTGTTATTCTATTTCATAACAGCAGAAATGGGGCAAAATTAACGCATTTTCCAACATTTAAAGGATTTTTTGTTTAATCAATGATTATAAACATACATATACATATAGAGACTTATACATACATATGTGAAATAATTCTCATATCTACGGACGGATGTAAAATGACTGGCATGAAAAAACATAAAAATACAAAGAGATGCTGTCGGTGGTATTTTTTTTTTTTTACATGTGTAAATTTCAACAATTTTAAACAGATAATAAGTAAGAAATATTGATTGATTAAGTATTGTGTAAATTGAATATGTGAGATTCAGTTTAGATCGGAGATATTTGAGAACATATTCGATAAGTTATTAAAATTGAATTGTAATTATCAACCACCATCATGCATTTGTTGTTTTATCAATAATTCATAATAGCAGGTTTGGAATATAAATGCTTCCGAATCGCTCAAATCCCCGGTCATAAATTTTTCATATAGAGTACTACTGATCTAGTTTACGATCGAAAAATATGTTTTCTATGAGGCCAAGTTCTCTATGAATAGAATGTGCAGTTTGATTTTTACCTCAGCTGTGATACTCAGACGTATATATAGTTAAATTACTTTGAGTATTTATGTTTTCGTTTGAGTTTACTTAAAGAATCTAAATGATTGACGAAAAGCCTTTGTACCAACATATAGCATCATGATATTATTCAAACTGAGACTAAATATGAATATTGGAACTTGATTTGCTAAAAGATATCATTTGCTTTAACTAGATCATATATGACACTCACCCACAAAAGCCTGCCTGTGAGGCTCACAGCTGAAGAGAGCATGCGCAGCCAACTATGAACATGCGTATTTTTTCTAATGAACATATCCATGGCAACAGTAAAACCATTATCTCCATCATTGTCTCTGCATCGTGCGCATTGCCTGAAGACTCATTCTTTATTCCACAAATAACATCCGTACTCTTGACGCATATCGCGCTTAACTCAGCCGTTGCTTCAAACCGCAAAAAATGATTCATCAAAAGAAAAAAAAAAAAAGCAGCGCTGCATTTTTTCTCTTTCATCATCCGACCTGTTGGCTTGTCTTTTTATTTGCTTTTCCCAACAACTTGCAGCGACTTTTTGTTCCCTCTGCGTAACCAGAACATTCTAAACCTAATATTCGAATAAAAGCCTCAAGCAGCAGCAGAAGTAGGAGGTATTGCAATTATGAAACGCTATAATGATAATAATAATGATAATGATAATAATAATAAAAACGATAATAATAATGACAATGACGATAATGAAGATGATGTTGATATGTTGATGAGCGATTCAATACACTAGGCCAAATATCTGCGCTGACGTTTGTATAGAGAGATCTGATAATGATTCATTGAATTGATTTTTATACCATTCTTTACACTGTTAGAAGAACAGGGGCAAATTTAGAAAAAGTTAAGTGTTAATGTAAAAAAAAGATGTTCTGCCAATGAAGAAAAAAAGGTTGGGTTAATGTAGAAAGGGGTTGGTTAATGGGGACAATGTGGTACCAATCTCAAAAGTATAGCCAATAGGTCAATGGAAAAAAAGAGGAGCCCGATGTTGAGAACAGATAGAAAGTTTGAGACGAGTATGATATAAAAAAAGGGAGCGTAACGTTCAGGGGAGGGTTGAAAATGTTAAGAAAGAGGGGACTATTGTTAGAATAGGGTTGTGCTCAAAAAGGGGTGCTATTGATAAAAAAGGGGGAGAAGTTCACTAATTATTTTGACCGATAAAAGAGAAAAAAGTTCATCCTCCAATTAGGACCAAAATGAAAAAAAAATACTCTCGATTCGTAATTAGAAAAACCTTGAAACTAAGAGGTGACCCCCACTTCAACTTGGAGCCTAAAGGTAAAAAGAAAATTCCCTTGAGTTTTGACCCAAAAAGTTGGAAGAAATTGATTTTTACCACTAAAAGGGAGAAAAGCCATTCCAGCAATTTTGACGTCTAAAAAAGGAAATACAAAATCTTTTCGATTTTGACCTCTAAAAAGAATGAAAAACATTTCCCATCTGTTTGGACCTTTAAAAACGAGAATTCCTCTGATTTCTACCCCTGATATTAAAATCTCTCCACTTGATTTCGACTAATAAAATTTTCAAAAATGTCACTTGGAATTCAACTCCGAAAAGTAAAAAAAATACCCTTGAAATTTGACTTGTAAAAATGAAAAAAATTCTTTCCACTTGATTTTTACCCTTAAAAGTGAAAATGAAAGTTCCCTACTCAATATTTTGCCCCAGAATGGGAAAAAATCTTCTCGTTGATTTGACCCCTAAAAATGAAAAAAAATCTTTCCGTCCATTTTTATCTCACAAAAATAAGAAAAATAAATGGTTTTTTTTCATTTTCACTCCAAACAGAAGAAATCTCCCCCATCGATTTTAGCCTCTAAGAGTAAGAAATTCCCTTTAAATTTGCCCCCCACCCCCAAGCTGAACAAACAATTACTCCTCAATATTGACCTCTACGCATAGAGAGAAAAAACATCAAACCCGAGAGTTTGAGCACTAACGTAGAAAAAAAGCTCTTTTTGATTTCCATCTGTTAAAGTGAGGAAAGTATGCACCTCTGAATTTTGATCACAAAGAGTTTTTCAATCTCCCTCGATTTCAATGGCTAAATGTGAAAAAAATATAATTTTGGATTCCGACCCGTAAAAGTAAAAAATTAATCCCTGAGAACTCTACGCATAGAAGTAAAATAAAAAATTAACCCTCAATTTTTACCAATGAAAAGTGATGAAAAATATACTCTTGGATTTTGAAAAGATATCCCCCTCAGTTTTGATCCCTAATGATCAATTAAAAAAAATAAAAAAATAAAAATATGTTTCATTACGTCATCAAAAAGTGAGAGATCATGTTTAGCATTGATAAATAATCAATGTAAATAGACACCCCTGAAACAAAACCCTAGAACATATTTTGAAGGCCAGATATGGTAAACTAATTTGCAAAACACACTTTCCAAGAGCCTAATCCGTACCGACAACAGATTTCATGGATTTATGTTGAGCATCGTTTTTGAAAAGTGAATGCATACAGACAGATCAACAGACAGTCAGACGGACAATTCATCAAAATACATCTCCTCCAAACAAGGACTACAAAACGACAAACAGGATAAGCAAGATGCGTGCAATTGGTTCCAGGATTTCTAAGAAGTAACCCCATGGGAGCGGAAGCATGCCAACAAGCAAAGAAAGGAAAATCCCCAGGACACGATAACATTACCTTCGATCAACTCAAAAAATCTGTTGAGATCATCAATAGGAAATCGGCAATTCTATTCAAGTTGTGCCTGAAAAGAATTTTAGTCCCGAAAAATTGGAACACAGCAAAAATGATGCTTCAATATATAAAGGAAAACCCGAAAGGCTTCGACTACAGACCTATAATCCCACTCAACTGCATGTCCAAAATATTCATAAAAATCATCACCAACCAAATTATAAGAGCACTGCATGAAAACCTATCACGGGAGCAAACTGGCTTTAAAAGAAACTAATCGACCATGGACCACCTCCATTTGATAAATCAGCGGAAAGAAAAAGCTGCAGGATCTAAAATGTCACTCACTGTAGCATTTATCGACTTAAAAAAGACCATTGACCTTGTAGAAATTACCATGGTCATGAAGGCCATCATTCTACAAGGTGTAGACCTCGTATACGTCAAAACACTACAACATATTTAGTCACAGCAACCCCATTCAAGACTTTGAGCCCTTTCAACTCCCAAAAAAAGGACAAGGTGATACTAGCACACCAAAACTCTTCAAAGCCTATCTTGAGATGATCTTCAGAAACCTGAGCAATCTCTGATTTGCAGATGACATCGTCCTTTGGCAGAAAACCTACATAACCTCCAACAAATGCTAAACGAACTAAATGAAGAAAGTAATTAAGTCAGCCTAAAAATGAATTTCAACAGAGCAAAGGTCATGTGTATGAATAACATCGGAAATAAGAACACAGTGACCAAGATCAACGATGTAGAACTCGAAAAATAGACTGTTATATTCACCGAGGACAACAAATCTCCATGGAACCCTCAAAGGAAGGAAAAATCATGCGAAAAATCACCTTAGAATGACAAGCCTTGGACAGAACAAGCTCGACCTTCAAAAATACAAAAATCCCATCAATCTTGAAAGAAGAGTGTATAATCAATGCATCTTTCCTGTAGTCGGTTTTGGAGCTGAAATATGGAACCTAACCAAGAGACAGCCCTGCAAACTGAGAAACATGCAATGCACACATGAAAAAAAGCATGCTCAGTTTCACATGGATATATCACAAAACAGTGCAATATATCAGGGGAAAAACAGGAGTCTGAGAAATCATAGAATCTTTTAGAAAAATCAAATAGCAAAGGGCTGGTCATGGTGCAAGAATGGAAGACAACTGATCGACATCATGACTCACAATATTGATCCCTAGAGATCACATGTGCAACTGAAGCTGGCAGAATATTAGATACAGAGACAAACAATACAAATCCAGAAATTATTGGCATTGCAACGCCCACGATAGAGAAGTATGGCGATCCTACGGAAGGTCCATGTCCAGCAATAGACCTTAGAAGTATGATGATGATGATGACGTCGACGACGACGACGACGACAATGATGATGATGATGATGATGATGATGATGATGATGATGATGATGATGATGATGCCTTTAATTCAGTAAAACAAATATTGAATCTCTTCATGCCGATTGCAACGTCTTTGTGCATTCTTTCAGGGTCTGGCTGCCTAGTTTTATAGTTTTTATCGCTCATCTTATCCTTACTCTTATTTAATAAGATTCTTAACTTCTGAATAATTGATTTCATGAACCACTACTTTCCAGTTTTCTTGCAAAATTAATATATTTCTCCATATTTTCACTTCCTTTTAATTTTACTCAGAGAGGATATCCGCCATGGTTTTCCTTCTCTAAATACTGTCTATTGCCGTAATCGCTTATTTTTAAAAAAGGGGGCCCAGTCACATGACAAATATGATTTTTTTTAATAACCAGATTGCTACCGTGTCATTGAAATGAATTGAGATTTTCTAAAACTTTTCCAGGATCAAATGATCGTCACTTCGTCCTTGATTAATTTTCAGTCGATCAATGTTTCTTTTCAAGGTAGATAATGTTTTAACTGAATTTTCCATACTTTATTCTCAATTACCAAAGGTTATGTTCCTGTCTTGGTATTTTACTATTAAGCGCACCAAAATCAATATTTAATGAGTGAAATGATTGATGACTTATTGTACTGAAATTTTATATGTCAAACATCATCGTAAACTTTTTCGAGAAATTTTGGATCAGAGAATTTAGCATACGCTGACCTTGAATCTTACTGTTCCATTCCATAAAGAACAAATTCAGTTGTTTGGGGTCAAAATTCAGCCAACTCAGTTATAACAGCCTATGATTCCGTGAACATCTGCAGTAACTTAAACCGGATGATTTGACTGGGGCCAATACTTTGATTGTGAATTATTGTAGATATCCATCAATATAAGATGTGAAGCTAGAAGACTGATTCAGGGAATTGTGGGAAGGCTAGATTCCATTGCATAAATTTCTGTGAAAGAATTGAAAAAAAAATCCTAACTTCAGGTAGCTCTTGATCTAATTAGCAGATTTGGGTCAAATAAAGTATTTCGTCCTCGGCAAAATGTCTTTTACAATAATTTGTAGTAACATTACTCAAACAACCAAAGTTTTCTTGAGCTCAGATTTAAAGATTAATAGATTCATCTATTCAGTTTTCTAACATCTGTGTTGTCCTCTCGCTCAGTTAAAAGATAGTCTTGAATATTGCACAGTAAATATTTCTCACGTATCTATTTCTTGGACTAAGTTACTACTGCAGAGTATAGTTGAAAATATTTCCTTTATTTTTCTGATGCATTATTCACCGACTTTCCTTTTCAAATTCTGCCTAATTGAATCTGCTTTTAGCATTCCAAGACATTTGTCATTTTCCTCCTCATTTAATTAATTTCTATTGTTATACTTTTTTTTTCTTTTCTTCATTAGTATAGCACATTTCTCGATTCCAAACTCAATTCTGAGGTCCAGCCTAAAGAACCAAACTGTTTGCATTAAAGTCGACGATTCACTTTTGTTCTCAGAAAAGATTTTTAAGCAATCATTACAAATAGAGTGGTTCGGGTTATACTTTTGATTTTGTGAATTTATATCCTTCGTTAAAGTTTTGTAAAATATAATTGAGTGGTATCATTGCTATGATAAATAGTAATGAGGAGGTGAGGTGCCCATGTAGGATGAATCTTCTTATGTTAACCTTGGTATTAGAATGTCTCCCTGTAATCAATTCTACTCTCCAATTTTCTATCGCTTTTACTATGTACTGCATGAACTCTTTTGTTATATCTAAAATTTTCAAGTATTCGAATATGATTGTTTTTAGGATGTTGTGGGCTTATCCGTAGTCTTTTCCAACCAAGGCTTCAAGTATTTCACTATGGTTTCATACGCTTCTGGGATATTTTTATCGATGAATAGCAGGTCACTTGTTCCTCTGCTTTTTTCCATCATCTTTCCTATTCTTCCGGTAGATTTCTTCCGGTCATAATAGTAGATCTTTTCAAAAAGTTGTCTTTGGATTTATTAGATCATAATCAAACACATTATGGGCCTCTAAGTAACTATGGTTGTTCTTTTTAGGGCATTTTTTTAAGCATTAGGGTCACAAATTGAGGGAATTCTCCATACATCAACAGTCTTTAATATATAGCAGATGATATGTAGATTCCATTGATGCCACGGCAATCAAGCCCTGTCCAGTTGGAACATTTTCTTTGCAGTTATTCTTGAAGTGTTGGCATGCATTCTATCTCCGATTCGTTACAATACATGTATTATCATTAACATCATAATTGCTATCCCTATTAAACCCAAAATAAATCCATGTGTCTTGTCAATTTGAATATGCTAATCCAAACAGCGACGGATATTTGCCAGTCGATTCATTACTCAAAACCGAGGCAATACATTTTGAGAAATCAAATAAGATTTTGTGTACTATAGATTGGTACGATTTTAAATGCAATAAAAGAGAATGAAAGAAGGACACTTTTTTGTTCATTCAAAATTTGGCTACGTTCAATTATGTAGGAAACATTGAGACTTTGTAGATTACATAAACTCTATATATTGCCAAGTGTAAGACAAATCGCTGATGTATGAAAATAGCATTGATGCATAGGTACATCATTGTATCTATTCAATATAGGAATAGAATAAAATAAATATGATTGGGAAGAAGGAAAGGGAAACGATAAAAGAAGACATATATGCAGAGCCAACCACTCATTTGTCAATAACATGTGCCCATAAAAGTGTGTACGTAAACGTATGTTTCCAATATTCACTTGTTGATAGTAAAATTTGGGGACATCACTACTATTATTCACTCACAATTTTTTTCTTCATGTTAATCTTATTGCTACAACTGCAGATAATTATAGTGACATTATCATTATGATTAATCTCTACTCCATTTGATAAGTGATGTAAGTAAAAAGAACATTACTATTAATAGTTACTCTATTTATATCAGTGTAATCGTAATAGCAGTCATTAATCAGCCTGTAATAGAGATGCAGTGGCATCTCTACTAGAGGCTGATTAATGACTGCCATTACGATTACACTAACATAAATTGGGTTACTATTAATAAGATTAGTGAAAATACAAGCAAGATAGATTGGTGCAGATATGAGATCAATGCTATTTATATCAGCTCGCACAAAGCCTTGCGCACAAGGATCATAAAACGAGCATAATGGTACAAAAATCAGAAAGCCAGCATTGTCTTCATCAAAAGTCTTCTATTGATTGCAGGGGCATTTCAAGGGTGTATAGCAAGGGTTAGTAATAATGAGTTTTGC
The DNA here is from genome assembly GCA_963457665.1 of Thysanoteuthis rhombus. Taxonomy (NCBI): domain Eukaryota; kingdom Metazoa; phylum Mollusca; class Cephalopoda; order Oegopsida; family Thysanoteuthidae; genus Thysanoteuthis; species Thysanoteuthis major. Next base: position 22,891,907 of record OY735221.1, on the reverse strand, counting down.
ATTCAGCAGATTTGATGGGAAATAAATCGTTTCTTCAAATATTTTCTCCACGTTGGACCACAGTAGAATATAAAAATTACTTTGCACACACACACACACACACGTGTAAATATATATATATATATATATATATATATATATATATATATATATATATATATATATATATATATATATATATATAGGGGGGAGAGGGAAATGAAAATATAGAAATACAAATAACCAAATGGCCAGTTCATTCTTAATTCCATTTCACCAAAACTGACGTACGTAAACAATCGTTCCGAAATATAATAAAAAGTGTGTGTTTGTGTGTGTCTGTGTGCTTCTGTGTGCGTTGCATACGTGTGTGTGTTTGCTTGTGTGTGTGTATAAGTAACATAGTGTTGTATGTAAGAGTGTTCGGGGGGATGCTATAATCCCATGTTCCTCGACCATCCTCCCGCCATTTTCATCACGTGATAAATGAACGTACTCAGCTGTACATGTTATTTTTTGGCGAGCAAATATTTCATCCACCTTTTTACCAGAATAATTTACTCTCATATATGATGGCGAATATATTCTAGCTAACACATTGGCTATCTAAAAAAAATCTAATTAGAGAAGAATCCCCGTTATTATACGTCCAGACACTATTACCTATTGCATTTAGAGCGAGGAATGAAATCTTTTTCGGATGCTTGCTATTAATACAAAGATATATGAATTCTATTTCCTTCAACCATTCACTATACTTTGGAGTTGTTGTTGTTGTTGTTGTTGTTGTTGTTGTTGTTGTTGTTGTTGATGTTGTTGTTGTTATTGTTGTTGTTTTCTTCTTCTTCTCCTTATTCTTCTTATTATTCTTCTTCTTTTTCTTCTTTTTCTTCGTAAATGAGTTTGTTTCATGACACTTTCACACTCTGATTTGTAAATATATTCTCGTTTTTAATCATTTCCTAACATCATTATGTATCAGGCATCGAAAACCAGTATTCAATTCACTTTTCTTCGTTACGAGTTCTATAACCGATTCCTCTTTAAAGTGATACTGTGTAACCTATCCAGGAAAAAAAATTTCCAGTCCGAAAATTTGGCTGCAATTAATCGTAATTTCGATGTATTTCAAAGTTAATCAGTTTCGATCAGGTTCCTCATAAAACATCTCAAACATCATTTTTAGATCGATAATGTCTCTCTCATCGAAAAAAAAAGAGAAAAGCAGAGATATAACAAATGACAACAAATAAAACCAACAGACGAGCAGGATAAATCTCTTCGAGTCAAATCAATACGATAGCAAAGCACACACAAAGAAAACAAAAATGAAAAATTTGATACAAAATATAAAAAAGGGAAAGACCCTGAGAGCACTTGAAGTGAAAATTTATTCGACAATCCGCCATGCCATCGATCGTTAAGGCCTATTTGCAGACCAAAAGGCGATTTAGTGAAATGCCCCTGCGACCCTTTGAGATATAATGTTCACGCATGATCAGGATGAAGTAAAGGTAGGGAGGGGTTGAAGCTTCTAAAATCATGCAGCACGATACCAGCCTAAAAAACTGGCAAACATAGTCAAGGTTGATTTGTCCTTGAGAACGTAGAAGGGATAAGGTTCCTCATCAGACGAAACGACTCGATGTGTCACATTTAATAAATAAATCTATGTGTTAGGTGGCGCCACAGTCTGATTGTGTAAATCGTTGCAGATCCAAAATAAATTCTAAACCAAATTTCTATGATAAAAAAAAAACTAGGGGCTGGTCATGAAATCTTTTTCTAAACACGATTGAATGTATTAATACTCCCTTGACAAATGACAATTTTTAGCAATTTTTTCAATAGTTCTTCTCTCACGAACAATATTCAATCATTGCTTTTTCTCTTTTCATCAGAAATTCTCAAATTATGAGTGGGATGAATCTACCAAACGTTCACGTGATATTAAAACACCCAATCAAAAATGGGCGATTATCATTCTATTTTATATGTGTTGTCCAGTTTTTTTTGTATTTTCGATTATCAAAGTTGACAAAGCTTGATTGAAAGCTGAATCAAAATCTTTGTGCAAAATAATAACGTTTGTTTTTTAACTGAATATTCTTTTTGTTCTGAGTTCAACTCTTATTCGAAATTTAATAAGATATTCCCTTTCCTTTGTCATTTACTTCGAATACAACCAACCAATTATTCGTGAAGTACTTGACGTATCTCTCCTAATATTATTTCTTTAGATAATCAAACAGATACATTAAGCTCATTTTCAGAAAGGCAAGTAATGTATTTTATAAAAAACTGAGAGGCTTCTGGTTGTGATCAGCATAGATTCCATTAAAAAACTACAAATTCAGAATAACTGAAGGAGCAGTGAGTGACCAAATCAATTTACCCAAATCTTTATATGTTTTTGTTTTTCTAATGATTTTACATAGAACATTATTGGGATTTTTAATTTCAAGTGACAGTACACTGTAAAAATGAAACTACAGACTTATTAATACGTATATCATAACATCAGGTGGATATGAAATTGTTTTGAGAGACCAATGCTAAAATCAATGAAAATCCCATATCGAAATTGTAGAGAAATTACTGAGTATTGTACTGCATTTTTCATAAATCTGAACGTTGTTTCTAAAAGGGAATCTGGCACTTATCTCTGTGATTTCTTGTCATTATTTTTCATTATTAGTTTTACAAACGATACATCACACATCAAAGGGATAAAGTGGAATACAACAGCGATGACTTTGATGATTATTAGGTTAGTAGCGAGAGGGAAGGAAAGGAGGAACAGAAAGAGGAGCTTAAGGTTCAACAAGAAATATAGAACAAAAACTATATATTGAAAAATAAAACAAACTTTGAATCTAAACACCAAACAAATAATTCGATATGAAGGTCGACGAATGGCTTGTTTTCGGTGACAAATTGTCTATGAAGCTGTGTTATCTGATAAAAACACAGCGTATTCCTCATTTCCCCTGCTTTGTCTCGGCAGTTAAGCTTTACCCGTCTATTGGGCAACATGCCTGCTTTTCTCTGGGAACACTACTTCCTGCAGTGACACCACCATTCATGATTATCACTTATGCCCCGAAACCTATCCCTAATGTCTGTGGTGCTGAAGTCAAAATTATTATTCTTTCAAAAGAGGAAGAGAACATATCTCGAGTGTTCGGAAGTAGCAAATAGGCTAATAAATGAATATAAGGATAACAATTGATATTAATTGGAAAAGAAGAAAATGATTATCGATTTTTGGAATATAAACATCATTGGCAAAGAAAAATCTGACGCATATTATATATCTATACTAAATTTGTCAAATATGGATTCTGGAATTAAAAGAAGAAAAACAACATATGATGATTAATTATTCTTGGAATGATTAAATTAGGAAAGAGTATGTGTATAAAAAATAATGTTGTGTATATACAATGGAATGCAAGATCACGCTTTGCAGAGGCCAGAAACTGGTCTTTAAGATAAATGCTAACATAATAAATGTTTTGTTAGAATGTCAGTGAAAGGAAGTAAACAAATTGCTAAGATCGAAATAGCTAGATTGTAATTTTAAAAGATGAATAGGTATTTACCAATGATAACAGACGCAGCAAGGAATTTCATAGTTTGTTTGTTTTTTTATTAAGGATGTTCGGCGATAAAATATAACGATTAACATAAGAATTAGCTGATCGGCTGGATTAGGCTGACACAATCGGAATGCCCCGTGATTCATACATGGACGTGGAATTAAACATTAATAGAAATCAGATTTTATGATAGAGAGCGTCAGTCCCAGAGTGCAAATAAGGTTACCTTGGACTTCGTGCCAGCAGCCTCTTTAACTGTTGTGAGAAATCTTGGAAAACATTGAACCCAGATGTAGCAATGAAAAATCCATCAGCCGAAATCAGTTTTTTTACATGAGAAGCTGCGACTCTTTCGACTGAATACTCATTCAACTCAGTGACAGTTGAGAAAAGAAAAAAAAGAAAGAACGAAAGAAAAAATAAATTAATTAATCATCAGAGAAGGAGAAAGACTAAAGTGGTTTCAACCCACAAAACTATCAAGAATTAATTGATAAATTTAGAAAAAAAAAAAATATTCTCACGTTCTTTACGTAAAATTCCCAGAGCATCACAAGGTTATGAATAAAAACATAAAAGGTAAGATTATTTGTTGCCTCTGAGTTTTTTCAATGAAAAATGACTTACATACCAGGAACGTATCGCAAAAGGGAGAAGGAATGAAATCAGTCCCTTCATATCCTTATCTATCAACATTTGAACACAATTGACCAGACTCCCTTTATCATAAGCCGACAAGATGAATCACCAAGTGTCACCAAATCACTACCCACTTTGTAGGCGACATAGAAACAAGGGATGATCTTAACAAACAAAGTCACCGTCGCAGTATACATATATTTCCTCTCCTGACAATTCTATAATGCCTTTGGTCGTTGCTAATTCCAAATACGTTCCTTTCAAGGAAAGGTTTTGTTAAAACAAGAATACAAAGGATTGTTAACAGTTCGACCAGAAGAATATTTCACAAAAAATTGTCAACTGGAATCAAATTTATCTGGAAATTCACTTTGAAAACGCTTTTATTATATCTGTGTATATTTTGTTTATGATTACTTGATTATAAAAAAATATTGTAAAACATTGCACACAGTAGAAAAAAAAAGAGTGACTATTCAAAAACTACGATGTTATACATACAACTTTCGACAGCATTTAAAACATTTGTCAACATTTGTCACTGTAATAAAACTATTCGTTTTCAGTTGAGTTTTCATGTTTAAGCCCATTAAAACAAATAATCATTGCATAAAAATAAACCTCATTCAACATGCGATAAAATTCATTGTAAAATTATATATATATATATATATATATATATATATATATATATATATGAATATATATATATGTGTATGTGTGTGATAAGTAAACACTATATAGTCTGCTTTCTTTCTTTCTTCCTTGTTCCTTCCATTATTTTTTTCTTTAGAATTGTTTTTTAAAAAGGAATATTACGTAATATGACATGAAAGGTAAAAATCTCTCTTTGCCTACTCTCTATATCGTATCTCTCTCTCTCTCTCTCTCTCTCTCTCTCTCTCTCTCTCTCTCTCTCTCTCTCTCTTATTATCCCCTTATCACATTAAGAATCGGGTATTGCCGAATGGAATAACTCGATAACGTTGTAATAAGCTCGCAAGATGGATACTTGGAAACCAATCGATGTAATTCATGATTAAAGTAATATATATGTCATGAAATAAATCAAACGCTATAAAATACCCAGATGATCATCTGATACACTCCCCCGTCAAGAATTATAAGTATTTAATTAAACCAGGGCACATCAACCTTGGTCTTGGTCTATTATAGATCCTTCGTCACTCAACGTGTCCCCTTTAAGATGACTGCTCTACATTATTTCATGCCTTTAGCCAAAAAATATTTTCATCAAGTACCTTGACTATGAATTTCTTTCAAAAAGAAACCTTATATAATTGTATTAAATCAGATACTTGCAGCTTCAGGCTACTGCATCACAATAGGAACTGAAATCAATATTTAAGTAATTTTCCACTTATTTGCTAACTTTAGAAGCATAAAAATGTCACTTGATTTTTAATGAAGTATTCATTCGTGTGTGATAATCTATCCCCCTCTTCTCAACTGGCAGCCCCTTGAAAAACATTCAACGCGCAAACTGGAGCTATGGAACGAAATGTTTCCATTGAACGTTATTTTTCTGTAAGCGAATATATTTCCAATCCGGAATAGGTATTTAGTTTTCTCAATGAAAACATTTCAATCATCAATCAGGGGGGGGGGTCATAAATAGAACGGATTTTCCAACTCAAATCGTGAAAACTCTTTCGTTCAGATTGAGTTAAATCCTACGAAAATTCTGAAGCCAAGTGTTTTTTTGTTTGTTTTTTCTTTCTGAGTTTTATCAACTTCTTTGAGTTTACTTCCCAAACTATAAAAAAATAGGAATTACGAAACAACTCAGTCAATGGATTTCAAACAGAAACTACCAGCAGACTTTACCAGCCAAATTGGTTGGTTACTATCAAGGCCAGCCTGAGGCTTCTTCCTGGTGCCAGGACTGGCTGACCTTAGCTTCCTTTTAAGGTGTTCAATTATATCATTCATGAAATGGATATAGAAATAAAGTTTATTACAACATCCAGGTAAGTCAAACACTTCCATCAATTACAATGAAAAGATTTAGAAGTAAGTTATTCCTGAAAAATCGGATTTCATATCAAGCATTTTTCTCATTTTAACTGCGTTATTGTATAATGAATTCGTTCTTCCATAAGTATTTGGGACGTTTTATTGTCTCAGTCACATGACAAACACCCCTAGAATTTGGCGCCCTTCATGAATTTTGTTGGCCTTGGTTGATGACGTTTTGGATAGTTACAAAAATCTTGACACTTAAATTCAGACGTTAATGAATGGTTGGACCTGTCAAAATCCGAGTAAGTCTGCGCTAATCAAAAATCAATTGTCGACCAGAAAATGTTTTGATTGAATCTGCAGTATGCAAAATAATTGCAGTTCATAATTCACCATCAAAATTAAATTTTCAAAGACACTTCCAGTGAGGAAGTGTTGTATTTACGGAACTAGTTTAACAATATTTACAAAATTTTTTGTCCCATTTCCAAACAGGAACACGTAATCATTATTTTACCACCAGACTCTCAAAATATCAATCCTGCATTCAGAAATTTTTTTCTTATTGTTAAAAGATTTTAAAGTATTTTGTAACTTTGGAAAACTATTCGATACATGTACAATTGAAAATATTCACAAAACATTCAACCTAGTGAGGCAGCAAGAATATATCAGGCAAAACATCAATAGAATCTAAGTAAAATTTCTCCCAATATTCACATCTACTCTCTAGATAAATGGATAATTATCCAATCAATGATAAACAGAGATCGGATAAAATAGAGGAGTTGATCACAGGGAAATAGTGATGAGTGGTGATGAAATTAATATCTGAGAACTTTCATATCTTATCTCAATTTTTATTTCTATCAGTCAACTGAAATACAGGGTGTATTTTTTTAGAGTCGACTTTACGGACAATATTAACATTCCTTAGAAAAGTGAATATTTACTCTGATACCTCAATTTCTTGGTTTTCCTTGAATTGCTCCGATGATTTACATGCATAAACTATACTAACACTGAACCGTCTAAAAATTCATTTTGCATAGTTGTTATAAATTGATAAAAGATTTATTTATATTCAATAGAAGACAGATATAGTATTTTAAATCAACATGAGATCCTACAAAATGCAATACCGTCATTCTATCGAGGTCTACACTTGCGCTGAGGAGTATAGGACAGGAAAAAATGGTTATGAACATAAACTCCAAAGCATGGACTATATCATGTGCATTTTTGTATTCCTAGTAATGATCGCTAGTCTTTTATGACAAAGATCTCAGATGTATCATTATATTGGAGCAAAAAATCTCATTGTCACCATTTATTCAAAGATAAGAGTTTCTGTGAAGTTCACTCAGTGCTTTGATACTCATGCAATCAGTTATCTGTTGTACATTGTGTACAAACTTATGAAAGAATCTCAAGCTTGGAATGGAATCAGTCAGCATGTTTCTTTTCAAATTTCCTCTCCTTGTGCTTTTTGACATACACGCAAAATTGTGTCAGGTAGAAAATAAGATGGTTGGACCACTCAGACGGGTTCCAGCTATTTTTGTGCAGTGACGCTGACAATCGAGAGGTTTACCGAATCATGGCGATGGTCTATTGAACGATGAGCATTAAAAGGTTTTTGTTGCTGTTGCTGCTGATGATATAAACTTGAAAACAAAACACGTAAAAAATTGTATATCCTTTTAAAATCTGTCCAAAAGTGCATAATTATGTGGAAGTCTCTGAATGAATTGGTGAAAAGATATGGTTTGGAACAATCTGTTGCAATACACACACAAAAAAAAGTTCCTCTCAAAAACAGAAAAATAATAATAATTCTTCATCACTCACAAGATACCAATTGCTTTCAAACCTGAACTGAGAAAAAAAATTACACTGCGATATATGCTCATAATTATAGAATATCAACGTTTCAAAGAATCCAGTGGGGATAGAACTATCCCCTTAGTGGTCTACGTTTTACTTACTTACACTGTATGATATAAATAAACTCTAGAAAAATCATGTTCCCTCAAAATCGTGTTTCGTTTCAGTGTCTATCTTTGAGTGATAAATGATCGATATCGATTTGCCAATCAATCGTGATCCCTGCTTCACGCCAGAGAAATGATTAAAGGATCGATGGCGTCGTTGTTACCAAGATTCTAATGGTGTTATCAATCACGTGATTATCATTACATCAGGGAATTGCCTCGTTCAAAGTGATATGCTGAAGAGTTCATCGAAATGTCGGATGATGAACGCTGAAATAACTACGTCTTCTCTTCTACTGCAGATGTCTAGTATGATACTACATTTAGAGGGGACTTTCAAACTGTTCACATTAAATTATCAACAGAGTAAGCTGTCACTGTTCAATTCCATATAAGTTGCATCCTATATTTATTCATCATCAAATTGAAAACAGAAGATCTGGCTGGAATCGTTTTAGTTTGATCTCCAAATCAATGAGAATTCGGTTTTTTTCCTTTTACTCAAAACTGCCTTTGGTGGTCTTCCATTAAAACTCGCAGGGCCCTAAACATTCAAGAGAAGTAAGCAAATAATAATTGGTGAATTGCTTAAATAAATTGAAGAAGTTAGTTATACGTCTGAGATAGTTCATAGGAAGTTTTACTAACAAGGCAATGCATCATCATCTTTAGGCGTACACTCAAGATTTGTTCAGAAAAACGCAAATCATTTGGTCATAATTTGATCAGAAGAATAACGTAGACAAAATCTACTGGTCAACTAAATTTTTGTTTGGGCCTCATTACTAAGGAGGCTTTTCACACCGATAGCTCATCGTAGATTGGAGCAAAAATAAGTTCAAAAACCAAACTTCATTTAGAATAACAATGTACATCATATGGAAAATAGAAGAAACCTAGTTAAGTGAAAAAATGTGTGAATCATGTTTCTTGTTTCAATTTAAATGAGCCTCAATACAAGGATAGCAGTGAATCAAAGATACAGTATATTTATATATATATATATATATATATAATGTGTACTTTAGAGAGTGAGACAGACTCGGGAGTGAAGTTTTTGGTGGTAAGGTTTATTAATCCTTATATGTCTATAGTCCATACATGTTCTCCCTACACCCCTCCATAGGGAACCAGGATGCAGATTTCCTTAATCTATGGAACAACAAGATCCACACACTTTCTATGGATCTTTTAGATGACACCATCCAATTCTGCCAAAAAACCATCAAAGACACTCTAACAGATATCAGCGAATTGGAACAAAAATTACAGCAACACACATACACAGATGAATACAATGAAATACAGGAAGCGATCAACATCAACATAGGAGGAAGAAAAAAACAACTTAACCTCACCAAAACTAAAAAATACAACAAACTTAGACACAATATCACACACAGATCTGCGATTCCACAGAATATGAGAGAAATTAAGATACAACCCACCAAAAGAGCCACCAGGCCTCTGTTACCTACCCCCAACCTACCACCTACATACCCAAAAAAAACCAATTCCCCCACCAAACACAGATTTAACACTAGACACACAGACACAGGCTACCCAACAAGAATCACCAATACTGACAAAAACATCATCCATACCCACACGAACAACGATAGAAATAGACACACGCATACGAACAAACAAAACAAAAACACCTACACTAGCACTAACAATACTAACACCTATAACAGACACACACATATGAACAAACATAACAGAAACACCTACACAAATACTAATATTACTGACACCAATATTGTGAACAGACACAGCTATATGAACAAACACAACTACAAAAACCAGCATACAGATAATAGAGACAAGAAAACTAGACTCCATAAGGGCCTCAGACCTACTACCCCTCATACCCTGCAAGAGGAAAGCCCTAAGAGTAGCATCCTCCCTCAACCCATCACATTGACCCTTGGAAAGCATCCTGAAGACCCAAGCAAACACCCTGACCAGCAGGTAACCCCTACATCAACTCACACACACACTCTACCAAAAAATGAGGAAAGCCCCCTACCACTAAATATGGAAGGGGAGTTAGAAAACCTGATTCCAACACTAGTAAGCAGTTTAGAAAACTTACTAAAACACTACTACACACCATCAAAATACTAAACTGAACAACCCTCACCACACAGAACACTAATACACACAACTCCTACCATTAATATCCTCACACCCACATCTTAGAAACATTCAATAATGGAAGCTTCAAAGTCACCTAGACCCATAGGAAAAACTTCACCTTAGGCTGTTATAACCCTTGTCCAACTTATATATATATATATATATATATATATATGATACCCTAAATAAAATAACAAACAACATGTATGACATAAGCTATATATTAAAATATAGCAAAAAGGGAGGTTTAGCTTTATAAAGACTGCTTGAGTGCGATGTTAATATAACTGCTCTGTTTTTATTATACCCGAAAGGGTAACATAAAAAACAACTGATGATCCCAAGAGAAAATCATACGTTGTACCATAATAGGAAATATATGAGAACAAATAGAGAAAAAAAACACTGGAGATAATTATACAAATTGCTTTGACAGATTTTGGGAGATAAATGACTGAAATGACACCACCCAAAATTCGAAAAGTTTTTTGATGTTTATTGCTTGAAGCAAAAAGGCTTCCTTGACTATATATATATATATATATATATATATATATATATATATATATATATATATATATATATATATGTACCAGCAAATGGACGGAATATCGCTCGCTTATTATTGGCATCAATTTTTTAAAATCGTTCAAAGTTTGTAGTTATGGATGTTTGGACCATTATAGATCGCTTTACAATAAAAAATGTTATTTAGAGAGAATGATATTTCTTCCATTATTCCAAGTCTCTTCCTGGAGTTGCTATCATACAAAATTCTTGTGATGTCCTCGATGGGCTGACGAATATTGGCTGTCATGCTATGTTTCTTTAAATACACAGGTAGGTGACGCTGGTTTCAATTATGCATTTGAATTGATTTATTTATGCTTACGCTAGTTAAAAAAAACAACACTTTGAGTATGAGTATACATTCATCATTCTAAAAAATTGCTGATCACTCTTTAAATGTTATTATCACATTTCTTGATAATGACCGATGATATCGTTTGAAATGTGGCAGAGTGAATTGTGATTATTCACTCTGAGAGTATTATATAAATTTTGTTACATTACAATTAACTGCATTTAAAACAAACTTATTGTTCAATTGAAAACAAAAGCAGCTAATTATTATGGAATGAGTTAACTAACCTTGTTAAAAAAATTATCATATAATGTATGCAAAGTAAATTATCATACCTCATTACATTTTAAATCATAGAGAAGAGTACCTACACAACTTAATAGGTCCATGTCGGTATTCCAAATGAAACCATTTTTTTCTACTCTGACTGACGGAAATTACATCGATAGTTTTTGCTTGAAGACTAAACAGAATTTTCTCCCGTAGAAAGACAGAGAAAAAAAAAGAGAGAGAGGGATTAATCAGTCCTTCTACAGCCAGCGGCTAGGGATCAGCTGCTCGTGAACTGTCCGTATTCACCTGACTAATTTACATCTCTGCTCCTCTTCTTCTGGTCTACTCTTCTCACCAATCTTAGCTTCTCTAACTTTTAGCCTACATTCATTTTTCTACATTGATATTTGTTTTGCTAAATTAATTTATTCTCTCTTTTTATACCTGATACCTGAACTAAATGATCATCTATCCTTTCCTCTTCTATTTCCCTCCGGTCCTCTTCCATTTCTCACGCCACTATGCTTTCTGTCTATTTTTCTTACTCATCATAACTTTCATAACCCATCATTGAAATCCTTATACACCACCCATTTTTTATCAACCCTCATTCATTTTCTTTTTCATAATGTGTCTTTAATCAAGTGTCTATGACTGCTTCCGAGCGACCAAACTTTATGTAGTCGAATATTTCACTTAAGATGTTTGGATGATCAGTCTAAACAGGGTTAGTGTATTACACTATCATACATGCCTAAGTAAGTAGCATATCTTCAAAGACCAATTATGTAAGTATAGTTTATATATACCAAAGCAAAAAGTATCTTTGATAAAAAGTTTTCGATTTTTTTAATGAGATATTCAAGAATGAAAATGAAATATTCTATAGACCATCCCCAGCAGCTCTCATATTGTAACACATCACCATCCTATGGGTTGCAAGTATGCGTGCAATGGATAACAGGATTTAGATGATATAGGCGCTGAGTCATGCAGTCCGCAGAAGTCAATTTCGTGTGAAACCTTTTTTTTTCAGTCATAATTTGTATCTTTTTTTCAACAATCATCTATTTTTTTTTAAATCACTGCACCAGCGGTTAGAATCACGGAAAATGGAATCGGTGGGCCAAGTCCAATCTCCAACGGAGAAAATTAAAATCTTTGAAAACAACTTGTTAGTTGTGAGACAAATATTTCTTAACGTTTTAGGGATTAGGTTCTATTTACAATGTATCTACGATGCTGTTTAGACGTGATTTTTTCTCGCTCTCGGTGTTAATACCGGTTTGGCGGCATTTTTTTAAAGAATCCATCCATAAGTCAACGATTTAAAAATTGAAAAGCCCTACAAATATCATGCCTATGATATGCCCACAAAAATATTGGGCACTCTTTATCCAACGTTTACTAACTCATACATCGAAACTTCCAGGGCACCGGACAACCATGAATCAATTGATTCACGCACGAATCAACTGAAAAAAATTATGAACTTCGGACGATATTCCCCAGTTGCAATGATGATTATAAATCGTTCACCAAAAAATCGAAAAATACAATAATGTTGTTAGATGAACAAATTTCGTAAACTCATCCCGAAAGAAAAATCAATGCAAGACTTTTTCTAAAAATCAATGGATCAAAAACATGTAACAATACATCTTCATGATTCAGAGGCCTTTTTACTTCTGGCCAAACCCACTTGGGAAAACAGAGAAAATATCACAAGTGGAAGTTCAGTTCAATAGTTCCATTGAAACAGGAAAGCAATACGTACTCACAGTCGCCCTGGATACCAACAGATGTTAGCTTCTAGGGAAGGAACATTTTAAATCAGTGCTGAAATGACAAAACGGGGAAATAGTCCGTAATAGTCTTTCTGTTTATGTTATTTTTCATTTGCTTCGATTAGCACCGAGACTTGTTGTGACTTGGTTTATAACGATGTTTGCCGGTACTTTTCCGATTGTCTAGTAACAATTTCTTCCCAGTTAGGCCCAGACGCTGGTTGATCAGAATTTATACGTATTCTCATTTGAATGTCCAACTTTGTGACAAACATAGTGTTTGTTACATTGTACACATTTTTAAAGAGATATGCCAGCTCTTTACCTTTCTCACTAATAAACCTCTCTCCCTCCCCCTCTCTCTCTCTCTCTCTCTCTCTCTCTCTCTCTCTCTCTCTCTCTGTCTCTCTCTCTCTGCTTCATTGCTGTCGTCTTTTAGCTTCCCATTCTTGCTACCAACACAGAGCAGATGATGTTGTAGCCCTAATCTAACATGTATGTTCTTGTATATGTTTCGAGCAAAATTGAAAAATATCTTCCTTTTTCAATCAAACGAAATCCAAGCTGATCAAATAGAAAATAGAACACATTTCAAACTTAACCATTGAGGTCACCCATTCCTCCTCACCGGATATCATTTTCTGTCACTGGTCAACTGCCAAAAGACTAAAAGGAATTATTTGTTTTATTCCTAGTGACCATTCGGTGTCATTTGATAACCTGTCTCTATACCATAGTCCATCGTCTTTCCTTTTCGCTAACTTCAAAATAAAATTACAACCTGAAATTGGTACATTCCGACCATTATAGTACACAGCGACCCCTCATTTATCAATAAAATCCCTCCAAAATATGATTTGCTTTTTGTTTTCCTGGGCAACGCTCAGTACCATAGTTTATATATATATATATATATATATATATATATATATATATATATATATATATATATATATATATATATATATATATATATATATACATATATATATATATATATATATATATATATATATATATATATGTATGTATATACATATGTGTGTGTGTACATATATATATATATATATAGAGAGAGAGAGAGAGCAAGAGAGATAGATGGGAAGATAAATAGATAGATAAATACATAGATCGATAGATAGATATGTGTGTGTGTGTAAGTGGATGAGAAAAAAACTGAAGAAATTTGCATTAACACATATTGGGGAAAAGTGACTGAAGTGACTCCCAAAAAACTTTCAAAATTCTTTCAATGTGTCTAATGTTCAAAGCTTTGTAGATTTTCTCTCTCTCCCTTTCTTTCTATATATATTTATATATATGTGTGTATGTGTGTATGTGTGTTTGTGTGTGTGTGTGTAATGTATTATTACCGGAAACAATCCACAAAATAGGGTTAAAAATGAACAACACAAAGACAAGGTTTTTTTCTTCCATAAAGTCATACGAAAGATCATAATAATACACGGTGAGGAATCTTTTTTTACCTATGTAAGGTGTTAGAGCTGCAGAAAAACAAAAGAGATGAAATAAGAAAATGAAAAATAATTGACTGGAAAGCACTTGGATTAAATAGAAGCACAGTGAAGAGTACATTATTAGCATGTTCCAAGTAAATAGTCAAGATATAAATCCAGCTATGACGCTCAGGTGCAAATCTTGGGAACAAATAAAGCTGCTTAAAAACATACTCAGAATAGCACAAATGGCAATGGAAATAATGAATAATTCTCAGCGATAGAAAACGATTCACATTTTTAGTTCAAATTTTCAGCTCACAGACTCCATTGGCATTACCTATGTGCTTGATGCTTACATGCATAGATAGCCTGCCAGACTGGCTTTGAAACTGAGAAAACCAATTTGGGTACCAGTTTTGGCAGATGGTTTCTAATATATATACATATATATATATATATATATATATATATATATATATATATATATATATATATATATATATATATATATATATATATATATATATATATATATATATATATACACACACAAGTAGATAGCATGCTAACGTAGAGATTTAGATACTCGATTGCTAATATATATTTCAAACCATAACCACTATCATGTCACATCTTTCAAAACATGAATAGAAAATAGCTTTGTTCATCAAAATTTAACGCTGCAAAAAGCATATTTTTCAATGTGCCAAAATATAACTGATTTGAGTGTCTGAGACCAAAATACAATGACAAAAAACAACATCGTACATAATGTATATATTGGGAGTGACACTTCTTTTCTGAATAATGACACAGTATGATGGATCCCTGCTTCACTTTGTATGTCGGAGGTCATATTTGCTTGGGTTTTCATATTTTGTTTTCATTTCATTGCAAACAATATCTACATGGGTATTATTCATCAAAAACAGAAAACACACACACACACACACACACACATATATATATATATATATATATATATATATATATATATATATATATATATATATATACATATATCTGTATATATAATTCTTTAAAGAATTTAGGAAGTGTACTGATTGAATTTAAGAGTTTTTCCTCTCATTTCTCTCATCTATTCATATTTAAAAGAAATGAGTCTGTCTGTCGATCTGTTATGATGCCACCCTCTTAAACATTACCATAGCTCAACGAAAATTAGTATGCTTACTTAGTGGACCGAAAGAAATGACCGGGACTATTTGCCCCCCCCCCCCCTCATGTGAAAATTCAAGGGATTTTGATGGGGATCTACATACGATAGAACCATAGAATAAGAATAAATAGTTTTCTATAGCGCTATCTTCATGTTGGTCATTTATAAATGATATCCCTTGTCTTTTGCTCTTCACTTATCACTAATAACTAGACTGAACAGGTATTCGATCCAGTTATTAGAAATCAGTGAAGGATACAAAAAGATAAGGGAAAAAATCTCTCAAATAGATAATTAGTAAATAGTTTATCAGATAGGTGAATATAATGATAATAATTCTTATCAAATTTTGAAAAATGTTATCCGTGACTTTTTGTACAATCTGTAGAAAAAGTTAAACAAGCATAGACACAGTACCAAGGATTCGTTTGAGTGAATGTACATGAACATAATAATGATAAAAATATTTTTTTTTCTGCAGAATGAACAGGTCTAAGTGAAATCGACCATCATTTTTTCCAGACACTCATACACTTTTGTTTCGGAGGTAAAGAATTTTTTTTATGGAAAGCAAGAGAATCGGCTCTAAAGCAAGTGATTAATTCACACCCTACGTTAAATTAATTATGTTAATTCCTGATAAGAAAAACAGTTTCCATAATTTTCACGCAGATTTGCATAAATTAATTTCAACTTTTTTCTAATTTTTCTTTATATCATGACTTTTTTGCATTTTTCAACGTCTTTCATCGGAAATGAGCAAATAAAACACTTTGATACCAATAATAATTGTCAGTACTTGTTTACTATTTTATTTATTTGGGTTTTTAGCGAGTGATATATATGACATTCAAACGATTCTTACAGGAAAATGTTCTAAGTTGTTTTTTTTTTTTTCTTTTTTCTAATAGTCATATACACTGAATATTGCAACATAAGACCAAAAAAAGAATAATTCGAAAATAGTTCCTGTCATTTTGAACATCAGCACGTTCTTTATGAAATTGAAATAACGTTAAAACAACAAAATAAGATAAACAAACATAGAAAAGCAAAATCTGTTTATTTCAGTTTAACTTTTGTTTCCATAGCAATAACAGAGGACCATCCAATTTCTTCACCAGGATATTTAATTTTCTATTTTATTTACCCTAAATTTTCACCGTAAATGGATGCCCTCCTAAAAAGTATTTTGAAAGGTGATTATCGAAAATTAATATGGTAAAAACATTCGTCCTGATCACCTTGAAACACCCAAAAAGTCCACGATTTTCTAAGGCTTAGATTTTGTGATAGTATGTTACATATGGGTGGACATTTGCTGATTTATAATAAGATGATTAATCATAAGAATTTTGCTCAAAATTATTTCACGTCAAAGTCGTAATAGACTGCTCCACGCGCCATAAAGTTGAACTCATTCGAAAGAAGCACATCTAGAAGCAACGTTGTGCTATTGTAACCAAAGCACAATTTATGCAACAAGTATGGACGTACGTATGTACGAATACAATTGATTTTCTAAGCAACAACCTACTTTGTTTCTTTTTTCTTGTTCAACTTGAATTGATAATTTTAGAAGCGCAACTGTAGAAATGAGAAAGCTAATTAACGAAATGGCAATTACTATCGAGAAATTTAGCCTTTTAGTTTTTGAAGGTGGAATATTTACTAATGACTGTAATTATCTTCAAGAAACTATGTAACCCTACTTTCAACTATCGTTCCGTAAATCATTTATAAGTAAAATATTTTCGCTCACTATAACCTGCTTATCACATATGCTAGTCGAAGCCGTCCATTTTTAGCCCATTTATATTCCAAACGGGTATTTATGTTTGAATATCTTATGATGCAACAGCCAATCCAATACTTGTCAATTTGGCAAACCAGCAGTGGTAAATGTATATAAATATATGAATATATACCTTTGTATATTGTTTCATTCAGAGCAAAAAAATGTAGTACTATTTTATTTACTATGCTTAACTAGGTCCAGTATAGGTTGTACAAGAGAAAATGGAGTTTGTGCTTGTCCATTCTTTAAATGGGACCTCTCTGCCTTTTAAAATGAAACACAGTGTCTTGGTTTTGATCTTGATTCAAGAACAGACGACCACCACAGATAACAAGAACATATCTACCCTAGTGAGTTAGTAGGCAACTTTGGGAATTATTGCTGTTAAAAAACAGAGAAAATTGATCAGCCAATTAGCAAAACCATAGCTGATTGGGGCTTACAGGAATAATTTACAAATCGAAAATTAATCAAAAGATTAAAAAACAAAAATAATTTCAATATTGTATAACACAATACACATTAATAAATATATCTAGAGATACTATACATCAATGTAGATGTGTACATGAGCCATATCCGTATGTTTATAAACGTGTCAAAATAAAGGATTACTATATATATATATATATATATATATATATATATATATATATATATATATATATATATATACTTAATTTTTCATAGATGATCATATATATATATGTGTGTGTGTGTAGAAATGACGTTGTTATTGATAAATGGATTGGTAATAAAGTGCTATAAGTCAATACTGGAGGCATGAAAAAGAGTTTATCAATATTATTATCATTATTATTATTATTATTAGTAGTAGTAGTAGTAGTAGTAGTAGTAGTAGTATATCCTTATATTTTTCGAATATTTGTTTGCTTTCTTCCAAATGGCGAATTGCACCCAGAGATTATGATTCAAGGTCTCTCTAAAATGTGCTATATTAGAGAGGGCAAAAATCAAGGGTGATATGTGAAATTCTAAGAGGTATAGTAGGATTTCTATTTACTACATGACTATAATGCCAAATTTGACCCCCAGTTTGTGTTTCAATTGGAGAACGCCATTATGTCATTTTGGAATACGTATTCTGTTCCTATTTATTCTTTGAAAGATCTTTCAAAATCACTTCATATTCAGACAACAATATTTGTACAGTTTTTTTCTCTCATAGAAGTCAAATTATGAAATTAACTTTCATTTTCGATATTAATTGTAGTGCAGCATATTTTAATTCATTTCTGTTGATCAAATCAAATGAAGAGTTTCTCCCGTGCAGAAAACAAAAACAAAAGAATTACAAGTTACTGTGTCAACTTTGTTCATGCTTCAGCTGTTTGTTTGTAAAATATTTGTAGCTTTGATTGTATATTTTAAAAGCAAGCCCAGTCCTTTAGAGTCTAACTTTCAGGGGCCAAGATATAGACAAAAATGTATCCCTCTTATGGTCAGAACAAAAGGAAATATGTTTCCATCTTTAGCGGGAGGAATAAGAATAATTTCAATTATAAGTGTCAATATAGGACCAAGACTTTTTTTTTATTATTCGGTAGTCGAAGTCAAAATCCAAAGGGGTTGTTATCAAATTTCAAGGTATAAAATCAAGGGATTTTTCCTTATTTTACGAGTCAAAGTTGACTCATGTTCAGGGGTCAAATATTTTCCATCCATCAAGGCTAGTTTCTTTTCTCACTTTTCGGGCTCGAAATAAAAAATATTCTTTTCTTTTTTTAGGTGGGATTTTTTTGCATTTGAAATTCAAAATCGTGGGCGTTTTATTTTACATTCAGAGGTCCAAATCAATGATTTTTCTGATGTTTGGGAATCAAAATTGAGGGGAAGACTTTTTTGTCATTTTGGCATTTCAAAATCTGAATAAAAATTTGTTCGGTTATCATTGCTTGTATCACATAGGACTAATCCACACAATAAATCTGAGTTTTTTTTTTATAACATAATTGCAGATTGGATCTTTCTCACAATATTTCCCGAATAATAATTGCTGTAGAATCAAAGAGAATTTGTCAAAAATAAAACCAGAAAAATGAGATTGCAAGTCGTTTTTCAGGGAAAAATATTGGATTTATTATGAAAAAACGAGCCAAACGTCTGCAACGACTCTCTTACTCAGCGTTTCCAACTCAAATTAGACTTTTGCTAAGATCAGCTAAATAAAACACACTTCTGGTTAACTTTATATCTAGAAAAATGTAGTCTTTTACGTCGTCCCTAGTTATTCATCCTTCCAATGGACTCATCTGATCTTGTCCTCATGATTTGCTGAAATCGTTACTGTGTGATTTTTGCTCCATCTCTATCCCAACATAGTTCATATTTGCTGATTGCATGTGTTTTGTCTATCTTGGCCTTTATACAGTTGGTTCTTATGGCTTCTTGGGGCTGCTATAAGGAATGAATCTGTTTTTTTATTAGGTTTCCTCTGTGTAGACATGACCAAGTCAAATGATTTGTCTTCTGAAATACCCGTCCAATTGTTTTTTCTTCCCACATTTGAATTCATACATTTGTGTTCCTAGGCTATCTTGTCTTCCTTTTTTGTTGCTTTCTCTGAGTGCTGTAATTAACCCTCCTTTCTCTGTCTTGTATGATCTATCACTTCCTTGACATTAAAGACAGCGCAGTGCCCGATGTTAATGAAACTTCTCCCTCACTTGTTCCTTGTCACAAATAATCTGCACATATTCCAATCAATTTTGAACCTATGGTAGCAACTTTTCTGTATTTCGATTTTTCTATCTTTATTTCCAACTATTAAAACTCATATTTTGAGGATCCTTGTCATGGTTATAAGTGCACCAAGAATTGAGGGTTTGAACATCACTTTATCAATTATCATTTTTCAATTCACTATTGTTCCTTTCCCGTTTCCTTTTTGGTTTGGTCCGTTGAAACAGTCACATCCAACATCTTACAATGTTCTCCTTTGTATATGAATGTTATTTCAGCATTTGTAGCATATCTTCCTTTACAATATGAAAGTATGAAATACATTTTTAAAGGCATGGGCTCAGCTTATACCATTTATATTGAAGCATAATAACCAGTAAAGATCACTTATTATGCAGTTTTTTCTTATCATTTCTATTCATTAGGAGTCAGCTCACTTCATTTACTTTCGATCGTTTACATAATTGTTTCCTAATTCCAATAGATCTAATTAGGATTGTATTCCTAGCAATATCCTAAAAAGCCCTCATCAGAACATTCTCCACGCGATTTATTGTTTGTTTACTCGATTCTCAGTCTGTGGTTATTTTCTTTACTCTTAATATCTTGTAATTTTTTAGCTTTTATTTAAAATTTTACTTCGCTATTTCTAGCGGTCGTCATCATCATCATTGTTATTTTTCAATGCCTTTGTGCATATCCCATATGTCGTTTTACTGCTGAGTGAAAACGTTTCTCCAAAGCGATTGAAATTAAGATATATTCCATCCTCTATTTCTGATTTTATCAGAATATAACAAACATCGTCTTTCTATCGTTGAATTTTCCAAAACAGTTTGAAGTTAATTATAATCCATTTTAGACCAGTGTCTCTTTTATGTAGTTGCATTTCATTATCATTCTCCCACAGTTAGCAGCTTGATTCGATTGTAAAGAAAAGCCTCCGTCAGTGATTGAAGCAGCAACTTGAATTAATGTGAAAGAAAGAGAAGTAAAACAATAATAATAACTGACAGTAATTCATCGAATATATTTTGAATATGGCAACATACTAAATATATGAGATGGATTCGTTCAGGAAGTTGACGAATAAAGGTTATACAGATAGATTGAAACAATCATAATTCGGAGAGGCTTCGTAACCTTATCTTTGATGCAGCAGCTTCGGGGAACGATTTTTGTAAGTCGAAGTGGATGCAGGTTTTAATCTTGCTATATTCTATTACTATTGCTTACTATGACAACCGCAATGAACCTGGAATCAAATGAAAGAAATACTAGTCGAACCTAATAATTTGAAATGCTTCAAGAAGCTTTGAATAATATCACAGCTAATACTTCTAGATAGAAAATAAGATAAAAAAATTTGAAATTTAGATGTTTCTCGTTTTTGAGTGTTTGGTATAAAAAATTTTGCTAAAATGAAATTGTGTGATTCTTCCGATTAATTATCTAAGAGCTACCCATTCGATATACGGTCAGCTATTTCGTTTCCGTCTCAAATTGAGTTATGTATGCAAATTATTTTAATCTCAATGATGTATTTCCCCATGTCTCTCTATCCTGACCGCTTTCCTTATTCATAGCTTTTTCTTTGAACTGGAGCTTTTTTCCCTTCCAAGTAGCTAATCATCGCCTTTCCGCCTGAGTTACTTTTCTCTCCTCTTCTATATTTCGTCATAATTTTTCAGTAATTTATTCCCTTTTAATTCTTTTCCAAAATGAAAACTACTTCTGTTGGACGTCCATCTTATTTTTTAACCTCAGTGCTACATCTTTACACAATATTAAACAAACCATGCATTATCCCTCTTTGAAAAAAAATCTACATGGCACATTTTCACTTCAGCCATACATCCAACTCCATCCCATTATTTTGTTCTCTCTTCCATCACACCCACTTACTACGTTCATCCTTCATTTCTCCTTTTTTAAAATCCTCATTCATTTCCTACCCTATCTGTTATCTTCATTCCAATTCACATGGGTTCATAGAATTTTCCATCATACCGTTTATCTGTAGATCTGCTTTTGTCTCAATATATGCCATACTTTCTTATCTCTTTTCTCCCTAATGCTCAATCGCCAATTTTCAATCTTTCGATATTTCATAGTTCTTTTTTTTTTTTTCGATGACATGTTTGCCCATTATATCCTACGATTGTCTGTATGAAACCTTCTTCGAAAAATCTTCACACAAATTAGCTACACATACTTACTCATAACTTTAATCATTGTTTTTCTTTCTTAAATTTACTTTAGGGTCTCCATTCTGCTGGGAAGTTATCTCCTCCTCGGTCTTTGCTTCATTCATAATGATTCACTGTTTCCAAATTCGTTTGTTCGTCAATTTATCTACCAATTCTAGTTTGCCACTAAAAGAAATAAACTTTTATTCGATAAGAACATAGTCCAATCGATAGTTGACGAAAGCTGAAGTGAAAGTAGCTAATAGTGTCCACATCTCGCTCTGGCCCTAAATGAATAGTACAACTTCTTAGTAAAGGATGGTGAGAATTCTCACAGACCTGTTTTTCTTTTTTGTTCTGTTCACGTTGCTGCAATGGCCGGCTCAAGAGGATTTGACCGCAATCGGCCGTGCATTCATCTTCTTCAAAGGCTACTCTTTACTCTGCAATTCTCCCACTACTTAACAAACATCATTCACATATCTTTGTGTGACATCACCACGCTTACTCTCCTTTCCTCATTGAATAACCAATTCTCTCTGTTACTCCTTCTCATTCTCACAATATTTCTCTTATTTATATAAATTGTTTTCATAGTCTCTCCATTGATTTCTTCTTGTGTCTCTTTTCCAAGTCAATGTTATATATTTTCTTTTAACTCTCTTGGGACTTTTTACTTGCAGGCTTAGTCTTAAAGTAATGATTTGGACACAAAGCAGTGCCTTGTATTCAATTTATGGTTCTGATCACGTGAAAAACTACCCAAAGCATATCTGAAAAGATTCTAGAGGTTAAACCATTTATTTCACTTCTAGGTTGATAAGACTGTCCAGTCAATTGCAAGTACAACAGAAAGTCCCTGTAATGAATTACTTGAGCATTTACCATCCTGATCTCAATTCATCTTACTGAAACACATCCTGTGAGGACCTGTACCAGTAATTCACAAGGGTTATGTGACATACTGTTTTCTGTTGAGCTATTTTTAAACCACCATTGGTCGATAGAATCTTGAATCCTTTCATTCACTGACTTTCATCGAACTAAATAAATCTATGCCTATATATATGTAAACCCTTCCAAAACCTCTTTCCAATGCTATAATGAATATTTCAAAATAATGCTTATTCATCAAATCGATGATAATGCCGTGTTAGGATTAAAAGGACAAAATCTATTTCATAAGTATTAAGTATTTTGAATTCACCTTTAAAGCTCCCACTCTCTTTCATTCAGTGTTTTATTTATGTGTGTTTATTACTTGAAAAAAGTCCTTAATAACCGAAAAGTTTTAATTTACTGTCTCTGTGCACCTTTCTGACATTTTCTTTTTTTCTGTTTGATTTATATAACTTTTAATTTCAAACAATTTTGTAGATTTATTTCAACTCAGTTTTTCTTTGTTTTGTTTTTTAGGTAAGTGAATTTTAATTCCTGGGAGAATTTTGGTTAGTCTTCAAATAATAAGGGCCATTTTGCTGAAAATTGTGGTAAGTTAAAGACTCACTTTGACGGATTTTAATTAATTTTCATAACCATTTACCTTCACATTTGTAACTTGTACCCTTTGTTTAGCGTACATTACCTATAAGTGTTTGTGCATGTATGTGTGTGTGTGTGTGTGTGTGTGTGTGTGTGCGTGCGTGTATGTGTGTGTACATATGCTTGTGATTGTTTGGTGAATACATCAACTACGAATGTAATGCCCGTTTAAAGTTGGGGGGATGCTGGTCAATCACGATGTGGAATGATCAGTATGGATCTAAGTTTTCTTTACTTGACATTTTATACCAGAACAAACATTCTGAAACCCAGAGAAAAAAGTAAGGAATCAAATGGTCATATTACTCATACTCTAACCGTGAGATTACTGCTCTCATGGAGGTTAAAGGACCAGGAGATAAACGATATTGGCCATGCAAATGAATTTCAACTCCAAATATACTTTCAAAGCACCGGTGTTTTCTATATATCAACAATTGTAATCCTCGTCCATCTTCGGAGTACAAAACTGATTGGCTTAATTCATCTTCCAACTGGGACAAAATTAACTCAAGGCCCGTTCACATGTAGGCAATGATAGAATTAGCTCCGTCTCCATAATTAGAATGTTCTACGGCTAGTACTACCATCACTTTTCATTGGGAAAGGGATAATGCTCTGGGGTAACTGATCCATAAAGACAGAGCATTCTTCACTTTTTCGAGACTACTGGACAAAGGTTCGGCTAGGTAAGTACACCGATCACAACATTGATATAGTCATTAATGCAAACATCCTGTTGATTTGTGTCAATCACAATATCACTGCTCTCAATAACATCATTGCAGTCATCATCGCTACAACTATTTCAATCATTGTCAGATGGAATACTAATCATTGCAATCATCATTATCAACACCATCTTCTACATTACTTTTGAATTATCATCGGAAACATTTGGAATATATGTTTGCTCTATCCATGTGGCATAACCATGAAGATTTATGTAATCACGATGCTAACTAAAGCTTCAAGTCTAACGGAAGTCTCAAATAATGACTTCCTGACATTCAATTAACACTACACCCATGCTTACTTGGAAAGATCTTTATGAAAGTGATATTGCATTATATCAACCACAACCATCTTATACAACGCTGTGCTACCACCAATATATATACTGACACTGTCCCAGTTACGTTACTCTCACTGGTGTATAAACTCAAAGCCGAAATTGCGAGTAAGCAGTCCTCAAGGAAAAAGAAGAAATTTCTTCCTCATACAGGTACATTACAAGTTCTGAGGATCAGTAAATAATAATATCAAAATATGCTTATATTAAAGTAGTGTACACAAATTAACCACCAATAAGGATGCAGTTGTCACGGTTAGATTTTAAAATGCCAGATTTCCCTTTTTTTGAATGCCAAAAATGACCAGATCTTATACTGACTTTTGAAAAATCACCATTACTCAGCGCCATCAATTCTTTCTTCATCTTTGGGCCAAGTTACTCGTGCATATATATTTTTTCAGCAAATAGGATGT
Organism: Thysanoteuthis rhombus; assembly: GCA_963457665.1. Lineage (NCBI taxonomy): Eukaryota > Metazoa > Mollusca > Cephalopoda > Oegopsida > Thysanoteuthidae > Thysanoteuthis > Thysanoteuthis major. The sequence goes on along the minus strand of OY735221.1, from coordinate 22,866,283 downwards.
AGCTGTCCCGGTTTGATTTGAAAATACAAAATTTGATCGAACCTTAAAATCACCCTTAAAAGTCATGAGAAGTCATCACCATCCACTATATGTTCATCCCAGGGTCATGTTACTTGTATGCTTGTATGCCCAGCTTGTTAGGTGCGGCTGCTTAGGAGTTTATAAACATAAATTTCGAAAGAAAGAAAGAACTGATAAAAAAAAACAACATTCAGTTTCTTTATGAGATGGTTCAAGGCCTACAAGGAACACAAATAAAAATTATAACTATTTTCGTGGATATGCATGTGTTCTCGTTTAAAAACTTCTCTATCTGCAAATAATAACATAATTCTATAATATATATATAAATATAACTGGGACCTAGCCGAAATATCGTGTCGTGCATCAGAATTGACGTGCCTTACTCCAGACGCCTACATGAATCCAAATATACCCCCTGTAACTCAGTGAGTTTGGCTTCAGGCTGTGATATACAGACAGCCATTTCCCATCGAGTCCGGCTCTTTACTTTTGCCCTCTGGATAAGCGAGGGGAGATGACGGTCGATTTGCCACGAAGATTTGCGTGCTAAACTGTTTGACATAGACGTCAGGCACAGAGATAGGCAGGTATTTACTACCTAGCTTCCTCTCTTATCATCATCAATTTTCTTTCTTCTTCCCTTTTCTCGATTTATTCTTACATCTTCTGTCCGCCATTTTATTAACGTCTTTTGCTATTTTTCTTCTCTTCTTGTTTGTGTTCTTTCATGTTTTGCGTCTTCTTCCTCCAATTTACCTATTTTCTTTTTTTTAGATACCATTCTGTTTTGCTGAATTAATTTGGGGACTGTTAAATTCATAAATTTAAATATTTGATTTTACAAATAACACTTTTGTTCCAGATATTTTTTGCATGAATATATGTTAAATATACTTACATACTTGGTCAAAGATAAGCACGTTACAGAGTAACTTTTTCTAGGCACAAAGAAGATGATATAAATAAGTAGGTCGATTATGACAAGATAAAGCGTGGTCGCTTGGAAACCATGCCGATAGATAGCCAGTCACAGCCACTTAATTAACAAGAAATTAGGGGGGAAAAAGAAAAATGTCGATAAAAAATGTTGTATAAGAACTCTGACGGCGGAAGTGAGAAAAAACGGTAGGTTTAAATGCGTTGGAAAACAAGACAGAGAGGTAAAATAATCTATCAGTTCCGGTATCAGGTAAAAGAAGAGGGTGTAAGTTAGGAAACCAAGTTTTGGTCACCAGTACTAAGATGAGGGCTAAAAATCTGGAAGGTTCTTTTTCGTATGTACACATCCACGCACGCATGTTCATAACTTACGGCGGAGAAATGAACTTTTTTTATATTTTTTTTTTTCATTCATAACTGGAGTGCAGAAGACTTTTCGATATTGAAATATTGACGGAGAAATGTTTCAAGGTCAGGAAGAGAGAAAAAAATGTGAATAATAAAAGGAACAGTTTCCTCCAACCCTTTTCTATTGTGCTAAACATGTTTTCTATTCTGACTGGATATATATATATATATTTTTATTATTCAACTTTATTTTTGCAATTCATGATGAATGGGCATCATACAATTAGGGGGGTTTTTTGCCAATGTTTTAATGCCTGATTTATGTTGTCATTGTGATTTTTTTGTATGTTACCTATTCTTTTGGCTCGAGATGTTAGGTAAAAGCGCTAAGACCGTGAATGACAGTTCAAAATAATTGGTATTTTTACATCTATATTAAACCAAGTAAACTTTTTCACCCATGGACGGATTTTGAAACCCTAATTTACCCCCTGCTGGTATCATATAAATACGTTGTTTTCCGTTACATCACGATGGAAAAAGCTGATATAATGATGTGTTACAAAAACAGATGTATAAACGTAGATGTTTTGACTGAGGCGTACAAAAAGAGGCGCACCATGCACAATTTGCTTTATTTGTGAAACTGGTTGATGATTTCCCGTCTGTTGAAGAACAGTTCTGACGGGTATGGAAATAGTTATTTTGATTGACTTGTGAAATCTTGTTTTTTCTGTGAAGTAAGAGCATAATTAAATATAAATAAGACTAATTGACTATTTTCACTCCAGTGGAACTGGTCATTCCGAAACTGTATGGCACGTTACAGGACAAAATTTGGTATTCAAATTCATGTTTGCTTTGTATTAAATGTATTCCATTACTTGTATCAGTTTACGTATTTGCATGCATGCGTTGAACAGTTTCTTTGCAGTCAAAAAGAAGAGAAAGAACAAACGAATAATCCTATTTTCTGAGGGTTTTTTTGTTTTGTTTTTTTGTTGTTGTTTTTGTTGTTTTTTTTTCATCTAACTCCCTCACCTTTAACAACAAATTATATTTTTAAATAGCAAAATTTGTGTGCGGTAGTCATCACTATTATTTTTTCTTCGTCAGCGGAATATTCATAAACATATTGAGATCTGCAGATTTGCTAACATTTGTACGTTTATGTGAAAATTTGCCATAACAATGCCTTTTATTGAAGAAAAAAACAACAACAAACAAATCAATAAAAAATACCATAAAAATATGAAAACATACAAAATAGAAAGAAGAGAATGATACTTTGAAAAGTGATAGACTCGTGCTAAAGCGAAGAGACGAAAAACTTTGTTTTTGAATTTCGTGATACAAGGGGATAAGTTTTTTTCTACCCTGTTGTTTTTTGTGCATTCACTATCGGTGACATTATATTTTTACAGTTACGTTTCTTTCTCTGTGTGCTCCGTTCATATGATTATCTTCGTTGAATTCCAGAAATATTTTGGGGTGATGTTAACGTAAATGAAAACAATGCCCATTTGTGGTTATATTGCATAATCATGCATTGAAATTTAAAAAACATTTTTCCCTGGGGTATCCCTGGGACGCTTGATATAGCATGAGTACTGAATTAACTAAGAGAAATTGAAGTTTAATTTAGAAAAAAGTGATTCTTCTACAGTCATCATCAGTCTTTTAACGTCCGTCGATCGACATAGACCCTCCCCAGGATCTGCCACATTTTTCTATTATGGGTGTTGCAGAGCCATGATCGGCACAATGGAAATTGAACTGTGTTAACGATGAATACGGAATATACGATATACGGGGAAGATATATCGTGTTTTGTATCACAAGTTCGGTTTCTTTTTTCCTTTTCTTTTTCTTTTTTCAACACATACGCACACTAAAAAATGCATCAGTGTGCACAGATATGACTGCATTTGTTTCATTATTTTGTCGTTCTAACTAAAAGGAGATGGAGAAAAAAAAGAAAAAAAGGTAGACATTCATTTACTTCCGGTATCTGGTAAGAGATGGAAGTATAAGATAATTTTACAAAAGATATAATGATATCGACAAATGACCCCTGCCTACGAGTTTCGGAACTAAAAGTTGGTCATCAGAAGAGCAAAAAAGTGGAGGGAAGAGTAGTGAGGTAGCAGTCACTGGTCCCTGGTCGCTGGTAATAGGAAGATGGATTATCACCATATATCTCTTCCACTCTCTTGATCTCCTTTCTTTCTTTCATTCTTTCTTCCTTTCTCTCTCACTCTCCGTGATTTTTTCGTCTAAAAACAAAAACAAAATCCAATATACTATCGTTCAGCTCAAATGAAAAAGTAAAAACGTTCCAATTTTGTATAGGAGATGCAGAATGGTGGCGTTAGGGTCATCAGCACATCTGATGTGAAGAGCAATGAACACCCTCACTTGCAAAGGGCAAGGCACATGAAGAAGAATTTTTCAGTATAGGAGATGCAGAATGCGACTGGAGTTTTGCACCTTTCGTTTTTTCTCTCACTGCATCCACAATGCTCATACAAGGGAAAAAATGCAAAAAAGTGCATGGTCAAAATGGTGCTGTTTTTACACATAGTCCATTGTCCACCCATCTACACATTTTGATAAACGTAATTGTGAAATCTATTATAGAATATATTCCCCTGAGATTGTTGACACTTCTCACCAAGCCTGTTACTCACTTTCCTCCCCAAATTACACTGAAATCCATCTCACATTTTTGAAATATTGTGATATGTATATAAATCCGGGAAAAATTCGTGGTCAGTCCCAAATTGTAAATATTTCTTTCTTAACCTATTGTCGACCCTTCCACAAAATTTGATTTGAATTCATGCAGAGATTTTTTTTTGATACATCATGTGGACCAGAGGTATATTGTATTTCATATATACAAAGGGGAAAATCATCAAAACAGACATTGTTAAAGAGACGAGGTTCTTAAGATCAGAGATATCATTTCAAAATGCCGCTATCCAAACGTTACTGCTGTTCACACAGCATTGTTTCGAAGTGATGATAACAACGTTGTTCATCATAGTTGTCATTTGGTTAAGAAAATATTTTGTTTAAGACTTGATTTTAAGTCTATTTGCAGTTTCATTCCAATTAAAAATACACGTTACTTGACGTCTCTGCACTGACAACTGCAAACGATTTCTTCTATGTTGCTGATGCTGTACCTTCAATTAACTTACTTGAATGCAGCGGTGGTTACAATCATAAGAATCCAGCTCACTACTCTTTTACTCAGCCACATTTTTTCCATTGTAACAGTACAGCCTTTGCGATACTATATACTTTCATTCACTTATATTTTTGTCCATCATTTGAGTGATAATTTCCACGTGTTTCTATTGCTTTGAACAATGGTGCAATTTCATTTTATTTATACCGTTTCCATAAAATCATTAGACGGCATGAATGTTTTAATCCTGCCTCTGTGTGAAAGGAAATGTATACTTAAGTTAAAACGCACAACCTAATTATGTGCCGGAGAACGTATATTCTAATTATTTATACGTAAATATGCATGGGTAACTTGTAAAAATATGTATTATTTTTTAAAAAAAGCTAAAAAAAAAAGAGACAGCGCTAAGATGACGTGGATTTTATCAACAATTGTCAACTTTGAGAACATAATTACTTCGATGATAATTTGATGCAATGTAAAATTAATTCCGAACAAGCATATATCTTTGTTATTATCGACTATGTATAACTGAATGCCGTGTGTGTATGTATGTGCGTATCTGTTACTTCCCAATTCAAGGAACAGATGTCTCCACCCATCTGTTCAGGATTATGCAATGGCTCACTCATCTCTTCTGGCATGTTTATGCAATTTTTCCTCCCTTTGGACTCCTGTAATCATTGCGTCCTTCTCTACCATCCAACACTTCGTGGGGTCCAAAAAGTACATTTCTCATGCCTGCTTGCGTTCTCTTTGGCATATCATGCGCATGCGTGCGTGCATCCAAACAAAAATCCAACTCTCCATTCGGCAATCTTTCCCTTGTAGACTCATGCAGAAATCTGCTCACACACAGAAAGGCTGAGATTTACTGAGGCGTAATCACAAAGATTCTCACCGTAGTCTTGCGTGTTATCTCACTCATTCACATCAACGCACGAACCCTTACAGTCACGCAGAAGTTTTGAACGCTGACTTTTACTAATTCATATGAACACAAGAGAATGAATTTTGTTCTTGAATGAATCAAGTAGTGTATTAAATGAGTCCTAGGCAATGTTTCTCAACCGAACAGACAGCTTCATTTGTTCCACCAACGATGAAGTAGAATGCATCACACGTTTTATTTATCAATCCGTTGATAATTCAAAAACGAACTCTGTGTTGACATGTGTTGATTATTTATTATCTCATACGCCAGTTTTTTGCTTTTACCTATATATGCTAATGTCACTTTCAAACCTGTCCAGTTTTTGTAAATCTTACAAAACACTGATAAATTTCTCATTTCAAACCCCTCAATAAACTACCAAATATTTCTTCCCTTCTTTTTCTCGTATTCCTTCATAAACTGATTTACTTCTACCCTTCCATCCACTTTTTGATGGAACTCGATATCCCCCCTTTTTTATCCCTGTTTCTCCCCCCCTCTCTCTCTCTCTCTCTCTCTCTCTCTCTCTCTCTCTCTCTCTCTCTCTCTCTTTCTCTCACACACACACGCACAATCCTTCAATTGCATTTGGACAGCGAGTAGTAATAGTTAGACCACAAGGGGGTTCAGATTCATGCCTATGTAAGATCATTATTGACGCTAGGCTCGGATGCTATCAGGATTTGACCTTTCGTGTGTTCCTTTTAAACATCACTCATCTCGATTCTGGATAGCTAGCATCTAATCAGAATTCTCGAGGAGGGTTTATTTCATTCATATGATATCTTCATCCTTTCTTTTTTCTCATGAGTTAGATACGTTTCTGTTTTCATGATGTAACTGATAGCACACAGTTTTACTATGCATATACTGGGCCTTCTTAGTCAGGAACGTCTTCTTTTACATTGCAGTCATCAAAACAGTGAGTCATGTAATGAATAGCGTATGCGTTACGTATAGAAATGTAGTTTTTCAATATTCCTCCAGCTTTATTCATGTCATAAATGATGCATGCATATCTTTACATCTGTGCCAACATAAAATATTTCCGTGTTTATTGGACTTCCAACTTCTTTCCAGAAGATTTACTAGTGGTTTTGCCATGGGACCGACAATCGGAAATAGTTTTTAGATTTAAAATTCCAAGTTGTTGAAAAGACATTTGCACTGTTCTTTAAAACCTCTGTTATAGAGTGGTGTTCCAAGCTGATGTTTTGGTATCACCAAAAACACGAACATTTCAATCCCCCCACCCTGGGATAAGAGAAAAACAGATAGTGGCTTTCAGAACAGCCAAATTAGTACGTCACTGAAGATATACTTTTTCTTCTCTATTCCTTTGGTCTGTATGGGATTTGCTACGATTCGGGAGATCGTACAAAATCGAGGACTTTAAATGTGTGCCTGACCATTTCCCGTTTGAGGGATTTCTATTCCAAAACATTACAGAATAGATTTATCTCATATCTGTTCTATTTACTCACTGATAAACCATTAGTTGATGAATCAATGATTTTAATGGGAATATTTCGATAAATACGTGCAGTATCCTTGGTCAGGGCTGACAGACATGACAACAAAAGAGCCTTGTCTATTGTGATATCATCAATGAACAAAAGTTGTTAGATGGGTAACGTGAAAAGTCAGTAAATCAGCAACGTCTAAATACTCAAATGTATCCAAACTACATGATAAAGTTATGTAAAGAGAGCGTTGCATACATAGTTAAAATTAAATGAAATGGAAGCAAAATTTATTTGCAGCAGATACAGGAATCACACAAATATTCATTGCATTATGATAATACTAAAAATAGATGTTGTATCAATAAGATGCTAAGTATAGAATATTTGTGAATACATGCGAAGGGGATTGCTAAAAGTAACGAGTGTATGAACTTTGCATTTGAAAAGTTTATTTCAAAAAGGAATGAATGACTCAAACAAAAAATAGAAGATAATATAATGTATGATTTTGTCTTTCTATCAATTGACTAGCAAAATCACTTCAGTGGCCAGAGATCCAACGACGATATATGATTCGTTCAGAGGGAGGCTCTATCCATCAATCATGTCTATCATTTACTGATGCTGAGATGAAGACTGAAACAGATGCTTGTCGTTCGTAAGTCGCTATTCAAGTTGATTTGATTTGACAACCACGTTTGGTTGGTCGATTTGTTCTTAGAATAAACATGTGGAATCAAGTGCGCATTTATCCATATTCCTATCCCTGTGTATGAGATTATCTCTTGTCTATTCATGGACGTGCATCAGGAGACCTTACACGTTCATTATATATATATATTTATATATCATTAAAAGTGACCGACAAGGAGCACCTATATATGGAAAATATCTATATTCATTGAAACAGAAGATCCTCTTTCTTGTACAAAAATAAGAAACAATTACTAAAAGATCAAAAAGATGCTTCTTGTCTGTCATTTTAATGAAAAATGTAGCAGAATATCTGCTTCCTACGAAAACAATAATATCTGTGTGTGTGTGTGTGTGTGTGTGTGTGTGAATGTATGTATGTCTGTGTATCAAGTTTGCACTATACAAACTTATATAGATTCACAATACACATAATTCTACAACTTTTGATTAAGAATATACGTTTGCCTGTTGAAATACATTCAATTTGAGGAGTGAATGAAATCTGTTGTCACCTTCTTGATTTTGTTCAATTAGCAGTATCATTTAGGAAAGTAGGGTCATTTTTAATAGTATTTTTTATTGTACTTTATCCATTTATTTTGATCAATTCAGGTGTGAAAGAAAGCGTGAAATAGAGAAGGGGGAACACGGAGACAGGAAGACAGGAAATGATCGATATCCACAGAATTTAGAGTTAAATGTGTCAGACTCGACTTTCAGAGACTGGAGGAAGGAGGGGTGATATTCCAAACCGTCAAAGTTCAAAGTCGTTACTTTGTTTAGGAATTTCGCCATGTATTTGAACCTATTTGGATGGTCTGAGGATTCGGGAGTTTTATCAGTTTTCTCTAGATATTTATCTATAAGGTTACTTCTGCTGGGAAGCTGAATGGGTTCTGGGTAGATTTTCTTTTCTTTTCTTTTTCTTCTGCTGTAAAAGTGAAGGAGAAAAAATAGAAAAAAAAATCTACCCGGACCATATACATCCCCACCCTGCATTCCAGCAGAAATAACCATTAGGTTCGTACAATGAAAATCATACCAACCATTCCTACTGGGTTCTCAGTCTCAAAACGCCCAGCCACATCACCCGCTTTGGGTGAGGATGATGTGATCAAAAAAGCAACAACCAAAACACCAAGAAAACACTCGTCCCTTTTGGGTCTTCAGTCAAACAGTGTTTAACCAAACATAACTCCCGAAACACCAGAAGAACAACGTTGTACATTGGCAACTATAACTTCAGAATGCTCTCAACTAACATGCACGTAACCTATCCAGAAAATGAAATCAAAAACATCAAATAGGACAATAGAGGCATTACCAAGATGAAAACACCCGGAGAACTAATCGAACTAAAATGCAAACATTTCCTTTTATCGCTATAGAAATAGAAAATAAAACAAAATTAAGTAGGCTTCCTCATCAATAAGAAACAAAGAACGAAATAGACTATATCCTAAGGAACAAAAGTGACACCGTTGAGGACATAAAAGATGTAAAACACAGGAATCTCAAACCACCAGAGAACAACAAGAGAGAACATTTAAGAGACCAAACTGGATAAAATAATCAAGAAACGAAGAGAAGACAGAACATACACGACAACTTCTCGAATTAACTCTTGAAAAAGGTCAAATCTTCAAAGATATAAACAAAAGCCTCAGTTGTGGACGGAAGCAAATAACCATCATACTCCCAGAAAATAAATATCTAGCAACAGACAGAGACAGGATTGTAAAAAGTACCAAAGAATTTTACCAAAAGTTCTATTCACCCAAACAAGGACGACAAAACAACGAACACAATGCGAAAGATGCGAGCAATCAACTCGTGAGTTACCCAAAAGTAACCCCGTGGGAGTTAAAACAAGCCATCAAACAAACAAAGGAAGGAAAGGTTTCTGGACCACATTACCAACGATCTATTCAAAAAAGCAGGCAAGATCATTTCTGGGAAACTTGCTGTTCTTTTCAGGAATCCAAAAGACCTCAACAAGTACAGACCTATAATCATACTCGACTGCATATATAAACTTTTTGCCAAGATCTTCACCAACCAAATCACAAAAAAAATAGATGAAAACTCACCACGGGAGCAAGCCGAGATTTAAAAAAGGCCACTCAACCATGGACAACCAGCATTCGATGAAAAAGCTGTTAAAAAAACAGAGCAGAATGAAAGAAGCCTTTGACTCAGTAGGATCCAGAAAGCTGTCAGTTTACAAGGTGGGGATCCAGAATACGTCAGAGTGCTGCAATACATATAGTCTCAGGGACTCTTTTATCAGGCTACATAAAGACTCAGAGCTCTTTCAGTTCCAAAATGAGGTGATATCAGCTCACCCAAATTCTTCACAGCCTGCTTCGAGATGAAGACTTGAGATTTGGGAAAATAGAGTAATCAAAATAGACGGAGAATATCTGAACAACCTCAGATATGCCAACGACATTGTCCTCTTTTAGAGAACCTACACGACTCCCAATTAATGCTAGATGAACTAAATGATAAGAACATGGAGCTGACCTACACATGAATTTCAGAAAGACGAATATGTAGTGCAACAGTCATGTTGGAGATAAGAACACAAACATCGGAATCACAGAACAGGAGAAAGTAGATCAGTCCACCTACCCAGGACAACTAATCCTCATGAGACCATCAAAAGTAGAAGAAACCAAGCGGGAAATCACCCAAGGATGACAATCCTTTGGCAGAACAAGTGCAACCTTCAAAAAAAGATCTTATTGATTCTGAAAACGAGGTCAAACGTAGTCACCGATGGAGCTGGAACGTAGAACTTGACGAAGAGACAGAATTGCAGATTGAGAACCATGCAATTTGTACCAGAAAAAATCATGCTCAACCTCAAATTGGGAGACCACAAGACAGCATAATACATGAAAGAAAGGACGAGAATCCGAGGCATCACAGAATCCATGAAAAACTCGAATGGCAATGGGCCAACCATATCACAAGAATGGCAGACAACTGATGGACATCACGACTCCTGACATGGAGGCTGGCAGAGTGCTAGATGTAAAAAAGAACTAGACAAATTCAGAATGAACTGGTTCCATGACGCGTATGATGAAGAAGTGTGGCGAATCTTCGGAAAGGTTTATGTCAAACGAGAGACGATTGTAAGTGAGAATTTTTACGTTGAAAATAAATACACTGAACATAATTGTATATGACTCACTTGATTAGATTGGGGTACTTGACTGTTTATATTCTATGTATTTCAGTTATCGTTTCTCTTTTGTGTGTGCACTCGCTATTTGTTTGCGTGGCCGAATATAAGTGACTGGCACTTAATGAAAATGTTTCTTAATATTTTGATATAATTTGCTGAGTTTTGTAGATTTTTACATTTATGTAATTGTATCATGAGTCTTGTTGTCACTCTCTCGTGGCAAAATGCATGCTGACTAAACTTCTCTTCAAAATAGACCCATGCATATATTTATGCGTGAGTTCGTGTATGTGTGTCTTGGAGAGAAAGACAGAGGGAGTGCATTTACATACTTATGTGTACATGTAAGTTGTTAGTCAATCCATGAAGTGAATGGTGATACTCAGCGGTTGTCGATTGCCATATGAGTTTTCTGATGCAATTTATGATATCTAAGCAGTCTTGTGACCTTTTTATGTGACATCATGCACAATTCTCTCCTGCGCATGTTGTATGGTTCATAACTTTATAATCGGTAGGGTCCCATGTTTCAGGTCCTTAGAGGACTATCAAGAAGATGTATCACTTGTAGACTCTTATGTACAGAATTTTTTTTTATGTTTTCCAATGTGAGCTTGTTTTAAAATTCCTGCTAAAAAGAATAAATATAACAAAAAAGATATTGGTAGATATTAGTAGTGTTAAGAGCAGAAACAAATAGTGAGTGAAAGTGACTGAGTGGATTCCAACTAAGCAAGAAACTTGGCCGCTAGAAAATCTGATTCAAGATTAAGTCTTTTAAAATGTATATCAGGTCAAAAAGACAGAGAAATTCAGATCTTGCCATAATTATCAAAAATGAAAATGTTCTCATTCATTATTTCCGTATAAGTGTAACGTCAAAACCCAACTACTAAATCTTACTGATTAGCAGATGTAAAAGCTCCAGCAATTATAACTACTAAGTATGAACACATGAAATTGATCACATCTAACCATCGAATTTTGCATAGGTGTCGGTCATCTGATATTCTTGACCAACCAGGGACAAGAATAGCCTAAAGAGTTTTGAGAAATTTTCTATCGGTTAGGAAAAATTTGCCTCTGTGTGCCCACCAGCCAAATATGTTTTAACTGCGACTAATTGACCGAGACTAAGTGTTGGGAGGGGAAAGAGGACAAAGAAGAAAGTACATAGTAGAGAACTGGAAAAAAGCACTTTATTTACAGTAATAAGACGTACTTGAAAATTGAAAGGAGGATCGATTTGAGAAAGTTTTCGCTTAACGTTTTCTTTTTTAGGAAGATAGAAAGTCAACCACGATCATTAGGATAACCATACACAAATAAAGAGCATTTTTCGTCTACACATCACCTGTATAGATGGATTTATCTTCCAAAATTGCTATTCACAATTTGACCTGTCGAGAATTGCGCAACGAAAGACGCATATAAAAAGGATGCACACTTTCAGCTTCAATTCCCATTTCTTCTCCAATGTTTTCTATCATCCAAAACATCTGTTCAAAACTCAAAATTTTTTAATTGTGTTTTGCACTTGGATTTTGCAATGATGTCCCTGGAGTTGAACATTAAAAGGTGCAACTGTTACACATCAAGAATAAGTCTCCTTTTGTTGTGGTTGGCTGATGGATAGGGTCGATCTCGTAAGAAAGGAAAAATTTTCCATTCACTCGGGACTGACATGCTTAACCCTGAATGGTGTGTCTGAGATCAATTGACTGTTACTAAGTGAAATAAAGGGCAAAATGACCAGGAGACTTACTGCGACAATATATAGGGCTGAGGGACAGGAAGATCATAACATTCTAAAATAACATAAGCAAGAATGCATTTTGACTTCAGAGGTATCGCATATGTTGGTATGAGCTTCTCTCGACCTCATGATTTTATACACTTGGCGGAAAATGAAACCCTTCCACCGTCTTCATCTGTCCCTGAATAGATACCCAGGATTCATTTTGGAGCTTAAGATAAAAGTTCTTTTTCAATTGATTACAATTTATTTAGAACTGCAGTCGCAAGCTTTTGCAGTTCAGATCGAACAAAAAAGGGATGTGCATTTCTGTCTTCTCATCTTCCCTCTTCCCTCTTCCGAAATTTTTGCCTAGCTCAAACAGTTTTCAAGCAGTTGTATTTATGATTTGCATCATTTGAGTCAAACTATGATGCTGCGTGTAAACTAATTTTGAATCATCTTTATGAAGTTCTTTACTTTATTGAGTTTTTTTTTTAGCAAAATTATCCAAAACTCATTCATTTTCAGATCTAATCTCGCTGGTTTTACTGAAACTGTCATCAAGATAGTTTCTTTTTACCCCAGTGTGTTCAACTATTCGTAATTTTGCAAGACATTTCGTGACTTTCACAAATGGGCCATAGTCATGGGTAAAACTTCCATCTTTATGTTCAATTTTTTGTGAGGTGGGTGCATGTATTTTTCCAACATTTCATTCGTTTTGATGCCAATGTACAGTATGCTGGAACAGCAAAATAAACTATGAGACCATTATTGTTTTTCCTAGTTTAGGTTGGATGGTCCGTTAGAATTTAGAAAATCCTTCCAACGTTTTTTTTTTTACAATTTTCTTCTAGTTTGTATGCTCAATTGTACGATTTTCAATGGATCATGTTTCTCTGATCCTATCATACATTACGTGATTATGTTGTCTTATATTAGTAATAAGATTCCTATGAAGATTCCTATCGTTGAGTTATTTAGAACTCAAGTTCATTACTTATGAAAATGATATCTCATTAGGTCAATGTATTATCCATCAAATTGTAGCATAAATACAATGTATCAATATTATTGATGAATCTTTAACAAGTGACCTTGTGAAAAATAACTTATACGTATTCAAGCGCATGTATTTATATTAAAAGTTACAGATAATATATCAATAAAATAATGGCAGTAATAGTTCGGTCTGCACCTTCTGCTGTTTTTTTAGAGATTATCTTTAGATATTTTAAGGTTCTTATTTTCAGATTTGTCAACATTCCTCTGATATGTTACGCATCCCGATCCCCGGCACTTCCTTCAGTCAGTGGGAAAACACTTCTAAGGGGCTGCCTCTGCATATAAGCATATACATTGTATAAACACAAGTGCATCCATATATATGAAAATAACGTGGAGAAAAATGCATCAACACGGATGTGAGAAAATATATCAAAAGGTATATATATATATATATATATATGTATATATATATATATATATATAGATATATATATATATAGATATATATATATATAGATATTCAAATGACAACACAGCGAACGCTTGCATAATTTTCAAACGCACACACACACACACACACATATATATATATATATATATATATATATGAAGGTGTATTTATACAAAAATCATGTCTCTGAATGAAAGCTTATATTTGTTTAGTTGTTATTCTAAACGCACCTATGCAGGCATTATCTATACAGGCAACAACAGCTTTAAATCATAAGTATATAAATCATTAAAATTATTATTGATGTTGATCTACGAACGTTGAACAGTGCATTACACTCAAATGAAGGTATTTGTATGAAACTTTTCCATTTTTCATTTAACGTATACGCCTATATATGTATATATATATATATATATATATATATATATATATATATATATATGTGTGTGTGTGTGTGTGTGTGTGTACATACACATGCACGCACACACACACATACACACACACACACGTGTGTGTGTGTGTGTGTATGAGTTATATACATATGAAAGAATTTTTATCTGGCCTCTACTGACGTGATTAATATCCAATTTCCGTTTGAATCTTTTGAAATGTCCAAAATAGCCGACGGTACTTTAGTTCTTGCAGTCTTTGAGGGCAAGAGGTTGATTGGAAACCAATGTACGTGTTTATGTTCGTAACAGTCGCCTCTTTACTCTTTGCCAAATATATTGGCTCAGTGCATAATACGAGCAATAAAACGTGTTTGCATGGTAAGATGTTTATGGTCAAAGAAACTACCTTTCAATATAAATGAAAAAAAAATATATATATATATATGAGCGTGTGTGTGTGTGTGTTTATATGTGTGTATTCTTCTGCACTGCTGTGTTAGTTGGTGCAGGACTTCTAGATTCACTTTGAATCGGAAAATGATTGATAAAATGTTTAATGTCTATATAGCAATGTTTCATTCCTCCATTTTCCAACCTCAGGATACTTTCTGTTTTTTTGTCTAGCTTAAAAATCACCATTGAAGTTTCTATCATTTAGTTTCTCTTTACAATCGTATTTTCCTTTCCAGCTCCACTTCTTATTATCTGTTCAACTCAATTTTTTCTTTGAATTTCACTCAGATTATGTCAGCCTCCCACTTTCACCAAAACATTGATCCTTTTCTCATTGTGCCTCCTTTTTCTCTTCCCTCTCTCTCTCTCTCTCTCTCTCATTCTGTCTCTGTCTCAGTCTGTCTATCTGTCTCTGTCTGTCTGTCTGTCTGTCTGTCTGTCTGTCTCTGTCTCTGTCTCTGTCTCTGTCTCTCTCTCTCTCTCTCTCTCTCTCTCTCTCTCTCTCTCTCTCTCTCTCTCTCTTCCCCTTAATTCATTTTTGTCTGATTTAGGCCAAAATTGTTTTTCAGCCATTTGACTCTAATTTGCTACTCCATATTAAACATGGGCAATATTCTTGACATCTGTGTTATTTTTTGTGTTTTTGTTTTTGTTTTTTTGATTGTATGTTATTTTGTCTTTTTTTTTATCGCCTGTCCTGTCCGTTGATTCACTAACAAACGTGTTTGGACTCCAAGCTCCATCCCTCATTTTCACGCCATGCCTCTTCCCCATAGCCTTAATATGTTCACTCCTTTTGTCAAAATGACAAAGTTATTTGTATGTTTTATATTATTTTGCTGACTCCAGTAAAGGGATTATCTCTGATTTTCTTTCTCTTTTTTCCTCTTTTTTTCCATTTTCTTTTTTGTCTCTTCTTATTACCATATCCTCTCATTCCTTTATTTTTTCCTCAATTTTTTCACCTTTTCTTGTACTCAAATTCTGCATTTCCTTTTAGCCCTCTTTTTTTTTCTTTATGTTTTCTGTCTTTTAATTTTTTTTTCATATTTTCTACATTTTTTATCCTTTTTTCTCTCTTCCCCTCATATACTGTATGTATAAACCCTGAAAATACCGTATTTACGCGTAGCGTACTTATTTGGTGATAATAAACACAGTGATGAAGACACGGTTGCAGAAATATCCATGCAGACCCAAACTGTCATGCAATGTGTATCTGCACGTGGTATTGAGTAATGATTTTATTCTCAACAATTCAAACGTGGGCATACATTTCACGCATAATGCAAGCTATGACAAACAGTTGCAAGATCTGGGTACATACAGATCACTCACTTAAAAACCGACTCAGAATTTCACAGAGGCCTATGGAAGAAGCAATGCAAGGAATTACTCTTAGCAATAGGGATACATCTACATATTCATCCGATAGAGTAGCAAGGAGATTGATATTAAATAATTATCCCACAAAAATAGATCTGGACACTCAGCCAGAAGAGAGGACAGGAAATGGAACAAAAGGTTACCTATTGGGTACGACAGTGTAAACATTAGGAAAAGATCAGATATGAGATGGAGGGATGAGATAGAAAAGTTTGTCGATAAGACAAAGCAGAAATTATTGCAATCATGGTCATCATAGAATAAGATGGGAAAGCCATTTGACTTGTAACAGTTGCTGCTCTTGATACTGATGGCACTCATATATATATATATATATATATATATATATATATATATATATATATATATATATATATATATATATATATATATATATATATATATATATATACTCACATAATCATTTTTTCTCTCAGTGACACACATATATACCTAGTGGATACAAGACTTGCAAAACAATCAAACTCCAATCAAACAACAAAACAGAAATTTACTCATTGCCTGTCCTCTTCACCATCAGAATGCAAACAGAATGATTTCTCCAGTGAAACCGCTGCAAACGTTTTCTCAGGAAAAAAATGGTTTTCCCGGTGAAATGCATCGAGCAGTGCCAACAGAAATTATTATAGAAGATTTTGAGATATACATCTGTCTCTTGAGTTTTTCACTTCACCAACCAATTGTTATTTTCATTTCAATTCCGAAGGATCACTATACATCCACGATACGATCATATATATATATATATATATATATATATATATATATATATATATATATATATATATATATATATATATATATATATATATATATATATATTTATGTTTTACGCATCAGGAATATTTGTGATAATATCAGGCATTTTTCAACCTCTTTATTCTCATAGAAATCATTGAAATACATGTATAAATTGACAAATTATGTATATATTACAGCAGTTACGTGTGAATGAGTTTTAATGTAATCACATTATACGCTTCACAAGCTTTGTGTCAACGTTGATCTGTTCCAATGTCAAATGCCTTCAAGTTGGGACTGTTGGTTCAGGTATTTTTAGTTTTGCATTGAGTCTATATTCATAGTAGAAAATGTATTTTGTTCAGTGAATATCCAATTGAGCAATATGGTACTTTCAGGCTAAAAGATGGTCAACAATCAAACAGCTCACCGTTGGTTCTGAAATCTTTGAAACGGAGACGAGAGCCTCAAAGATGACAAGAGTTGTGATGATCCGTACGTTACTGATAATATCCAATTGAGAATCATCATTGAGGCAGACCCACACAAAACAGGATGTACAGAGGGAGTATCATATTGACTATTCAACAGTTTTTCGATATTGGCAACAGACTCGAAAAGCAAAACAGTGCAACAAATGGGCACCGCACCAGATGAACGATAACCAGGAATATTGTCATTACGTAATCTACCATGCATTTCTTTTGAAAAAAAAGCAAGGAATTTCGACAAACTGCACAGTTTACATTCTCAATACTGGTCAATCGAAAAGGATCAGTTCCTCTCCATGATGACACTGAACGCATATACCAGCAAAAATTGAAGGAACTGGTCTCAAAACCCTAACACACTTTACTCACTAAATCTTTCTCTAACCGACTCTTTCACTTTTTCAAACATTCTGACCATTTCCTCCAGAAGATGGTCTTCAACACCTTAGCAGCAACTCAAAAAATCTACGAAAAATTCATTGGTTCCAGGATACCTATGTGTCTGTAACTTGCTTCTAGTCGGCAAAAAGTGTAGATTTTGATGGTTCTCATTTCGATTAATAGTTCCTCACTTGAACTGATATATACTGCTTTAAAGTTGATGGTTTAGAAAGGACAATTATTTTTTCACCAACCTAATACATTACATTTTTGAAAAAACTGCCAAAATGAATGAAATTCTGCTACTGATTTGTAGAATGTAACTGAGATTAATGTCGTGTGGTCTTGGAAAGCTTTCGATTTGAAGTTTGAAGCAAAAATTTTCAAATGGTTACAGATATTTCCTCATTCAATGATGGAAGCAACCAACTCAGAATTGTTACTGGGTTGCATACGACTCGAATGTCATGGAAAATGCCAATCAATATCATGCTTTATATTCTGTGGGCATTTCATAGGTTTGTGTTGTGAACAGAAGGGAATAATTCACAAAATTCTTCCATCTAACAACGATGCGACTAATATGCATGAGAGCATTGATCTACTGACCAGCAATTCACAGCGAATACTTCATTTTACAACTAAAAATTCTGTTTGTCCGATAAAGTGTGCTGATTTAGATCATTTTACTTTCACTTGTTGACACCGCATCGACTTTGTTAGGACTTGACCCTTGTAGTTCAAGTGTATGGATAGTGTCTAAATTCTTTTTAGCTATAGTATTTACAGAAATAACTGAATCCTTGGATCTAAATGCAAGAATACTTTGGTTCTCACCTTCGGACGTCATTTCCTTTCAACCCTTCGTCATAAAAGCTCTGAATTCCGTTTCAACTTCTTTGCTCCCTACCTCACACTGAGAGTGATGTCTTGGTCCTGGGGTCAGTAACTCTACTTTTAGCTTCTTCATAGTTTTCCAAGCTCTAGCACTCGCAATGGTCTTGGTCGTTTTTTTATGATCATATTTTTTCGATATCATGACGAACACAGCGTTTTGTCAACAATATTTACCGATATTGCGGATCAAAGGGCTATTCGGCATTGCAAATTGTTTAAGCCTTCACGTTGATATCGATTAACAGTCTTTGATAATATATCTCTACTCATCCAAATCAGATCTAATTGAGGACAGCCTCCATTGACGGGTGCAAAAACATTACACTTGATGTGTTAGGTGCTCCCTTCCGGAATATATTTCTCTCTATTTAGCGCTAGCAACCAATTTTCGTACGTAGCCCCACTTTCTAAGACTTGATCCTCTTGACGCCTACGATCGTTTTAAAAGTTTTTATGTTTTCCTTTCAGTTTAAACGTATGTACCATTTCTATTGTCCCTGTTTCTCACATCTGGTTGTAAGTCTACAAATATCTGCTTTTGTGTATATTTCTCTGTTTGATATTCGTTAACTTTATGCCTTACTTATTTTTATTTGATAGGACTTCCTTTGTTTATTATCAATTTATCATGCATGTATCATCATTCTGCTTGTGTAGTTTGAATATCCTGGGCCAAATGGAAATAACAACTGCATCTTTCTCAGCTTCTTCTTACGAGACGTCATAGATATTGGCGGGAATTTCACTGTTTGTTGAATTCGATTCAATCTTTCGTACCATTCACATAGAGCGTCCTCTTTATTGATTAAAATTAAAACATCTGATACAAAACTATCTACTAGCATCATTAATGCGAATAGAAACTCTAAAACATAGTTGATTCGTATATGAAACATTTTACTGAATACTGATTTCATTGATATTACTGTTCATACTGAAGTAGGTGACAAGTGGAAGAAACTGCTGTCAATGGATACATTTCACTTGGTATACCTCCTAGATATCACAGATATTTACGACCTTCATTCTTTGAAACTGAGGAGTAGGAAAATTTAAGAGAACCAGTATTATTTACAGGATATAGATACGTTGAACAGATCCCAGTGATGGACATCCATCCGTCAAGTGAGAATACGAAATATTACTGAGTGGCCAATCCATATACTGAGAGAAAGGCATTCATGTATACACTAGTCAGAGAAAAAATGCATACACAGGTATACTTTTATTTATTTATGCATTTTCATGTGTCGTGGCAAAACGAAACCCACTTATCGTCGTATAATTTTGATAATTCATTGTTAGAATCCATAAAATTGAAAATATCATCTTGAGTATAAATTTTAGTATATACTTTTCCCTCTCTTGTGTCATTAACTGATTTTATAGCATAAGTGATAAGCATTTAAAAGTCACATTCATTCCACCAGTTGACAAATATTTCAACCATAAATCTCACAATTGCAATCTTACGAAAGGATGTTCATTATGTTATGATTGTTGGTATATGTAACTTGTAAATAATGCATACGATACAAGAAAAATTTAAATATACAGCTGATGTAGTATATTCTAATAACATATGCTACTGGTAGCCGGGAAGATATTTGGTTGTTACAAAAAAAAATACCATTTTTTATAGTAACAAGAACGATAATTTGAACAACAAAATGGTAAATATGTCATTAGAAAATAACGAAGTTTTAAACGCTTGCAAAGATCATGATCTGTACGAAAAATGTTAGGTGAGAACGGAGACACCTGATAAAAATCGTTAAGCTTAGACACAGTCTGCCGAAATGTATGATTCCAGTCATTGTCATTGATCATTTCATGTATTATATGGGAGCCCGATCTCCAAGCAATTCAGTCACTCTTATTGCCAGGAAATTATATAACATTGTCTCTGTGGAAGTTCTAATTTCTCCAAAAGGTGCCGGTAGTCACAGGTCTCCATAATTCTCCATCATTAGGATCAGATTTTGGCCTCACTCAAATTTCATTATTGGTGTCTATATCTCCAGACCTAAACCAATTGAACTAACTCAGATCAGTCCTCAGTGTGGTAATGTTCACTGTAAATCCTCTGTTGAAATTATGAGTACCTTAATCAATATCATGTCTTGAAATCGTAATTGAAAATCAGTTTAAATTATTGTGTTGATATAGTTGTTGCTAAGCACGAGAAATCCTAATAACAAATGATTGGCATTTTCTCCCTCGGCTATGCCTAAAAGCTTTTGGAGTTTTTATTAACTAAATAATAGACATTTTGCAGATTTTCATTACTAATCAATTCAAATCAAAGTTATATGAATATCAATCTGAATTTATCAATTTCTTTCTCTATTTTCTGTTTCTATCCCCTTCTTCTTCTCTCTCTTTCTCTTTCTCTCTCTCTCTCTTTCTCTCTCCCTTTTTTCTCACTCTCTTTCATACATATATATATATATAGTGAGAAGAAAGGAATATATGAATTGTGTATGTTGTAGAGCAATGATGAAGTAATCAAGCAAATTTGGTCGAACACTGTTCAAAAAATATCTACATATCGATCGCTAACTATATATGTATTATCTTAGTTGTGAGTGATTTTGTGACGAATGAAAAAATTGATTCCACCTGGGCTATAATGAAAAAAATATTTAACGGTTGCATTTTGTATGACATTTAGATATACACATTAAAACCAGCATTTAACCAGTGGCATCATTATATTTTTGTTTGAAGATATATCAATAGAATAAGCATCTAAGTTATGCAGTCAGGCAGGAAAAAAGAAAATCTTGTTTTCGCAATGGCACCTCTACCCCTTTTTTAAAGGCATCAAGTCACCTGCCCATTCACTAATCTTCTCTGTTTCTCTCTAAAGACAATGAATTTGAATAATTTAACTGTAAATCAAACGTTTTTTATATATGTTTATGTATAACAAAATATTTTCTTGCTTAAAACCCAACAGAAACTAGGAAAATTTATGGGAGTAAACTTCAAGAAAATTTGTGTAAAAGTGATATCCATCATCTATTCTTCACGGAATAGACATGCATTTTTTTCTGCCTTCTTGCATATGTATATGGGCAAGATTCAAAATATATGGAAAGTATACATATGCATATATATATATATATATATATATATATATATATATATATATAGATAGATAGATAGATAGATAGATAGATAGATAGATATAGATATAGATATATATTGAAAAAGATTGCATTTAGCCTGCAATAAAAATATCATATAATATCAAGCATAAATCATCCTTCTTGATGAAAATGACATCAAAAAATAAATCTTCAGGGGTTTCTTTTCACTTTTGATGCATTTACTAAAAGATGAATGCAGTACATAGTTATACATTTGAGGAATGCATAACAACAAATGTTAATAGACCATATTACTAAAAGCCTCTGATATCAGAATTAGTTGCTGTTTAAAAAGGATTAAAATAGCTAATAGCAAATTGTCAAATAAACTAAATGCAATTTTCAACTCGTGTGAAGGGAAAACACTTTATTGTGGTTTACATCACATGGTAAGAAACAGATCCAAGATTTCAGCTAAATTGAGAGAGGTAAACGAATAAAAAAGATTTTTGACAGAGCTAAATTGAGAGAATTAACATTTTTGGTTTGATTACATGGAAGAAATTTTTTGTTAGACAACAAAAAAAATAAGGTGTGTGTGTGTGTGTGTGTGTGTGTGTGTGTGTGTGTGTGTGTGTGTGTTGCAAATCGGTGTTGTAATGTCCATGATCTCTTCTATTTATTACAAATCATATGAAGAAAAGAAAAAGTTAACCAAAGAACTGTGTGAAAAAAAAACATTAATCAGGAGTTGAAAATGGTGCTATGTAGGAAGAAGGGAGTCAAGAGAGCGAAGAAAAATGAAAAGGTCAACTTCACATGGCACAAGGCAAGTGGAGCTTCCTGAGCGGAGACTGAACCAAATTTAGATCTGATGGTCTACGAACAGTCGATCAATATTTGGAAATTAGATTTTGCCCATAACACCGACCAAAAATTTAGTAGGCTGATCCCAGGAATTTTAATGCTGATAATATATACAAATCCTGCATTCAATTAAATATAAGACTTAATTTTGTTCTCAATGTAATATATTACTTCAAATGTATTCTTTCAGGAAAAAGTACATAAGCATGTATGATTGCGATAGATCCCATTCATTACGAGTTATATTAAGTAAAGCAATTATAATGAACGACGTCGACTGAAGAGGGAAACAGTTATTGCCTCTCTACGGTTAACTTTGCTGATAATGTATTAGATTTTGCAGTCTTTGTTACGTGATCAATATTACTAAAACTGAGGTACATGAACTGTAACAACAAATGGTGCGATCGAAAGAACCCGTAGCATATGTTCTTCAATGAAAAAAGAGTAACAAAAAAAGTGAACACGACAGTGAAACAAAAACCCACAAAAATATCAGTGTTTCTAAATTCAAATCATGCATGAAGATTTAATAGGTGAAAATGGAGAGCTTATTATAAAGCAATATGCAGGAATACGACGAAAACGAAAATTCCATGTTTGCATTCATTTCACTATTTGAAATTCATTTATGGCGTGAATCATTTTGTAAATTCCCTCAAAGAAATCTAATGTATATACAGCCGAAGGCAATTTAGGTGTGAGAAAGTATGTATTAGAGATGAAATGTATAATTTGATAGATCTCAACGAAGTAATATTATGTTTTACGATGGCATTTTAGGTGTAATCAGGAGCCCTACAATTGGAACAGCAAAATTTTAAAATTCCAAGACTTTGTTCTGAACCATTTGGTCGAAAGCTTCTGTCACAACAAGCCTCAATAGATGTAATTTGGAAAAAAAATGGTAGAATTTACTTCCAACAAACAATGAATTGTGTTTAAATGCCATGGTTGGAAATACGTACATCCCTTCTTTTCAAAAAGTTAATTGTTCAGTGCTAAAACCTCCAGCAGAAAATACATTACATTTGACCAACAAACAAGATATTTTTATGTGCTGTCTTCTTCTTTCGTCGCTGAAGCCAACAGGCACTTCAGAAAGATGACGGAGATTCATGTTCGATAAAAAGATCACGTTGTGAGCGATTTTACTTGCTTATTGACCTACCTTTCAAATGTCTCTCTGGTTTTACTTCCGTATTCATTTTATCATTCTTCTTCAATTCACCTTTGTCACGCTTTCTCCTTGATGACTTTTGCAGGTTTCTCCTTCCCTACCTCCCAGCTGATACTATCGATTTCTTCCCTTCTTCTTTTAGGTTAATGCCTATTCGTCCTATTACCCCTTGTTAAGGGTTGGATTCTTCGATTGGAAGATTGGCGCACATTTATCGATAATAAAAACGTACGAATAATCAGCAACCGTTGGCTACAAATTAATGTCACGCAACTAAACATCAATGTATTAATGCAATGTAGATGAAAGTTTCTATAGGATGGATGCATAACTCAACAAATTATCTTTATACATCGGACATTTCAGACTCTCACATACACGTACAGGTTTTCCCTACGAACAAACATTTATGAATATGTGACATAGACGTCTGGTTAGTCACACGGTAGAAACTGTCACATCTTTTAGTACCGTACATACTTCTCTGGTCTTCTGTCTGGTAGTGATCACTAGAAAGTCTAAATTTTAAAAAAGAATAGTTATCAATTTAGCATTAACTTACATTGTGAATTTGACCCCTACTGAGAAAGCAATTAATTCCAAGGAAACACCTGGCCAGCCAATACAACCTGCGACCCGCTGCACTGATGAATAGTATCCGGAAGATCCTGTCTACTATAACAATGCACCATACTCATGGTAAGATCGGCTGCTTCATAGGACCATACCAGTGGGATTTCTTCAAAATGAGCGTCTGCCACTGTTGGAAATTCTACGGGCCAAACCAAGAGTAGCGTAGACGGATTGCGACTGGTCAGATTACTACAAGCAGACACTAGATGGAGGATCTGCTCCAAGACAATTCTTTCTGCTGAATTCAGGAAAAACATTGGTTCGACTTTGAGAAACTGTCTCTTTCCTATCAACTTTATGTAGAGGTTCTGCTCGAAAATAATCAGGGTAGACGAAGACTTGTGGGGAAGAGAGATTCCTAGATCAATCCTCTGCAGCTCATTTGACGAAGCAACATGTTGTATAATGTGGAAAGTTGCTTCCCGATTGTCCTGGAAGATATGGATCCGTCAATCAAGGATTCTTCCCTCTCAACAAAAGTGGCCTAACTATGTAATCATACATGGACCACTGTGTATGGTTATATATTGGGGATTCCTCAAGACATGCCTGAAAAAAAGAGCACTGGAATTTGTAATGGCGAGGTTCAACAACTATAAGGCACGAAAGGGCCATATATATATATATATATATATATATATATATATATATATATATATATATATATATATACGTGTGTGTGTGTGTGTGTGTGTGTGTGTGTGTGTAGGGGGTGTAATCCTTTTTGTCTGCTGGTTTTTGTTTAGCTCTTTTTGTCATTCGAAGTACAAGTTGATTTTATCGCAAAGTTTAACCAGAGTAAAATCATAATATGGTAAAAATGTGAATGTGTGTAGAACTCCAGAGAAGATGACTTAAAAGCATTGCAGAAAAGAAACAAGTCTGAATGTACATTTGAATGAAGATGATACTTTTTTTTATATCCTTCAAATTTCAAGTAAGAAATCAAAGAGAGTGGAGGAAAAACATATTTGATAATCATTGGTTCTTTTTCTAAAAGTTCAATACCGATTAATATTTTCCATTACAGAATTTTCCAGAAATTAACAGTCAATTAATTTACATTCTGTTTTTTATACAGAATCGGTCAACATTCTTTTTTGACGTGTGGAAAGATCTATTTTGAAACTCTCACTTTCCGCTGAAACAAAAATTCTTGTCAATTCGCTTTCAAAAATATAAATTTTCTTTGGAGTCTTCCTTTGTTTCTCAGTTGAAAAACTCTACAAACATCATACATCATCGAATTCTTTCAAGCAACTTATTCAAAAAGCCAATCTCATCTGCTTCCAGCCTTTTCCAGCGGAAATCAATATTACTTTTCCATGAGTTTTTTTTTCAACACTACATGAAATTTTTCGAACCAATAGGGAGTTTCATTTGGAAAGCAACAGAAGATGACTCCAATAATCCACCAATTTATTAATCACGGAAATATCATCGTAAAATATGTAATTTATGCGGTATTAGCGAGGGGAACGAATTTCAATTCATGATCAAAATTACTATCATGTATTCAAATAATATTCCAAGTAAAAAGGAGTCCTTTGTACTTGCATACACATACATTATTTTTTTCAAGTTGCTCACCACAAAAGAATAAATGGAAGCCTTCCCAA
>OY735221.1:22797625-22830125 GCA_963457665.1 Thysanoteuthis rhombus | reverse complement strand
AGAGTTATAGTTGATTGGATTATTAAAAATGGATGTTGCTCGCTCTTCAATTTTGCTCGCTCTTTAAACGTCTTTTGCTTCTGTTCTTTGTTTGTTTTGAAGACCCGACTTATCCTTTTTCTTTCCTTCACATCACCATCATCATTATGATTATCTTGTGTATGATTCTTTCGAGTAGTTTTTCCTTTTTTTTTTTGTTTTTCCCTTTTACTTTCTGGTCATCATTCTTTTTTCCCTTTTCTCTGGCAATTTCTTTTTTTTATTTCAGTCCCTCTTTCTCTTTACAGCTTTCTTTTTTCTCCTCTCTCATATTTGTCTTCCTCTTTTAATTCTTTTTCTTTACGAGTTTCTTTCCTCACGTGTTCACATTGCTCATCTCCTCCGACATTCTCATGCTCTTTCGCTCTTGTTTTCTCTTCTTGATATAATCTTTCTCAATCACTTTTAGTTCCCTCTTCCTTTCCCTCCCTTTTTATCATCATTATTAGCATTCACCGTTTCTCTTTTCTTTTCCTTTCATTTTATCCTGCCTTTCCTTTATTTTCTTCCGTTTTGCTCTTTATTTTCCTTTACGTTTCCATATCCAGCAGACCACAGTTGTCCAGCCATTTTCTCCCAGTGGCTGGATTTTTCTCATTCTCTTATCTCAAATACGTGGTATACTTACAGAGTTTTCAGGTAAAAATTTGCCCCTGAAATATGAGCTTATTCTAATGCGATTATCCAGCATTTATCAATTCTATTTTCAATATGTTATTTAAAATCATACCAATCTCATTTATTATTTACTTCCCTGTCTTTGTCTCATTTCACTCAGCATTCTTCGAATATTTTCTTTATTGAAAACGGACTAAAAGCAAATATAACTCTCCGAATAGGACACATTAGTTATTTAGAACCCAATGGACATAAATCATGTACTGAATCTCAAAAAAATCTTACTGGCG
Organism: Thysanoteuthis rhombus; assembly: GCA_963457665.1. Taxonomy (NCBI): domain Eukaryota; kingdom Metazoa; phylum Mollusca; class Cephalopoda; order Oegopsida; family Thysanoteuthidae; genus Thysanoteuthis; species Thysanoteuthis major. The sequence goes on along the minus strand of OY735221.1, from coordinate 22,829,178 downwards.
GACAGACCAGAAGGAAATGTCTTTGCTGATGATCGATCGAGTCGAAAACAATCGGAAGAAATTAAGTTTCTCTTTTCTGAGTTAGTATATTTATTTAATAGACATTAAACGTACAATTTTCTTATTTTCTGTAAAATTTATGATATCATTTCGGATTATTTTGACTTCTATTCCAGATGTAATCTCACAATGCAAAATGTGGGATTTCTATTTTTAAAGATCGTGTGAACAATCAGTGTGAATAAAGCAAGAAGAATGTGTTCGATACCATTACTGATATCGTTTCCCTCCTTTGCACCGGTATATAAAATGCTATAAGGAGCACCTACCCAGCTCTTTCCCCTTTTTTTCTGTAGTCAAATCATTGATTCAAAACCCTTTCATGTGTCACTACTTGGAGAATGAGTGAGTTAAGAGCGAAAAGTATACACTCTGACACATACACACACACACACACACATATATATATATGCACATACAGACATATATTATTATTATTATTATTATTATTATTATTATTATTATTATTTTGTATGTGTATGTGTGTGTGTGTTCAGTTTTGTCTAAATTTTAGCGTGGGGACGAGCTCAACATTTTTGATTGGCGTTGCATCTCTTCACGATGAAATTTTGTAGAAATGCATAAAATCTTCATTGTTTTATATTTTCCACATTGCGTATTTTTTCGGTCCACCAAAATCTTTTTTATTTTGTTTTCCCTCCAACTTCCTCCTTCGGGTCGATTTTTATTTTACTTTCATCCTCCTCTCAGATTTTCCATCTTTGAACGATATTCCACCTTGGATCAATTTTCAATTTTCTAATTATCACACAATCCCCCCTCCTCTTTGATGTCTCTCTTTCTTTTACCTGTCTTTCATATTTTGATCCTCCATTACTTCACCGCCTCGTCAACCTCCCAATATAATTTTCCTCAACCTTCAAAACTTCTTCAACCCCTGCCGTATAATTAGACTCCTCGAAACAACAAAGGATTTTTTTAAAATCTGGATGAAAATTGCCTCTACTGAAAGCACTTTGCATCCTTGAGAGTGACGACTTCAAATGGCCATCTTTTCTTCATTGCAAGTTAATCCTACTTCATTGGATCATGCTTCTCTGAACCACCGATCAACTTTAGTCGAGCAGACGCTATTACAGTCAGAATCTATTCAAAAATCATCAGCAAAATGCTAGATAAAGTGGTAATACTTCCATAAAAAGCGATCTTGCAAATCCTTATTTTTTCTCTTATCAGTCGTAAGATAACTGAGCGCCAAGGGTCACGATGCATTGGTTAGTCAGAAGAAAAAAAAACTTCTTCATTAGCCTGCAAGGTGATGTCCTTGAACATTATTTAAACTATGAATGATTATTTGGGGTAAAAATTGAAATCAGAACCTAAGCGGACACCAGAACTTTATTCAAAGGAATATTGGAGAGAGATATTTAATGTTCACAAATATAAATATAAGCAAAATACTGAACGTAAAACCATGCTGAATGTTCGTCCAATATGTATATTCTTTTTACTCTTTTATTTGGCTTCTGCCTTGCTAGTGTGTATCAACTCATTTTACGTATACATTTCTTCCAATTTCGATGACAAGAATAATGATTTACAGAAAGAAGTCTTCAGGGCTTTTTAAATACCCAGGTAATTCGGTGCTTTTCGCCAAATGATATCATTGAAACGCTTTTTCAGGAAGAAAAAACAACGTTCATTATGTATTCAGTAATCACTGATAATCGTTTGTCCTGTGAATTATCGCATCACGGCTCGATCAATTTCATTTTTGGCTATGTTTTCGAACACTTGTTACTTTGCTTTCATTCTCGTTTCTAAGAATGGGTTGGTGAATCGAATGTTTTCCCGTGAGATAAATGGGTGGCAGATTTGCCCTAAACCAAAGATCATGGCAAAGCTGTTTCGCTTAACATTTCTACCTCTTCATCCAATACTTATGTTATATGATTATGTTACATAAATTGGCTTCCTTTGGGGCAAAAGGGATATGAGTTCATGCCTCATCGAGAGCTGATTCTCTTCCCGCGGTCCATGCAGTTTTGCTAGCCGTTGATTGATGCCTCGATGATTAATGAAGGTGAATAGTACTTAAAGATTAATAATGATGGGTTGCAATCCTCCATCTAATTAAAAAGATTAATTAGATAATTGACTCACTGATACTACGATAATAGATATATGGCATGTAAGATATCTAAATAGAGAATCGATTCATGGGTTTGATTTGAGCTTCTTGTCCAATTGAGACCCTGTACCTAATATGGCAAAACTGCAAGTGTTTTGCCATTGACATGTGGTGAGTGAGTTTGACTTGTGATATAAAAAAGCAACAAAAGAATTCAATATGAAGGTAAATATTAATAATACATATAAGTATATATATATAATATATACTATTATATATTATATAAGTAGATTAAACAAGATGGGTTACAAAAATAGATATCAAAACATTCCTTCTTATGTTCCAAATGATTAACGAAGATCTAAAATTGAAATGGGAAAAACATTCCCAACGTTCTGGTGATAACAGAAGGGAATGCCGAAAGCTTTTGAGACACTCGAAGAGGAACTCAGTCTCAATTGTGACTCTACCAAAAATGTTCTAGAAAGGGGACAAATCAACATGAAATCAACGTTGCTTCAAACTATATACACACAAATGCTTATAGGCACAAATTTAAGGTTGCAATATTTGAAATTCCGTCTATATGTATACCTTACATGCAATTTATATGCATTAATTGAGCACATCAAGAAGTGATTATGAGTTCTCATAAGACGTTTAGATTTTTTTCTTACTGCGTTTCTGTCCACTCGTAAGGAACTGTTTGAGTACACATGCATCGTCAGCTGTGTGTACATGCTCGTATAGGAATCCCTTAAAATCTCATTGGAGCCTTCTCACTTACATACCTGATACAAAAATGCATTTTATAACAGAAAAATGAAAAAAAAAACGTTTCACACGTTCATAGAAGCGCAATATAGCGCATGATATAAGTTCTAAACTACTTTTGGTGAAAAAATGGTTGCCTAGCATTTAGGTTAGTGGTTTTAGGCGATAGATCTGTTGCCTATACCTTACGTCAACGTCAACGAAAAATTCGAAATGTTATTAGGTGGGAATCTCTCAGAAGAATTGGATTTTGTTGCCATCGTGGCGACCTTTTAGGTGAAAAAGATATTATTTTGCCATGAAGCCATCAATTCTGCTAACATTTGCCCTTTTGCTTCCCTTTTGCCTCCATATGACTCTTTACTGACTCCATATTTCCTCACAATCTTTCCTTGAATGGTTCGTTTTTGTACATTCGTTTTCTCTAAATTCTTCTCAGTTTCTTCTAACTCCTTTACGATTGCTCTCTTTTTCCATTTGTTTTCTTCTGAGCACCCAGTTCACTCTTCATTAAGCATTTTCCTCCTTCGTTCTTCATAATTTTCTTATCGTTATTCGTCACAGTCCTTTATTCTATCGGTACTCTCCATACTGTCCTCTTTTTTTAGTTTTATCTTATCTATTGAATAATTCTAACGGCATTAGAACGAAAATAATGAGGTACCATGATTTTCTGATGAATAAAACCAGATGAATATTCATGATACTTCAAGTTAACTTGACATGTTTTACGAATATGAAAACTCTTTGGTAAAGATGGCATAAAAAAATCATCCTTCAGAAGACGTAATAGAGGTCTTCCACAAAAGTCTACTGCAACTATTCGTACTCAAAAGTAAGAGTGCCCAAAAACAGTTTAGGTAAAATGATCCTACAACACGAAAACGGGACGATAAATTTCAAACTATTCTAAAAAATTATCTACAAATAGATTAGCTGATACTGGATGAAAATGTGCTGTGCAAATAGGCATGCTTCAGGGGTGACTATTCAACAATAGATCAGATGCATTAGACAGCACATAACAATACAACAACTTCCATTATATGGCATATGCAGACTATCAAACAGAATTTAACTCAATAGTACAGACGCCTTCAAATCCAACCAAGAACTAGTTATAAATGAGAATTATGTACAATTTATTGAGAATATATGATACTCCAGCGCTGCAATAGTTACACATACATCAAAAATATACTAAGATGAAAATCGATAGGGATAAGACAGGGCGATAAAATTTCCCCAAAACTATCTACAGCCTTGAAAGCACCCTTAGGAAAAGAGACTTGGAATATATATACATATATATATTTATATATATATATATATATATATATATATATATATATATATATATATATATATATATATATTGAATAGAGCACTCTGATGGATGAGGAATATATACAATAAATATATATATTGCTTGAATTCAACCTCACTGACCTTCCAGTTCCGTGAAGTAGAGAGAGGATACCAACCTCCCTGTCTGAAGCTAAGGTTTTGTGGATGGGATAATGGATAGATTATAGCCACACTGAAGAGTTGTAATACACCTAAACAGCTGTCTGTGAATGACCCAATGATATATATATATATACATATATATACATATATATATATATATATATGTATATATATATGCGTGTGTGTGTGTGTGTGTGTGTGTGTGTGTGTGTGTGTTGGAATATACTTAATAAAAATATCTATTCCAATTTTCTTTGATATCTGAAACGTCTTTCCACATTCTTTACTAACTTGAATAGGTCACTGCTTTAATTCTGTTAACAATGTAATAAATGTGTATGTCTTATCAATTCATCAGAAATTTCATTGAAAACAGTGACTCAAATCTCTCAAGCAGAGAGAGGTGCCAAAATCGCTTTTTATTATTCTTTTAACGATGTTCTTTTGGATTCGTCTCTTTTGGCACTGATTTCTCAGAGCAAACACTTTTTGTATCTCTATATCTACACTAATTCAGAATATTTACTATTTAAGCACAACTGGCTTTTCATGCTCAATCATTTCCAAAATCATTCAAGATCCAAGTATTTGTCTACCTATTTCACCTTTTTTTTCAATTTCATCCTGTGATCTGCTAAACAGCAAAATCAACCATCTTACAACAAGTTTTTATCTTTGCTATTAGTATATCATGTAGTTTTGCCTCGGATGGATAATCTGTTACAATCTCAAGTTCCAAGGGGATTGTATATTTCTAGTCCGTTGGATAGATTCTTTATTTTGCATATACCATTGTATTGGGAAAATTATTGGCTTGGGTTGTCTTCATTTCCTTTGATAGCGAAATCGATGCAACGGGCTTTTCTCCTCAAGAAAAGGATCTGTCATCGTCGATAAGATGAGAATAGTTCAGTGTGCCATTTTCAGTTGTGACCAGAAATCCCTTTGGATTCAATTGTAGAGGGATCTTCATAAGTTCAGTCTCAGATACTGCTTAAGGAATTCTCAATTGTCTTTCTCCCACAATTCATCTCCCTATACGCTAGAAAGTTTCTCTCTCTCACACACACATGCACACGCGCGCACACACACACGCACACACAAACACACACTCAATTGTTAAATATATATATATACATATATAAACCCTCTTATTTACAGACTAAGAGAGGGAAAGGTGTTCATTGATGCTGATTTTTGTATCGCAGAATTATATTTGAAAAGCAAAACAGAAACATATAAGTGAAATGAATTGGTATATATATATATATATATATATATATATATATATATATATCATACGAAGTCTCTTTTCATCGTAATGTTTCATCATACTTGTCTAAAACATTATGTATGAGTGTGTGTGTGTGTGTTTGTGTGTGTGTGTGTGTGTGACGTTTTACATCTACAATATCTGAGTTTTTTGCTCTACTTTCAAGTTCTCTTTGCAATTTCTTGACTCAAACGTGATCTGACGAGATAATATACGGCGTTATTTTTTCTTAATTATCTAATTCTTCTCCAAACTCTTTAATGTTTATTAGAACAACAGTGAAATGCAATGAAAGCATAAATTAGTTCTGAAAATCAAATCAAGAATCATATATTTTCCCTTGATGAAAATCAATTGAATCAAGCACTTGTGAAAATCAAACTGAGTATTTAACAGCGATTTTAGCCTATTCCAAAGCTATATTTTGTTTCAGATGATGAAAAAAGAGACACATACTGACCAAAATAGATAGATAGTCTGAGAGAGAGAGGGGAGAAGGCGAGAGAAACAGGGGGAACATGTTACTTTCGTTGCTCCTCTGTTATGTTATTTGTCACCAAATATTAATCGTCGACTGTTCGCTCATAAAAATGACAACGATTGGGAATTTACTTTCCAGCTTTATTGTTTTCAACGCTTTTAGTGAGTTCAGTGGAGATTGGATTTTAGCGTGACAGCCACCTACATAGCTTTCAATGTTTCAAATTATTCTGCTGAGCATTCTGCTGACTTTTTCATTGGAAAACTATTTTATGACTTATAACGTGAAAAGATCAATTAACATCATCATGAAATAATCTGAAGGCTCCAGGGAGTTATGCTTGACGCAAGAATCGTCTTCTAGGTTTCGAAATATATGCATACAGAGACACATATCTGTGCACACAATGCAAAAGATCATCATTGATGTCTTGAATAAGTCGTGTTTATTGTCTCCGATATACTAGTGTGGTCTTAATGCCGAATAGTAAGCATGTTTGTAAATGTATTCAGTTACGTGAATTAGTTTTTAGAGATAGACATTAGATTTGCAGAATGATTTTGGATGAAAAAGATAAATATTTGATAATGCGTAGATTTATCAAATAAAATTCTCAGAGACTTTCAAAATTCGGGCATGTATAAACGACTTACAAAATATTGCTTTAGATAACCATATTTGATGCTACAGAATAGTCAAGGGAATCAGCGTCAGCTGGTACAGGCATTTTGTTTATTTGCATTAGAAAACCCATAAGCGGATAAAAGCTACCATGATATCCGATTGCTTATGTCAAGTACATCTGAGTACGAATATAGCATGATATGACAATGATATTTAATAATACTGAAAAGTCGGCACGGCCATTTTCATGCAGTATTTGGAGACGATGGGATGGAAAAAAGATTTTAAAATATCTAACTCAAAGCAGTTTTAGCAAACATAATTTTTTTTTAATGTTTAACAATGAAATTTGAACTGTAATGTTTTTTTCTCCAAAATAATTATGTTTGAAGCCATAATTAAGGCTTAATTTCAATACATAGGAATGTGATCAAATATCATAATAAAGTGTTATTGAAATACATAAAAGCAACAGGAATAGCTGGCTTTCAATGCTGCACTGTCGTTAAAACTTTAGATCCGACTATTTTAGGCCATGCTATTAACTATCTGAACAACAGTTCACTTGCAAAATCTACGATGAACAATGTCCCTAAATATTACTGAAGTATAATTCTGATCTGACTTCGAAACTGAAACGAACAGAAAATAAGTGTTGATCTTTGATTCCATTCATTCTAAGATAGAGTCCATACGATTTTTTTTTAATGATTGAAATCAACTTCATTCATTGATTGTTTGGATACATTGTTATTCTTTTCTCTGGAAACACATAATCATTTAGATTTTTATTCCAGATTGTACTCCAGTCATGGAAGGCAGTTTACAATACGGCGATTTTGCTGAGAGTTTTTATCACTTGAGATATGAATTAGCATCCAAAGACTGAGGTCAATCCTTGAATTTTGGTGAAGATTATAATTGTCACTTTACATCATTCAACAACTGTATAACCTGCTGAAAAAATCAACAAAATATGATTTTCCATGACCATACATATATGAAAATACATGGTTTATTATGATGCATCATCAGAATTCTAAGATGGTATATGAGATGAACGACTCTAACGTATGACGTCACATTGAAAGTTGTGTGTGGCCAGGAGACTCACATTTTATAATCCATGAAACTCTATTATATGTATTGTCTGTTGATATTACATTCGAAATTTCTGATTTGGAACTCAGAGAAGAAATAAGATTTCAAAATTCATGGGAGATATTCTGAAGAAAGACTCTAAATTGGTTCATTGAATACAACATCAAGTGTAGCACGTGTGTAATGTCAGGATTTTTCTTTGGAGTAAATGGATTTTATCATGTAGGTACAGACATCACACAAATCCTCAATAAATGTGTATATGTGACATTTCGATTAAATTTGTGTATGTATCTGAATATAACGATCATAGGTTTTTTTAAAAACTATCTTTTTTTTGCTACGTAACCTTCCTTGCGTAAATTGGCAACCATCTCAAAGTCCTAGCCTCTACAACATATTTGGGTCCCTTATTGCAGCTAATCACAGGGGCGATTTCTGGCAGATCACGGTCCGTCCAGCTGAATTTTCTACCTTGTCAAAATAGGAAATATAAATGGTTTTGATTGTAGAGATTACACATGCATAAATAGAAAAGTGTAAATGTTGTTTGGCTTATTTTACAAAAATAATGCTTTCCATGCAATAATGTGTGTGTGTGTGTGTTTGTGTGTGTGTGTGTGTGTGTGTGTGTTCAAGATTTCAAGTTTCTTCAACGAATGTTTAGGATTATAAACGTAACATATAGACGTATAAAAAATACAATTAATTTCAACGACTGAACCGAATTTTCAAAATATATCGTTTGCAATATATTAGCAATCAGCAACATTTTCTTTCCTTCTTTCTTCCTTTACCTTTTCCCTTATTCTTTATTTCTTTGATTGATGACGATGTAGCAATAGAATCTCCCTCTCTCTCTCTTTCTCTCTCTCCATCGATAGTAAAGTTCATCCTAAGTAAGAGTCAACAAATATCCCATTACCTATGACCTTCGCATTTACCACTATGCCAATTTTCATCTCCATAAGTTGGACATCAAAAGATTCAGTAATTGAGTTAAAATGACCATAAATGAGGTTTGGTGAATTTGAATGAGCTCCAAAGTCAACCACGCTTAGGTTATTATCTTTGATGTTGGAAAAAAGATGCCCATATGCTCAATTTCAGCATACTGGGTGCAAAATTGTGGTCCACAACTAGGAAAATTGACTAATAATGATGACCCCATAAGACACCGGTGGTCAACTCTGCATCGCGTATAATCTTTGCCAAGCAAAGCGCAGAATTGTGGTAAAAAACTGATCTGACCTCTGGTGATCTTGAATGACCTAAGACGTTAACGTCATATATATATTGCTATCTTTTCTGGGATAAATACCAATATGCTCAATCACAGCATCTTTGGTTCCAAACTGCGGATGACAGCTCTGGAATTCGGCTAAAAATCACCAACAAATGACCCCTGATGACCTCCCAGACTATATGTTCGATTCTCAACATTCAGAATGATTAGCCTTGTCGTCTTATGGGAAAAAGGCACAAATAAACAAACAAAACAACTAACAAAGCCTCAATATATATAATGTTCTTCCGACTTAAGAATAAAGCACTCTTGTGGATGGGGAATCATGCATGATTGAATATATATTGCTTAAATTTAAGCTTACTGACCACCCAGTTATGCGTAGGACAGAGATACGATACCAGCCGCTGGGTCTAAAGCGAAGGTTTCAATCCTAAAGCACGGTGTGTCCCACCACAGCAAAATATAACACAAGGTCGAGATTAAAGTGGGGGAAAAAAAACCATCCATCGGACGCAACTTTGGTTGCCTGGCGACTGTGTTTGCTAAAACACCCTCCGCCACCCACATCCCGAACTCCGGCCGATTCGACAGGCAAGTGTCAGTGCCGGCGCCTCGGTCTATGCCGTGGAACAGATACTACACTCTGATCCTGCCTCTATTTATTTACTGTCCCACCACAGTAAAATAAGATACAAGGTAGGGATTTAACGTGGGGAAAATAGGATCAACCCTTCCAGCCAATGCAACTTTGATTGCCAAGCAACCGTACAAGCTAAAAAAATCTCTGTCACGAAAGCGTCCGCTTTAGGACCTGCCCCTTGAAGTGCAATGGAGCAATGCTGCCCCAGGGCAACAGATCCCCTGCAGCTAGGCCAAGTAATAATAGGAGAGCCCAAGGACAAGTCCAAAGGCGTCCGATGCGCGTAGCAGTGCGCAGCCACAGTAAAACCCCATTATCTAATGCATTGCACCGGTGCACTCAGTCTTGAAACAAACTACACTACAATCTCAGGCCCATTCGACGGGTAAGTTTCAGTACCTGCGCCTCGGACTATGCTTTGATCCGGTCAGAAAAAGGATGGATAATCTATAGCCACACTGAAGATTTGTAATACAACGAAACAGCTGTCTGTTGATGACACAACTATTCAATTATAATATATATATATATATATATATATATATATATATATATATATATATATATATATATATATATATATATATATATATATATATGAGCAGTGGATGAACAATTTATGATGGGTAATTGCATGCTTATGTAAAGTTATAGATTGACCGAATGACAGCATGAATTATGAAAACAAATCACAATTACAGAAAATTCTAATTTTCCTCGGAGATTTGACTAACATGCAAAGTCAGCTTGGTCAAATGAATAAAAAAAATCAATGAATCGGTAAATGTATAATAAGAATGTGAAATGAGGGATAGAAAAAACACCACAAAAAATCACAAATATATATAAACGTAAAAGCAAAAGTATGGCTCCATCTATGCACGCAAATAGATGAAAATAGGCAAATACAAATAACTATGCATATACACAGACAATTACATGTAAATTACATAAGAGAGCGAAAGGAACTCTCTTGACTATCATACATCCATGTATAGAAATAAGTTTCTGTAGTGTGGTCAAGGCAATATGGTGTACGCTGACTTCCAATCGAATTGTTTATTCCTTAGCAAAGCTAAGTATTGTGACTTCACTCTGTGCCTCACTGGTCAATGAATCCAATTTTTCAGGTCGTGCCACTGTCACACAATGTCAGGATTTGTCTATATTTCGGTTTATGAAATCGATACAGAAATTGGACGAGATGAGTGGCTTGCTCAGAACTAATGTTTGACGGATGAGCAAATGATTTACAAGCATGAGCCTATCAATCACTTAACACAGCAAAATTAATGAATGGGACATAATGAAAGAATATTGCACGGATAGTTTGCGTGTAAGAGATTGAAATCACAATTCTTCAATCTACTTGGTTAGAAATGTATGTTGATAGAAGAAATGACTGGACGATTCTTTTTCAGATTTATACGATCCGTTATAAAAATAGTTACACTTCACTGGAAACATAAATACGGGTGGAGATGACAGAGAAAAAGGACCCTGAAAAGAAAGCTGTATAAGATATTTTTATTGAAGTCAGAAATTCATGAGAAAACGTAAGACACTGTTTATTTTCTCATAGTGAAGAATACATTAAGAATTGGTTGCGCGTCTTTAACAGGAAAATAGAGGAAAAAATTATTGGTGTGTAGAAATTTCAATAATAGATAAAAGGCTACAAAATGGAAAAGAGAGCAGAAAAAGTTTTATTTTGGCGCTTTAAGGAACGGTAAAATATCCTCATGATCACTAGTTTGATGATCAAGTCGCAATTAGAGCTTCAACACGAAAGAAATACTTTAATAAATTTTCATGAGAAAACAGCTGCTAATAAAGTTATAAATGAAAAAATAAACAAATATGTGTCTATTTAATCATTACTGGGCTCTTGATAGAAGGTAACCTCGAAAGGCAAAAGTAACAGAAACATACCCAATGCTATATACGTCTCTTCTGCTATTTGAAAGTATAGTATCCCTAAAAAACCTTTTGGAAGCTGAAATAACATGGAGCAGAGAAGCAATTACCAGCAGTTTATATTTGGAAAATTCTGAGCATTTTAAAATATAAATTCGCCCGATGTTTTGGCAGTGATTGAAGCTGCAGTAATGATTGCAGAGAAGTAGGACTTTTGAAAGAGTGTGTACGTTTAGCACAGGTCTACTGGTTGTTTGGAGTCTCTATATTGTTGTATTTCTATAGTTACATCTCAATCCTTTCACGTCAGCTGCAGCAGACGATGAATCTTTATCTTTGGCATCGAGTCAGGCAGACACATGAAGTAATTTTCTCATTTGAGAACTCTCAAAAAAATCTCCCCATATGAATTCATGGCAATTGCTTTTCCACTTTATACCATTTTTGATGGCAAATCAAACCTGTACTAATTATGACGGTCATAATCACCCAAACATCAATATAGAAGTTTACGGCCTGAACATAAAGCATTATTTCTTACGGAAGAATGCAAGGCTGATAAAAGAGAAACAAAAGAGTCGAAGATTCTTTTTTATGGAGCTGAAGCTTCACCCTCGCGCAATTAAGAAATAGAGGAAGACGGCAGACGGACATATCAATCAACCTGTTCTGTTTCCTCAAAAAACTGCCATATGAATCGACTTTCTTGAGTCCAACCCCTGTCCATGGACACGTCCAATTACTAGAGACTTTTTGAAAATTACTCAAACCAAAACTATGTGTTAATTGGCTACCTGAAACCATGTGACCTTTTTCAATCAAGATTACATTTTCAAAGCAAGAATTAACATCTGCCAAAATAGGTACAAGCTTCAAGTTCAAACACAAAAAATACCACTAGTCCTCAAAAGAAGGGTATACAATCAGTGTATCTTCCCGATAGTCATTTATGGACCAGAAACAATTTGACCCTCTAACAGAGAACAATGCAAAGTGCCCATGAGAGAATCATGCTCAACATTGTCTCTAGGCCGCAACATATTTTGTCTCCGTGAGGATATAACAGTCTGCATACAGTCTAATCATGTTTAAATTGAACAAACAATTAAATAAATTACTAATGCACTCTTCTCTCATAATTCTGTTACAAAAATACATACTTATTCATACTATTGAATATATGCAGGAGTGAACAATTTTAACGAATAGTAAATGCACAAACTGCATTAGAAAAAAGAAAGAGTTGTTTAGTCAAATTAGAGCATGTTGAATTGTGCATATCTCTTTTTTATGCTGTTTTTGCAGGGGAACATGAAATCCTGAAATAGGGCCTTATTTAATATTCAGTAATATAGGAGTTTCCTTACAGCAAACGAAGTAGTTACAATTGTATGTACACATTAATATAAGTATTCATGCATACACACAAATAGAAATATATATGATTTTGTGTGTGATTTTAGTGAGTAAGTATTTAGAATGAATAAACTTATCAAAAAATTAGATATATGACGACCAACTGACTACGATCTATGGTCATATACCAAATAGTAGAACATTCCTTGGAACGATATTGATATTCCAATCGACATTAATATATCCAACTCTTTAGCAACTTGGAATGTACGTACAATAGTGCAGAGTGATCTTCAAGATATGTACAACATTCCTCTGCTCAGTTTTTCTATTTGCTTATTCAAACGTTAACCTGTAATTGAGTTTCTTCAGTTCCATGTTAAATCTGTAGTCACCTTTAGTACAAAGAGTCGTCCTTTCAGCTGCACTATCCAAATGCAATTTGAGGGAAGGTTTAGAAAAATCCTAGAGTTGCATTCATAATTAAAAGTAAAAACAATGAGTAAAACAGTAAAAGCAATGAGCTAGCTAGATAGATTGATAAATATCATCTTTGGACATGTCTTTACACAATATACTCCTATTGGTGCTTGTCTTTCTTAACGCACTGCATCGATGTGAAACGTGCTCATATTCACTTAACCAAAGACAGGCCACGCATGCAGTTATGAGTACGCCCGATTGCATCGAAGTGCACGTGTCAAATCATGCTCTTCCTTTCACAGGATTGCATTACTTGAGTCTTGTACAAAAGCACAGCGACGCATTGACGTGTGGACTTTTGTGCTTACAAATCATTGCACAGACGTTCACGATTCAGAGCCTCTTTACATCGGTACACTGTTGCTTCCATCTACAGGAATATTTCAAGGTTTAGTATTGATTTTATCAATAACTGCATTCATGATCACACGTGAAGGACCTATAGATGATCCTTGCTGCTCGTACTCGACTCTAAGTACGATTTGTCCAATTCTTGGTACAAGTTCGATTTCAGAATCCCAAATGCAGTAAGAAATATAACAGCAATATTAGTAATATGAAGACGGGAAAAGATGTAAACATTAAAAAATCTCTGATCAGTTGTATCAAGCTGTAAACCCTTTGAAGCACGTGACGCATATCCATTAGTATTTGTATGTAGCTTTTCAAATCGTTTCCCAACATTAACAAACTTCTACTCATCAAACCAATTATCTTTTTTTCTTTCAAGAAATGTAAAGGGATTCAAGGATTTTCAAAATGTTACAATTCAGAGTACAGGGTTGGGGATGCGTTGGCTCGACGTCAGGGGGGCTCGCTCTTGAAATCTGATATTGAAGTTCTCAATCACTATTCACCAAGGTCTTTAACAATGAAACAAACTGCAAACATCGATTTCAAATTTATTTGGAAATATGATAGAACAGATATATCTGTTTTAATTTAAATATAATTATTTAACAAAATACAGTAGAATACTAAATATTATTGATATTATTGATAATGTCTACATACACACATATACCATATGAAAAAATGTTGAAAATATTTTTATAAGCAGACTGATTTTCATTGTTGGAATTGAGAAATGTTTCCAGTTGCAGTTCATAATATTGTATCATTTTGTATTACACATGAAAATATCATAACAGACTTTCGCAAAATTTAGCATAGATTTATATTTAATCACTGAAGAAAACAAGATGGTATCTCAGGTTCTATGCAAGAATTGAATTAACTCTCTATATACTTATCTTGCACAATTTATCTATCTATCTATCCATCTATCTATCTATCTATCTCTCTCTCTATATATATATGTATATGCAAACTTTGGAATGCACAGTCACATCTGAGCATGTGTGAACAACTGCACCTATGTTTACGCACAATTATGAGTTTTGAGCCCCATTTGATATATCAATTTTATTATTTATCAGTGTCATGAAAGCTAAAATACAAACACGTATATATATATATATATATATATATATATATATATATAGAGAGAGAGAGAGAGAGAGAGAGACAGACAGACAGACAGACAGACAGACAGACAGACAGAGACAGAAAGAGACAGAAATAGAAAGAGAAAGAGGGGACAGAGATGGATGTATGGAGAGAGAAGAAAGGAGACAGACAGACAGACAGACCGAAACGAATAGACAGAAACAGACGGACAGAGAGCAACTACGAGAGAGAGAGAGAGAAAGATCTAACCACGCTCAATTCAATCATTTTGCCGGTGAATGAGTACTTAACTTCATGAATAGATATCATCAGAGTACGGACTTATTCATAAATATATATGCATATTGTTCTCCGATCCATCATCTCAAGTACTGAGGCCTCCCTCGGTATTGTTTTATTGATTAAACATGAGTAAACAATGTAAAATACGCATTTTATATTTAGCTAGAATTTCTGCGAAAGCTAGTCACATTCAGATGATATACGCATAAGCAATAAAGAGATAGATGAAATCCAATATCATTTGTAAAAAAAATCATTAGCATTGGTTAAATAACTAGGTAAGTTTGTAAAACCACACCCGATGGGAACATTTATTTTTGAATTACAGTTTATGTGTGGAATAAAAATAAATTCATATAAGTAAGTAGATTTACATACGAATATTATTAATACAACAACTGAAATCAGCTAGGTAACATTCTCCCTGTTGAAAAGTAAGACATTTTTCGTAAATTATGAACAGTAGTTTGTACAAGTAAACGTTCAATAAGTTTTGTTGTAACAAATATTTCTGCAATTTTTTTGGAATAAGAGTAAATAGATATTTTCATAGAGCAATTTGTCTACTTCAGAAATGTCATAAAATGCAATCGAGACATTTCTGTTTCTACGTCTTTTATCACGACTATTTCGAATATTCTTACGGGAATTTTCCTCTCAAGAATTGCTTTTGTTTTTCTACCTTTTGGCTGCTATTATTTTCACGTTATCTTGTCATTTGAGTCAACATTAGTAAATACTTAAATAATTGTAGTTCCACAAAAGCATCTGAACAAGACCGTTTATAAGGTCTTAAGGATCCAATGAGGATGTATACATCTCAGATTGTTGTTATAATCGTCCACTTTTTACAATGTTTCTTTTAGAATTATCATATAAAAATATGCTTGAGCACCAATATATCTGCATCTTCCATTTTTCTTTCCTTTATTGCGTCACACCTTCTTTTCTTATTATGATATCATAAATTGTTTTGTGCAACTACTTCCAATTTTCTTAGGGAATTTTACCTCCTACGAAACTTCTCTTTTCTCTTCCGTCCTTTATTCTGCTGTCCCTTGCTTCTTCCAAAAGTTCTCATCTTGTTACACAATTATCGACAGATCCTGCTCTTCCAATACCATTTTCTCTCCATCCCTTCACTTGCACGTCCTGCCATTCAAAATCCGGTGAAATACTAGATACTGTCATGACCTCCTAATCTAAAAGCACACAACAGGCACCATAAAACGTCAATGGAAAATTAATCAGTCACGTCGTTTTCCAAACATTTCCCGGGTCTTTTTTTTTCAAAGTCTTCTTCCGACTTTTCTCCTTTTCTCTATATTATATTCAACCATGATATGTTGTTGTCTTCGTTTTGTGCCCCCCACCAACCGCCCAATTCTTTTATAGTGCTGGCCATATTTTTTTTCCTCTATTCATTCATTTTTTTTTTAAACTTCAATAGGTTTTTCACGGTCTATCTATCTATCTATTTATCTATCTATTTATCTATTATTCAACCTTGTTCACAAAATATACCATTTTAAAGCATTCATTTTGCTCTACTGAATCATGTTGAATGTGTTCAGTTCAGTCTTTATTCTGGTTTATTTGAGGCTGTTAAATCAAAGTTGGAAAAAACGCAAATTTGAGCAATATTGTTGTGTGAGTTCTAAATAAGACAAAAAGCAAGGGAAATTGTCCACAATATTAACCAAGTATTTGTCCCGGAGACAGTCAACGAATGTACTACATTCGTTCCAAAAATTCTAAACGGAAACCAGAGCATTCAAGTTGTCGACATCCTTCTGTGATTCACGAAATATATTTGGCGGATATTATTGGGATGGACCCCTGCAGAGATTACAAAGGAACTAATAGTTGACCTTCCAACATCCAACGTTTGTACCAAATTTAAAAAAGCAAAAAGTCAATCAAATGACCCTGAATAAAAAGCAAAAAAGTTTGCATGTCGTTCAAAAGACCCTGCAGAACTAAGCTACGAAACGCTTCCTCGCTTTACTTACTTGCACAGGATCCCCACTTGATTTTAGCCTAGAAAGTGGAAGGAAAAGAATTTCCACTCGATTTTGGACCATAATGGAGGAATTCCCATTTGGTTTTAGACCATACAAGTGGTAAAATAGAATTCCCACTTGAATTTGGCCGATGAATTGGGGAAAAAATTTCCCACTCAATTTTGGTCCATAAAGAGGGAGAAACGAAATTCCCCTCGATACAAATAAGGTGGGGGAAAAAGAATTCCCATTCTATTTTAGCATATAAATTGGGGGAAAAATTTTGCACTCAATTTGGCCTATAGAGTGGGAGGAAATAATTCTTTACTCGATATTGACCCATAAAGTGTGAGAAAAAAATTCCCACTCAATTTTGGCCCATAAACTGGAAGAAATAATTTCCACTCGTTTTTTGCCCGAAAATTGATGGAAAAAAATTCCCACTCTATTTTGGCCCATAAAGAGGGGAAAAGAATTTCCCTTCGAATTTGTCCCATAAAGAGAGAGAAAATAAATCCCACATGATTTTGGCCCATAAAGACAGAGAAAAGAATTTAACCTCAAAATGGTCACATGGCATGATAGAATAGAATTCCCATTCAATTTTGGCCCATTAGGTGAGGGGAAAGGATTTCCTTTCAATTTGGCCCGTTAAGAGGGAGAAGAGAATTTCCATTTGATTTTGTTCCATCAAGTGGGGGGAAAATAATCCCTAGTTGATTGTAGCCCATAAGTAGAGGAAAAGAATTCCCACTCAATTTTGGCCCATAAAGAGGGGGAAAAGAAATCACACTCGATTTTACCCATTAAGGGGAGAAATAAGAATTCTTACTCAATTTCGGCCCAAAAATGTGGGGGAAAAGAACTTCCCCCCTGATTTTGTCCCATAAAGAGAGGAAATATTTCCCACTCGATCTTGGCCCATAAAGAGGGAAAAAAGAATTCCCTTTCAATTTTGGTCCACAAAGTGGGGGGGAAATGATACCAACTCTATTTCTGCCCCAAAAAGAGGGAAAAATAATTCCAACTCGATCTTGGCCGATAAAGAGGTGGAAGAAAATGTCCCCTCAGTTTTGTCCCATTAAGTGTAGGCAAAATTTCTATTCGTTTTTGGCCCATAAAGTTGGGGAAAAGACTTTCCAATTGTTCTTAGCCAATAAAGTTGGGAGAAAGAATTTCTACTCGATATTTGCCCATGAATTTGGAGAAAAGAATTTCCCCTCAAATTTGTCCCATAAACCAATTTTGGCATAGAGGCAAAACAATATCCCCTCGATTTTGGCCCATAAAGAGGAACAAAAGAATTCCCACTCAATTTTGGCCAAAAAAAGTGGGGAAAAGAATTTCCACTTGATCCTTGCCCATCGAATTGGGGAAAAGAATTTCCCTCCAATTTTATCCCATAAAGAAGGAGAAAAGAATTCCCACCCGATTTTTTACCATAAAGTTGGAGAAAAGGATTTTCACTCTATTTTGGCCCATAAAGAGGAAGAATAGAATTCCCATTCGATTTACGGCCATGAAGTGGGGGGAAAGGATTTCCACTCGATTTTGGCTGATAAAGTGGAGGAGAGAAATTTTTACTCGACATTGGCACAAAGTTGGAAAAAAGAATTCCCCCCTCGATTTTATCCCATAAAGATGGATAAGAGATTTTCCCTCCATTTTTTCCAGAAAGAGGGAAAAAAGAATTCCCACCTATTTTTGCCCATAAAAGTAGGAGAAAAGAATTTCTATTCGATTTTTACACATAAAAATAAGAAAACAGAGTCTTCCCCCATCCTGGTTTTCCCATTCAAAGGTCGAAAAGAAGGAAAGAATTTTCCCACTATATTAGCCAATGAAACTATAACGAAAAATTCCCAAACGATCTTGACCCCAAAAAATGGGGAAAACAAGAGTTCCCGATTGGAAGTGTACAAATATTTCGTTTGATACTCTCATAAATTGAGAAAAAAGAGTTTGTCATCGATGCTGCCCCCAAAAGTGGAGAAAAGTGTTCCCCATCAATTCTTACCCCAAAAAAGAAAACGAAATTTCCTCTTGATACTGAACCATGATAGTTGCAAAAAAGATTCCCTTCGATTCTGATCCTTGGAAGTGGAGAAATAAACAATTCTGTCTTGATACTGACCATTGAAAGAAAAAGTTGATTTTGTCCCAATAGAGTGAAAAAAAATCCACTTTAATTTGACCCCTAAAATCGGAAAGAAAAGTCTCCCCTTGATGTTGAATCGTAACAGTCAAAAAATGTAAACCTATAGTATTAAGATATGTCAAGTGAAATTTATAGCAATAAAGCATATGAATGTAAAAATCTCCTATCATAATTGGTCAACTCACCAGGGAAAAACGTGAAAAAATGGAAAATACGGAGATATGGAAAAATTATTAATATTATTTAAATATCGAGATATTTAAGTACGCAATATATATGCAATTAAAGATAAAAGGAACTCTGTAAGAGCCCATTCCTACATAATTTTTACTCTCGCCGTTTTTTATGGGTTATATACACATAGAAACATTGATCAATATCATAGAAATTATATTAATTGATGGTTGCATTGATGGAGTTGGAGAAGCTAAGAGTATGAAAGCTTAACATATAGAGTTTGCATTGAAATTTCACCAGTTTGGGAAATATATGAAACGGTATATCTACTCATTTGAATGCATATGTAATATGATTTTAATGAATTTTTACCCCAGGAAAATCTTGTAGTGTTAACAATTGGCTTCAATACGCCGGTACACACCTCAGCAGTTACAGTATGATTTGATAATGGTATTTTTTGAAAAGTTTCCATTCTTTTTCGTTGTGCATTTTTACAAGACTCTTTGACACAATATCCAAGCGCTCTAGCAATGATGAGTACAAACGGTTTCTATATATTCTAAAATCTTTATCATTCACCAGCTTTTCACTTTCGTGTCTCCATGTGGTTTGCAAGAAATTGATATCCATCTGAGATGTTTTTCTCTGTTTGCAATGGCTAAATCTAGTCAAAGTCCCCATGATCATATTTTTTTCAGTTTCCTAATGCAGTTTTTAGTTTGGACATATTCTTGATTTAAATGCTGAAATGTCAGCATAATTCCCAGTGAACTACATTTTATCTTTAGGCAAATATTGATATGATAATCATATCAATCAGTTAGAGATTTGCATGTCCATATTATAGGTAATGCATGGCTATTGCATGAGATCAAGTGACAGAAAGTTCCTCCAAGTCTCGAATATCATGTTCTAATGTTTTACTCTATCAACAGCACACCAGTTATTTGGGCATGGCTCTCCTGTACATAGCTCGATAGGTTATCCGGATTCATTTGGTTTGTGTATTTACGTTGAAATTTACGATGTCGTCTATTTCATTACAAATGTTACTTTTACTGATTTCTAGTTGTTTCGTTAGGACCTTTTCAGAGACCGCTGATGTATCTATTCCGGTCATCACAATTTGCCCAACCATCAACAGATATTGGCCAATATATCTATCTATCTATCTATATATATATATATATATATATATATATTGGATAAGTCACATACAGCAGACACATTGCCCGATGATGAGATTTTCAAACTGAGACCGGGGATAGGATTCTTTGGTGGAACATTTCAAGCTTCATTGTGTTGCAGTGTCGAAATTTCTGTTCGATTGCAGATATAAACGTTCGAAGCTGCAAGTTACGGTTGGTGAACATACTTTTGGCGAACTCCCTGTACGTTGCATGTGCAGCTTGGATGTGATTGTTGATGTCTTTTCGTTCAAGATGTCGTCAAGAACGAACCAAGATGTGGTGTACTAGTCGATCTATGCCATCTTCTTGTCATTTATCCCAACATCAAAGACAAAGGATATTCTGATTGATCGAGGTTCACTAGGAATTTCCATTATACTGTGCATTTATTATTATGCCGTACCCCTTTTGACATCAATTAGGCTCTGGGGACCAAAGTGTTTCATGGCTAAGGGACCAATTTTCCCCAGGCCTGATACATCTATGACACTAAAAATTAAGGCGTCATCATAAGTGTATCAAATATACCTTCAACTTGTGTATCGAAGATACCTTTGCTCACAGTTGTGTATGTCTGGCTAATACTATTCGAGTCTTAGAAACCTGATCTGAATGGATCTCAAACAAGTTCAATAATCAAAGTCAAGGTTATCTAAAAATCACCTCACCAGTCTGCAACATCTACGCACCAGATTCTAAGTGCAAAAAAGCAGACAATAGCAATGGGACCAAAATGACTGGAAAACGCGTAGGCTTCAAATCTATCTATCTATCTATATATATATATATATATATATATATATATATATATATATATATATATATATATATATATATATATATATATATATATATATATATATATATATATATATATAGATAGATAGATAGATAGATAGATAGATAGATAGATAGATATAGATATAGATATATAGATATATAGATATATATATTACAGTTTCACTCTTTAAACTGCTCCTTTGTCGCTTTTATGAAACATGATTTATTTTGTTATGTAGGTTGGTAGGCGTGTATTTATCGATCCAATAGCTCACAAACGTACACAGGCACTCTTAAATTCTAACTCGTGATAAATATATGTGCGTTCTTGCATGTGTGGAGATGCGTCAAAATGTGCAGATTTTAACATTTTGCTGAAACTTTTTCTATGCAGCTAGTCCTTCATCTGAAACCGTTTCAGCACATGCCCAACCCCCATATTCACCACATTTCAACGCCTTTACTTGCTTCATATAATTCATAGAGGTAGGATAATATTTTGAATAAAATAAGTAACTTGTCATTGCGGTCAATAATTGGTCAACCGCAACTTCAAAATTTGACAATATCATGACAATACGGCAGGGCTAAATTCTCTTCATGGCATCACTGGCATTTTTTTTTTACAGGAAAGCATATAAAATAGGATTTTAAAAAACACATTCAGAAACATCTACATCCGGTCCAGTTGTATTATGGGGACATATTGGCTCGCTATCAAGTATTGTTGAATGGTTTAATTGATCATAAGATTGCTTTCTATGATTTGATTCATTCCAAATACTCATCAATTTAGACAGGAAAAAACTCAGAGAATGCATACATCAGCTAACGGGGTGCAATACCCAGGAATTCCAGGATCCTCCCCGAAATTTGATTACATCTTCCTTATCTCGTTGCCCATCCTCCTTCAACCGAAAAGAATATAAATTCATCAGACACTTATCCATCATGTGGGCATACATGACCAAATACATAAATGTAAGGACAATGAAAAAACTATCCCTCAATCCAACGACCCATTTTTCCACAGAATTCCATAGAAATTCATCGTTAAATTTCGGATATATCGTGTGACAGACAGTCAGACAGACGGCAAAATGGACATAAAGACAAAGAGGAAGACGTGAGGTAATAAATCAACCTCTCCAACTTTGTTAGCAGAGGCAGAAGAACATCTACATTTGTGTGAATATTGCAGTAAAGATTCCCAAACCCTACTAGTCAGACTAGAACAGTGTCCGTATCAAGAGTGCCTGTTTGGAACTGGTCAGACTTTATGGTGAAATTCTGCAATCACAAGAAATCCATCTATCTATCTATCTATCTATCTATCTATCTATCTATTTATCTATCAATCTAGCTAGCTATCCGTATAAATGTACATGCTATCTTTCAAATCTACTTATATAAAAGCTTTTCAATCTTCAAGTCTATCCGCCAATCGATCTATCGATTTTAGACCTTACCTGTCATATCAATTCCATGGCAGTTTTAAATACCAACCTGAAGGAAGCAAATATAGACACCTTCATACATCTATATGAGTAGATGAAGACACACATATACCAATAGAAACAGCTACGTCTACGTAGCCACCTTCTCATCTTCACTGGAAAAGAAGATGTACTTGAAAAATTCAGGTGCAGTAAGATGAGAAATAGAAAGAGAGTAAGCTAAGTAGAAAACTGAAGAGCATGGACGATAGACTGGGAAAGAGTGGGAAGGCAAAGGTGGACATAAAATGGCAGGTTGACTAAACGGAATGTCACGGACGAAGCCAAGCGTAAATGGAGAATTGAGTAGTGTTAAATTGGTACTGAAGGCGGGCTTTTTGAAAGACAGAAGAGGCCACAAAGGCGGACAGTGAGTGTGACGTTGAAATAAAGAAGGCGTCCTAGAAATGGGGTAAAAACAGACAGAAGAGGAGGTGTTTTGAAAGAGATATTTATAGAAAAAGTAGCACAAAAAAGGAGAGATAGGCAAAGAGGATGGGCTATACCTAAAGAATGAAATACAAAGTCAGTTCTGAATATGACAGAGGATAAAAAGTAAAATATAAAAGAAAATGGTAGGCATAAATAATGAAGTCATATAAAAGACACTGTAGCGGAAATATCGCTCAATGGAATCTCCTACTCGATTCGTTCTAAGCCAAATCTCACGACGATATTTTATCACATTATAAAGATATAGATGAATTGAGTATTCGTGGAGGTTTTTCAGAAGAAATTTTTGATTGAAAGAAAATGCTCATTACAAACATATTTTGAATATATCTTTTGAGTAATCGAAAAGTTAAACTGTAAGAGTTTTCATTTTAAGTTTGTATGTATGGGTATGCAAGTGCATATGTTTGTTTGTGCCTGTGTGTGTACCTATGTGTGTGCACGTGCGTATGTATATGCGTGGAGAAAGGCAGAATGGTAAAGCGGGAAAATTATACAGAAACATGATTGTGTAAGTAAAATAATGTCCTCAGGAGGACAAATCTCCAACTGGTAAAATTGCATGGTAACACTTATTCATAGATAGAGGTGTCTCAGCCACAGTGCACCGATATCCTAATATCCACTGATATCCACCAACGACCAATTGGTTGATAAATCAAATATGAATTTAATCAGGATACTAAATCAGCCCTAAAAAAGTAGAACATTCATATATGTGAGTGTGTGCGTGTGTATGTGTGTGTATGTGCGTGTGTGTGTGCACATGTGTGTGTGTACATGCATGTATGTGTGTGTGTGTAGCTATATATATATATATATATATATATATATATGTGTGTGTGTGTTTGAGAGTGTGTGTGTATGTATGTATATAACTTTGGATAGATAGATAATCACTAGATCATCGCAATCATTTGGAAAATATTAACACGCACCGATCCAGACTGACATTCACTTACGCGTGAACGAGGAAAAATGACCAGGACGTTAAAATGTTATCCCTGTCGTATTTACCAGGCATGTACTAAAGAAAAACTGCCTAAATACACACACACATGCACACACACACACACACACACACACACACACACATATATAAATATGTTTATTTGTGTGTATGTGTATGTGCATGAGTACGTTTGTACACTTTCATAAATGCATATATAATGACGTTTATGTGGATATATATATATATATATATATATATATGTGTGTGTGTGTGTGTGTGTGTGTGTGTGTGTGTGTATATACATATATATATATATATATATATATATATATATATATATAACTTCAGATAGACGGATAGATGATAAACACTCGATCATCAAAATGTCTGAATCAGTGGTCATCAACGTGTGTGTTATCATGCATGTTTTGGAAAGATGTATAATATGGATATAGGCAGATCTATATTAACACTATAAGTAATTGAATTATTTCGGCCACAAAATGAAATTGACATTCAAATTTTCATACTCTTAACTTACATTAGATTGTAGCCGCTTGAAAGAATCTACTGTGATATTATTAATGTATCAAATTGACCAGTCAGTACAAAATATATTGATTTCCTACAGATATATACTTTCAAAATCTGAAGGAGCCATCAGATTCATTTCATATATCTATGAATATCTAAAAACCTTAATTAAAAATATCATCTTAAGTCATGTATGACTGTCAAAGAGATATATTCTCTCAAGTCTGCTGATTTTGTGTGTTTGAAGTCACACATTATAGGTATACATTTTTATATCGATCGGTAATTTGTCGCTGCTGTTCGTTCATGCAGATTAAATGGTTTGTATTTTGTCTAAAGAAATTCAAAATTACACATTGACACACGATAATAATAATTCAAGACATATCCATGTATGTGTGAAAAAAGGATATTTTAGAATTGAAATAAAAATATATGATACTTAAAGAAAGCATGTTAAATATCAACCACACCCACGCTGATTATTTTCAATATCTTTCCCATAATATTGTTCTATGAACTTATCATGTTTCTTTTTCAGAATTGTTATACTTTCCACAAAATTAGAGAAAGATATTACATGAAAAAGAATTCCCAAAAGTAATAGCTTACGTTTTAAGATACTTTTTCATGTAATTTATCATTCATATTAGTATGCCTGCAAGACAAGGCAGGTTCATTCGTATATATATATATATATATATATATATATATATATATATATATATATATATATATATATAAGCATCACTATATATGCATTTATGAAAGTGTACACACGTACATACTCACTCATATACATATGCGTATATATAGTAGCTTTGTATATACATTTATATTGGTTATACATATATATATATATACATATAAATATACATATATATATATACATATATATATATATATATATATATATATATATATATATATATATATATATGTATATATATATATATATATACATATATACATATATATATATATATATATATATATATATATATATATATATATATATATATATATATATATATATATATGAGGACCCTCCATGCATTCTACGTCTGTTTTGCCTGCAAAAGAAAGACTGAATATTTGAGGAGAATTGCAAGCTGCAAATTGATAAATATGGATTCGATGCATAGAAGGGCTTTGAACATAAGGTTGTTGTTTTTGTTTTTGTAGGAGTCTTTTTCACAAAAGCAAGTTAAGTGTGCAACAAGCAGATATCCATCTCCTACTCTCTTGTCAACGGTGCAGACACACGTGCACAAATGGATTCATACAAGTAGAAACCTGAAAAAATTGAATGAACAGAGTTTCATTCCTAAGAAAATACCTGCATGTTTATATGTGAGTTTTATCACCGTGAAAACTACACATGAAAAGTTATATTCGAAATGCAGGGTACTCTTTCACAGTGGAGCATTCTTGGTACTAATGTATATAATCACACACATACACACCTGCAGATAAATGGATTGTACATCTAATGAAGCATCCTTAGAGTGAATGAGTTGGACACAAAGCAAATCTAAAGCTACCCCTTTTATGACACGCCCCAATCCCACCTCTTTATATTTAGAAAGTCGACTGGAAACACGTTGTTTGCACATATGCACATTGTCGATTTCGTATTCCATCACTTTTTAATCCTCAGGCTTCTTTTCCTCCCTTTATCTCTATCTCTATCAAAATGTTGTTTGCTTTCATTCTCTATCCTATTATCATACGATTGTTTTTTCTGCTTCGCTTGAAAATAAACATCTAAAGTCTTGAATATACACGGATTCCAGTGACCGACACTACCGGCAAACTCAATATCATTCGAAATCCTGGCAACCTCTTTATCTTACATATTTATTGACATCAGTATATATCCACAGATATGTATACAAAAATAAACACATGTGTCTGCATATTTGTGAATGTATGTACTTCGTATCGTTTCTCATCGACAGTGTCTAGTATTGTTCCATGAAAAAAAGGTAATTAAAAACACCACAAATGTAACAGCTCATGTCTTGGAATACATGAACAGTTACACATTAAAGACCTAATTGTGTGAGTGATTAGACTGGTGAAAACAGAAATGACTTGAAATCTTGAAAATGAAAAAAAAAAGAATTATATGGATTAATGGAGAAATACGCAACTAAAATGAAATATCAGAATGCAAAACAAGGAAGGAAGACAATGTCAAAGGAAGGCTGACTTTTTAAAAGAAAGAAAAAAATTGTAACAGACAGAATAAGAGGGAATACTGACTAGGACAGAAAGAGTGGAAAAGAAAAGAGAGTAGAAGACGATGGAGAGTTACATGAGAAATAGAGAAGTATATAAAATATAGAAAGGTCAAAATCCGAGGAAAATCAGAGTGAACAGATGAAAATGAGAGAATGTGCAACGAGGAAGAATCGAAAAAATGATGAAAAGGGGAAATGAAACAGAAATAAAAAAAAAATCAGTTTTTTGGTTTCTTTTTGTTGTTGTTGTTGTTTTTGAAAAGGAGAAAAAGCAAGTAATTTATCAAAACAGCTGAAGGAGAAGAAAATCAAGTAAATCTAACATATATTACGAATCACTGCAAATATGGTCAGCAGAAAGTAACATAGATTTTACATTATAAAGCGATATATGCTAACGACAGAAAAAATGAAGTAGTTATAAAAAGTGGAATAATGAAGATTTATCGGTAGAAAATTTGAAATGTGATAAGAAGAAAATTGTAACTTTGAAAAGATGTCGGAAACAGACGAAATTGCGACACAAGAAAAATCATTATTCAGTAGAAGCTGACAAGGTTTTGCGAAGGAAACAGATTTTTTAGATCGAAAACCAAGAAAATTACAAGAAGACGAACAAGAGAGAAGCAAAATGAAAGAGTGGGGACGTTGGAGAATGAAAGGAAGAGGAATCAAAAAGCAGAGAAATAAAAACTCTCTCCCTCTGACTTGCTACTTGTTGTCTCGACGCGTCAAAGTCAATTTTTTGTTCATTTTGGATTAATTAAAATAAGTGGAGTGGGTTTGGTGAATGGATGGCTGTACACCAATACCATTCACCTTTTTTCCACCTTTCTGAGATTTTTTCTTAGTTTTCCTTTATATTTTTGTTACCCTCTTTTTTTTGTTTATACATCCTTTTAATCAATTGCATTGCTTTCTTTTAGTCTTCCTTTTTTATCCTTTTTTCACACTTTTTTCTCCTCTGTTACTTATAGTTCTCTAAATGCAACCACTCAAAGTGATTTTTCTGTCATAGATTCAGCATTATATCTCAATATTTCTTTCACTTGCTTTACAATTTCTCATTCTATGTTTCCTTGCTTTGATTTTTTTCTTTTCTGCCTTCATAAATGTTCAGTTTTGTACATTTTCTTTACTGTTGTGTTTCGCCCTTTTGGGGTCATTTTAATTACTCTCTTCCTATCATTGCCTGCATGTGATTGCAAGGTAAAGCCTGATCATAAAAATCTTTTTCTGACATCATCACTAAAACTTTTCCTATAAAAAGCCAAAACATAGTATTTTTTTTTCTTTTCCAACTTAACTCCAACTGACCTTTTTGAGTTATAACTATATATTTCAATCTCACAATCTCTCTTCTTATGAGTACATCTTTTCTTATGGCCATAATTATCCCAACCTGAGGTCATATAGTTTTTACCAAATGTATCACCTTCTTTTCCATTCATTTCAGATAGATGCAATCATACAACGCCCTCCTTTTGTTATATCTAATACTGTGCCCATATCTCGTTCCACAATTGAGTCATAGCTTGTGTCCTTCCTTACATATCATTGGTGACAATACACAAACACACGCACAGACATATCTCTCTATTTATCTCTATCCCCCTCCCTCCCTCTCTCTCTCTCTCTCTCTCTCTCTCTCTCTCTCTCTCTCTCTTGCTCTCTCTCTCTCTAAATATATATGTATATATAATGCTCTTCCAAAATGGCATGGAGCTTTGGTAGATGAGGAAAGTATACAATAAATAAATGTATCGCTTAAATTCGACCACATTGATCGTCCGGTTCCGTGGAGTAGAGGGAAGATACCAGCCTCTGGGTCTGAAGCTAAGGTTTTGATCCGGCTTTGTGGTACTGGATGGGATAAGCGATAGTCTATAGCCACACTGAAGAGTAGTAATACAACAAAACAGCTGTCTCTGGATGACACAATAATATATATATATATATATATATATATATATATATATATAAAAGAATATATGCATATATACAATAATTAATGCTCCTCTATTTAGGGTTGAGTGCTCTTTAAGTGAGGTAACTCGTTCATTGTAAGCATTATGCAATGCTTTTTCATAGGAATACAGCACTCTGGTGGATGGGGGATTCAAGCAAAATAGAATATATCGCTTAAATTCAGCCTTACTGACCATCCAGTATCCTGCCTCGTGGTACTGGATCTTCATTTGCTGTCACACAATGTGACAAAAAGTCGAGGTTTAACGTGGGAAGAATAGGAACCATCTGTCCAAAAATGGCTCCAGCCAACGATACTTCAATTGCAAAGCGACCACAGAAGCTAAAACAACCTCCGCCACGAAAGCGTCCACTTTGGGACCTGCTCCTCTAAGTGCAATGGAGCAGTGCTGCCCCGGGGCACGGATCCCCTGCAGCTGGCCCCAGTAATAATAGGAGAGCCCAAAGACTAGTCAAAAGGCCTCCAATAGGCGTAGCAGTGCGCAGCCTCAGTAAAACCTCATTGGCTGACGCACTGCACTGGCGCACTCGGTCTAAACACCACCAACATGCTAAACGGGCTCTGTCGTGGAACAGATACGACACATTAAGCCATTAAATTGTGGTGCACGATGGATTGTTTATTTGCTGTGCCACTACAGTGAATGTGACACAAGGTCGAGGATAGTGGGAGGAATAGGATCCATCCATCCAAAAATGGCTCCAGCCGACGCGACTTTGGTTGCCAGAAATTGTGATGCGCGATGGAGTAAGGGATTGTCTATTGATACACTGACGAGTTGTAATAAATATATATATATATATATATATATATATATATATATATATATATATATATATATATATATATATGCATGTCTTTGGAGATTGATTTCCCTCCACATTCCAATAGTGTGTATGTGTATGAGTTTAGCTTGAAAGTTAAGCTGCCATCTGTAAACCAATGGTCATACAGAAAAAGCATTTTCGCCGAACCTCACTGATCGACACACTACTGTAGCCTTCTGTTCGACTATTTTAGGCTTGAACTACTATGTAACTTTTGCACCGCAGATTTGAGTATGGGTCTGCATATGTGCACCCTGAATAGAATAGAATTATGTTGTATGAATTAATACATATACAGCTATACGAACATTTGAATATATTCTCTAATTATGTATAATGTAAATATATCCATACTAACAAAACCAAGCATGCGTGTTATGGATAATACTTTTGTTCTCAAATATATACATATATTTATATATATATATATATATATATATATATATATGTATGGGGGTGACTTCATGCATCTCAATTCACGCTTACGACAGTACTTCCAACAAATATACATACGAATATGTTTGTGGAAGTAAACTCACACACACACACGTACACGCATATATATATATATATATATATATATATATATATATATATATATATATATATATATATATATATAAGGAATAAATAACTCTTACAAATATATATTTATCACTTTCACATACTGTAACACACATACAAGAAAACAAACATATAGGTGTAGACAAAGAGACAATCTCTCTCTCTCTCTCTCTCTCTATATATATATATATATATATATATATATGTGTGTGTGTGTGTGTGTGTGTGTGTGTGTACATATATATATATATATATATATATATATATATATATATATATGTATAAATATATATATATATACTTCACATCCATCCTTAAATATCTGCCGATGCAATATCATTGCTTTTTCGTTTTCCTCCTTGATCCCTTTTCTTTCAGCTCTTCCCGCTTTCTTTAGTTGCGGCTTTTATTCTCCCACGAATGCCCTGTTTTTATTATCCTTATGTCGCTCTACCTTATGTCACTAACATCCGGAGTTTGTCTTTGATATACGCTCGTTCACTTTCATCTCACTGTCTCTTTTGTTTCGTACCCTAATTACTTCCCGGAGTCGATTCACTCATTGTCTTTTACTTCTCCTTTCAGGTGTCTTCTTCATCTGTTCTTTTTTTTCCCGAATGTTTTGTCGCGAGGGATGTTTTAATTGCATCTGCCTGTCTGACTCGCGAACTGGTTGCTTTCATACTCACATCTGCCTGTTTGCCTATAGAAACCTGCATATGCTTTGCACGGTAAAAAGGATGAATTGTTACATCCACACACACACACACACACATACATATGTGTGTGTATGTGTGCGTGCGAAGTCCATCTGTTGACCTATGTATGATTTAGTCAGATAACCACAACCATTGAAATATTTTAAATTTGCAAAGGCCGATTTTGAGACTTCTTTAAATATGGTAAAT
>OY735221.1:22750125-22792625 GCA_963457665.1 Thysanoteuthis rhombus | reverse complement strand
GACTTTCTAAGTAACTTTATTTATCTATACATGTACTTTTCAGTAATATAATTGTCTGTTTTGAGAAACCAATACAGCAGATAATGACTGTTGATGAACAGTTTCAGAATTTGGCCGTAAAGTGCCATTTTTGTTTACGTTTTAAATGAAATCTGTGATCCTCGATATCACTGTGTTCACACATTGACTTGAAAACTTCCGTATGTCCTTCCGAGTCAAATGCATATTCATAATCTACAAAGATAAGAATGGTTCATCGTATTCTAGTGACTTTTAAATTGGTTAATTCATTGCTCACCGGTGGTTTATTGTTGAGTAGCCACTTTTGAAGCCTGCCTTTTCGAGTGATTGATTTGTAAAGTGTCTGCCCAGTGTGTGACTACTTTTCTGAATAGTTTATATATGTTACAGCAATAGGACGAAAGTTGTCGAGGTTAAATATTTTTTGTGGAGTAAGTTCACCATTCGTAAGCAGATGTTTTGGTACTTTTCTCTCTCGTATGCGCTGTGTGAATAGATGTGCAAGTCCTTTGTCAAAGATCTGTCCTATATTTTTTGCCAAAGTTTCCAAGAGCTTTTCCAAATTTCAAGTTCTGTAAAATGATCACCACTTGTCGTCTGTTATATCAGAATATTCAAACATGGTGTTTCCATGACGTTAAAAGCATCGGAAGAATTGCAAAACATGTTTATTGAACTCAATCGGGAATGTAAAAGTAAGTGCAAACATGGAAGATTTAAGGGGACTTTCTCAATGTGCTTATAACGTGAAGTACACAATGGTAGCCTAATACCTGTTGTGACACTCAAATGCGAAACATGGAAATTAAAAGTACAAAATTAGAACCAAAAGAGTAAGGTCGATATAACAAAGATTTTGGGGGTCGGGAAATCACCCTAAAACAGAGAGAGGACAAGAGGGAAGAACTTTGTACAAATTATTAAGCTGCGAAAATGGAGATGGGCACTTAGCAAGAAGAGACGAAAACAGACGGAACAAAAAATAACCGATTAGTGCCAATAGGAAAAGACCAAACACGAAATGAAGGGATGAGAAAGGTTTGCCGGTAATATATATATATATATATATATATATATATATATATATATATATGGATAGATAGATAGATAGATAGATAGATAGATAGATAGATAGATAGATAGATAGATAAATATAGATATAGATAGATATAGATAGATAGATATGTGTGTGTGTGTGTGTGTGTGTATGAAATCTAACCTGAATTGTCCTGTTAGTCTTTGTCCATCAACGTTCATTCTTGCTGAGAAATCTACCATCCCCATATATTAGTATAATTCAGCAGATGTTTGTCGAACTGACATTGCTAAATTGGAGAACGCAAGAGCCAAGGAAAGCTCATTATAGGGGTTACGAATGACACCCTTGAGAAAATACTAAAAGTTTCCAAGTTGGTCGTGGAATGTTCTCAATCTAAATTGGTCTGGACCAGAAGACTCAAATTTAAACTGTGATTAAGACTAGTACAAATGTTGTTTGGGAAAGGTACGAATCCGTCTCAAGATATGTGTAAAATAGCGTATGGTGAATGAGTGATACCAATTTTGGTTTCAGCTTGACGTCTATTCCTCATTTCGTAAAATTCGAAGAACTATCTGAGACAGATATACCTCAGATATTTATAACCCAGGCAATGGTGACTAATACCATAGGCTACTCAAATGTACTTCATTATTGAATACGATCGGACCTATAATATTTTTCTATTGACTTAGTATAACAATTGCTGTGGAACAATTACGATTAAAAAATCTTTATTAATTTGTTATTCAATTTCAAGATTTAGGATCAAAAACGTTAGAAATACCAAACAGACTACTGTCATCACTGTTGTTGCTGCTGTATAAACTATAAACATCGTTATGATGAAAAATATTTATTCAAACTTGATTTTCGAAAGATTCGCTTTGAAAATAAAAATATTCCAAAGTCTTGATCTATCCATAAATAACATTAAAACACTGTCATTTTCACGAACATTATACTGGTAACTAAATGAAAATAGATTCGTTTACTGAAGAGAGAATATCGATCTGATCAAGTTTTCTGTACGGAATTGCAAGTAAAGGACTATTACCGATCAACTCGAGACCTGCGTGTCCTGTCAGTATTTGAGTTCATAATTTTTAATTTTCATTAAAAAAATAACTGAAATTTTCTTCGTTATTGAATGTTAATATTCATATACAGAAGGGGTCAAACGTTGGAAAACATTATTTTTGAATTTATCCTATTTTCCACAAAGGAAGGTAACTTTTTTGATTAGGCAGAAAATGGCTGCTTCAGATATAGGACTTTTTCAGAATAGAAAAAATTCTTCGTACCAAAAAAGTACAGACACACACACACACACACACACACACACACACACACACACACACACACACACATATATATATATATATATATATATATATATATATATATATATATATATATATATATATATATATTGTGTTATATTACATAGAAACTTATTTATTCACACTATTAATGGATTACTCACCCGAGTTAGCGTAAATAGAATAAGCGAGGGAATCATTCTGTCGGATCATATAGATCCATTTCATATCCACACATGCACACACACGTGTGTGTGTATATATATACATATATATATATATATATATATAGATAGATAGATAGATAGATAGATAGATGTGTGTGTGCGTATATATATATATATATATATATATATATATATATATATATATATATATATATATATATATATACCTGTATGTGTGTGTGTGTGATTGCATTTTGATGAACTGATTTTTGCAACTTGTATTATATATGCTTGTATATAATTGTTCCAAGGAATAAAAGTGGAGGAGAACTTTCATTTTTCTAAGGAATAATGTGAAAAGAAAGTTATTTTGGGGGTTCAAAAATGAAGGGAACCCCAACCTTCAAAGGGTCAAAAAAGTCAAGAGAGAAAAAAAGGGGAACGACAGAATTCTTTTCAAGTCTGAAAGCTGTACTCTTTTATTTTCCACGGATTGAACACTTAATTCCGGGTAATGATTTCACTTTCTCTTATTTTCTCTTTCTCCTCTCAGTCTTCCTTCGAATCATTCCCTTTTTATCACTCTTCTCCATCTGTTTCTATCAATCACTCCTTTTTCTTCGCTTTTTCCCAGTCTGTTTCTTCCAATCACGCTATACTTTGATTTGCTTTTTCCCCACCGGCTTTCATGTCCTCATTTCACTATTCTATTCTCGCAATAATAATCCTAACAATAATAAGAATACTGTGTCGCTGCATCAGAATCATGGAAAAGACTCGTGCCGAACACACTCAGACAGGAAAGCCACCTTACAATATTCTTGTCATTCCCATCCCCCCTCCCATCACCTCCAAGTGTTCATTTCCCCATTTCTGGCCCATCATTTCCTGTGTGGGGCTTTTCTTTTCAACTTTCCCTCCCATGATTGATCACTATGAAAACAACAGTTGCCATAACCACCAACACAAATGCAAGTGCACATGCATTAATAAGGCTACGCTCGCCAGATAACAGTAAATTATATGTATCATATGTACCTACATATAATTTAATGCACGCTAACACTGATGCATTGAACGTGCATCCAATTATATACATACCAAAATATCTGTACCTATATCCATATACTTATATGCATTCATATACTTATATTTCTGTGTGTATGAAATGTAGCTTATTACGAGATATATATATATATATATATATATATATATATATATATATATATATATATATATATATATATATATATATATATATATATATATATGAGTGTGTGTGTGTGTGTGTGTGCTTATGTAGTAGTTACACACGTTTGAACAGATATAGATGCATACATTATCTTGTGTGTGTATATATATATATATATACATATATATATATATATATATATATATATATATATATATATATATATATATATATATGTATATATATATATATGTATGTATTAATAATTCCATACTTGACAATTGCAACAACACACATGAATAAGTTTTTAAACAGCTACATATACTCAGAATAAATGTGTTGCTTCTTTTAATTCCCCATCGTCATTTTCATGCATGCAAGCATGCATGAATTTGTTATTGTATCACTTTTATTCATCCATGCACAGGTGTACGACAACATACTTCTGCATACAAACTTCTTTGTTTATGGTTAGATGACTACCTTTTCAATCAAACTCACACACATACTTGGATATTTAAACCCAAAATTACGTTATAAGACACATAAGTCTGCTGTTGATGCATATGTGATTCATGTATGTGTTTGTGTATATACCTGAGCTTAACTATATAAATATATAAGGTGGAGTCTGACGTATATAGGCAAAAAATAATGCTGTGGCATATAGAGACAAACGGGAAAGATGTATGAATCGGATGATTGATAGATATCAATGGATATATAAGTATAAATATCTATAAAAATAACACAAGTTCAATACATCCCTGAAAATAAATTAAGCTTTTGTAATCATCTACGCAAATAACATGCAAACAAAAATCATATATCTTCTCATTTCTTTGTCTGCACCTCTCTGTCTCTCTATCTCTATCGCTGTCTGTCAGTCTGTCTGTCTGTCTGTCTCTCTCTCTCTCTCCACGTCTCGATCAAATGTATACGCTTACATACATTTACACGTGTATATGTGCATGAAGTATAGCAATAAAGATCGCAACTCGAATGGAAGTCTCTGCCCAGCCGTACCTTTTTCACATTGAGATACGTTTGGAAATACACATTTACTCGCTTATATCCCTGCTATTCAATCTTGTCATGGTTCAACACCCATGAAAACAACGTACTGACATGCACAAACACACTTAAGGGGGAACAGTAAAAGCAAGCATTTTTAGGTGTGCAATACTCATGCAAACCTGTGCAATCAGCCATAGTCATATATAGACATCAATAAAATAATGCAAATCCACTACACTTCAGAAAAGTTAACGCTAATGATGAAAGACAGCAACAAGAAATACATAAAATCTCAGATACAAACAGAATGTGCCTTACATTTTTCTGTTCATCTATTCTTACATTCTTCCGTTCTTCTATTCTTACATTCTTCCATTCTTCTATTCTTCTGTTCTTCCGTTCTCCTATTCTATGCTTTTCTATACTTTCTTTCCTCCCTTTTGATCTTCTGAAATGTTTGTTTACTTGTTATTTTCGGGACACTTTCTCTTTCATTTTTTTTTTCTATTAATATTTTTAACATTTCAATGTTTCTCTCTTTGCGTATTTCTTTTGTAGGAGTTGGTGCTAAAATATAAGGCAGTCTTTTCAGCAGAATAAAAAGAAAGAGGACAAATTTGACAAAACCTACGACAAAGAAAAAGGCGGGGTTTACAGATGAACATCAGAAACGCCGACATTAACAATAAACGTACACAGATAAACTGTACACGATCCGACTTTATACTTTCAACTGAGATGCCGCATAAAAGATAAATGCTGATATATATTCTTTCTGTGAAGGAAAACATCTTTAGGCTAGGATAGGCATTTTGTATGTATGTAATTTCACGCTTATTAATTATTGGGGAAAATTTCAAGTCCCTTAGTAATCCCTAGCTTTTGTAGTGGCTGATACTGTGATAAATATCATCTTTGCTATTTTTAGCACTTATTGAACATCTTTGTGATATTCAATCGAAGTCTATTCTTGCAATTGGCCGATTTCGACCAAAGCCAATCAAAGTGATCCCCCTAGAAGCCGTCAGTCTTCGATATATAGCTTCTACACGTACATATATACATACATATATGCATACTGTACCATCGCCTCATGGACAATTTATAATCATATTGCGCTTGGAGTTAAAGGTTGGAAAACAGAAAAATATAAAGAAATATAAAAACCAGGAGAGTGAAATATTTTTTAAAAGTTTATTCAAATGCTGAAAACAAAACTCCAATTATCATTTGCCTTTTGCTTGACATGATCTAATGATTTCTATAGACATAAATTACGTGCATAGATCAAGTATATCGATGCTGTCATTTGTTAATGGCAATAAAGGAGGATAGAGCAATAAGAAGATGACCCAACAAACAATGGTAGACGTTATTTTCATCAATATCAACCTCCCAAATTTCACTTTACATTCCACAAACGTATAGCAGCTGCAGCTGGGAGAGTTGAAAAGAAAGAATAACGTTTCATTGCGTTAAAGAATTGCAATTTGATTAAAGAAATACCCTTCCCTAAAGCAGGCAAAAATAAAAAAAACTGACAACTTTTTTCGAAAGGAAAATAAAAGGCCAAGAAAATATCGAAACTGCCCACCGACACGAAGGGACGCCAGCCAGCAGATAGACACACAGATAGACGGTCACGGATCTACAAAAGACGAACAGTTTTACTTATCGACTTCCCGGTAAGTAGCCTCAAAACAATGACAAATGAAATCAAACTTTAAAAATGGAAGGGGAAAAATATCCTCAAACTGAAAGTAGAAGATACTAAAAACGCTTTTCGGAGTTGTCTACTCTTGTTTACTCAGGTCACATGGTACATCCTGATAATTTTTTTTTTTTTTACACAACAGAACCAACACACTTTTTTTCATTTAACTTTTTTTTTTCGGTGGGGTGAATAGTTCCAGCAAATTCGAATAAATATTTCCTCGTTATAAATCTACACATTTGATATTCAAGCAGAAAAACATTATATATCCGTCGTATCAAAAATATATTCGATTATTAGTAATGTTGAAAA
This sequence comes from Thysanoteuthis rhombus, assembly GCA_963457665.1. Lineage (NCBI taxonomy): Eukaryota > Metazoa > Mollusca > Cephalopoda > Oegopsida > Thysanoteuthidae > Thysanoteuthis > Thysanoteuthis major. The sequence continues at coordinate 22,785,841 of OY735221.1, read as the reverse complement.
CCAGAAATGTAACTATATTGTTTATTTCCTTTAAATATTTTGCGTTGTTATTTTTAGATTTTTGTAGCTGTTGTACATTGTTCCTTATCAGTTGTATGGAACAATTTGCTAATAGTATGTAAATTGCAGTTTTACCCATTTGAGGACCACAAAAATGTGAAGCAATACACACACACACACACACATATATATATATATATATATATATATATATATATATATATATATATATATATATATATATATATATATATATATATGCTGTGGGTGTGTGTGCATGTATTAATATGGCTGCGCATGTAATTGTAATGCATATGAACAAAACTGAAAAATATGTATACATATACAGGGGAATCAAAATCAAAATCTCCCTATATGTCGAAGTATGTGCGTGAATATCTATGTTAAGCAATACGTATATTTGTGTTAGTAATCAGCTTTTCAATATTGATATTCGATTTATTCTCCTCATAGAGTCAAAAAAACTTTAAACATTTTTTCTTTCAACTAATACTTTCTCGTTCACATAACCGTCGCCATATCTTCATATTTTTACTCCCAAAATCTGCAATTTGCATTCTGATTTTGTAAGGACTTTGAAGTATATATATATACATATAAATTTATGTGTGTGTGTGTGTATGTGTGTTTGTGTATGTGTGTGCTCGTGCATTTTTCTATTTACATTGTCAAGGTCCGATTTCACATTCATGATGTAACAACAAATACACTTTCAATATAATGTAACAGAATTTACAATCATTATGTCAGATCATATATCCATTCGTTATCAAAACAATCGTCAAGTAGGACGCAACAAAACGAGCATATGCAAGGCCATAAATAAACGAAATGAGTATTGGGAGTTTAACAGTTATTCGAGCCTTTGCATGTATGTATGTATATACATATATATATATATATATATATATATATATATATATATATATATATATATGTGTGTGTGTATATGTGTGTGTGTATATGTGTGTGTGTATATATATATGAATATATATACGTATACATATAACTTTCATTTTAGAAATATTTAGAAACATGAATCTCAAAACAAAAGGATATATGACATGTTAGAAGTAGTTGGTGTTGTTACCATATATATATGCAGAAGATAGATAGATAAATAGATAGATAGATAGATAGAGCCTGGTAACAACTATATATATATATATATATATATGTACATATATATATATATATTATGTATATATATATATATATATATATATATATATATATATATATATATATATATATATATATATATATATATATATATATATATATATATGCGTGTGTGGGGGGGTGCACGTGTGTGTGTGTGTAAGGGATGAAATGAGTAAAAGATGTTTGTTAGACATTTGCCTACTGTCAGTGCCTCGTGGAACAATCAATTAGCGCATACCTAGGCTACAAAAGTATTCCCATTGAAGTGGATATCACACAAAGATATCATACGTGGTCCTTTTCATAATGCAAAACATAAAACATATCATTAGTATTGGTTGTGATTGAAAAATATACTGTAAGAGAAATAACATTGAATATTTATTTCGTATCGTGTAATGATGCAGTGTGTACCTATATCGAATTACCGATGCTTTTCTATGATTCGTTATAATATATTTTCCAAAATCGTTCCAACAGATAACGAAACAAATATTAATTTTTAACAACGTCATATACTATACAAAATTCTTTGAGATGTAACAACTTGAAATAATCAATATACAATGTACTATCATCAATTATTATCTAATCAAATGTCAAGTTTTTCTTTTGTATTTCAAAAATGAAGTCTGCCTCACAATTGTCATTAATGATATAACGAAAGTTATAGATTTTGACGATAAATTTTACAAATAATTAACTTTGTCGCTGTATAATTTCTGCAAAGTTTGTTGGTGTGTTCGAAACACGTGATTGTATTTCTAAAGTAATGATAAGTGTATATTTTGTAGTAACGTTTTATTCCACCAGTCCGTAAAGTTGCAACAGAATTAGAGACTCCATAATTTTGTTTTTGATTTCCATTCTTAAGATTCATCCAAACATCTCAGTAGATTGAACTACTAACAAAATCTTGCAAAATGCATTTTTTTTTTAACTTCTTTTTTAACTTATAATTTAGAGTTGGTAATATTTTGTTACAACATAGTTTATCAATCGTCAAAACTATTTAGACATACTTTATTTGCATACAGTTATTTGAAATTGAAAAAAGAAAATCATTTTTTTTTAAATTGAACATTTACTTTTTTGATTATTCAACTATAGAGCAAAACATCAGTATTGAGTTATTTTTCTTTGTTCTATTCAAAATTACGTTTTCAAAGTATTTTCATTCAAACAACACTTATTATAGGACAATGTCTTTATCTAAACACATTTTAGTATTTATTCATGATTTCTGTTATTTATTTTTACCTTAATAACATGATATTTTAATCGACAGTCGGATATTGCCGTATGATTTGAGTATTTCATAAATATCAGGTTGCATAAAAATATGTAATGTAAGCAGTTCATTGTTGAGAAAAGTTTCAAGAGGAGTACTGTATTATTTGTCAACATCGTTTCTGACAATTTTGGAAATCTTGCGTAGCATCAAATCATGATTTTTAAAAATCAGATCACGAAAAGCATTGAATACGAAAGTTACTTATAAAATTCTGAACAATGATTAAGAACAATATCAAAGCTAAAATGACATTTTATCTTCTAAATAAAGCTATCAATCTAACTCTTGATACTTCCTAATGATGGACTGTAACGTTTTTTGAGATATATGGGATAACTGATTAAATCATCTTCACAATCATTGAATTTATACCACAGTAATTTTTCGACATCGCCTTAAATCAAATCCCGAATGTTTGAGCAATTTTAGCATTCACAATTTCAAATTTTGTTATTTGCATTACGATTGATTCGCAAAAACAAAATAATAAACACAATACAGCAAACAATTTCTGTACTTTTATTCTAAGTTTTTTTGTAATTTAGAATCATCCGTCTTGTGTCTGGTTTTTATTGGTGTCAAGGAGACAGTAGCTAAAAACTGAAAAAAATATTCCTAATTGATTAATAATTGTTATTCTTACCGACATCATCGATTTTATACTATAAGATTATAACTATTATGATATCACAATATTTCATAAATTGTCTTTGAGAAAATTAGTATTGACGCTTCGTAAAACACCAAGGGTTTAACTTATCATATGTTATAGTATGATTGCTTTCAAAATTTGCTGCAAGACATAAATTGCTAGTAGTTTGTACATGCTCATGTTCTTATTGTGAAAGAAAATCATGATAAAACATCAAAATTATGTTCGTCCAAAAGCTTTGAGTGATTTGCAATTTCATTTCACACTATGTTACAATAGTTGACCATAACACGACTTGAATATATCTACTATTGTGGTACGATTAATTTGTCCCTGGATTTTATTTCATTGATTTGAACTCTTTTGCATTCTGACACTTAAAACTCCAAACTATTAAAACGAACAGCTTTATACGCAGATATTGTAACTGAAGTAATGTGCCTTAATTCAGACAGCTTTCAGTAAACTGATAGAAAAAATTGATCCCAAGTATAGACGAAACGTTATCAAAATCCAAGGCATACCATATGAGCCAACAACAATTATTTGTTTTCAAATCCATGTGCATTCTCGAATCAAATGACTTGACAGATTCCGATACTTTTTTATCAGCGAGGATTAGGAATTAAAGATAATACAAAATTTGGATGAGAAAGAATTTTATCGGAAGAAAATTTCTTCCGGGCTCATTCAATGATTAACAATGATAGGGCTAAGTATTGATTACAATATTTTAATATCCATGTGGTTATCAATGATTATATTTCTTGTTTATATCTGGGAGATTGCTGCTTGAGTAGAAACAATTATAATTTCCGGATTCCAATATTTCAAAATATGAAATGGTGCTTTGACTTGTTGCTTGAAGCAATATGTATGCATCTATTTATCACGGGGAATAAGTTTTATCACTTAATATTCTTCTCGTCATTTTCAGAGACATCTCAAGCTAAGGTATATCAATTATTGAGGGATCAGTTACTTCATAAGCATAGAAAAATGATTGCCATTCCATGTACAGATACCAAAAAAATTTCTAAAATCTAATCGATGTGAATCATCTTTCTATTTGTATAATTAAATTTAGACATATGCTAAGGATATATATACAAAAATGTTATCTCTGGTTTATATACGTAGTTATGAACAAAAATTAAACTCAACGAATTTAGCGTCACAAAGCTACAAACAATTGTGTATACTGACATTGACACCAAAAATCAAGATAAAACCCTCATTGAAATAGATACAAGTGTACAGAAAAAACAAATGATAATTTCGATTTGCTTAGTAAGAGTATGTAAACCAAAAAAGCTTACGATACGATCTCGATAGCCGTTCTAAGCTGCCTTACTTTGAAATAGCAAAGGTTACTTTTTGTTCAGCCCCTAAATTTTTTTATGCTTCTGAAATCACGGAATTCTTAAGTCTAACACCATCTCAAAAGAATTATAGAGATTTTAAAAATGTATTATTATTATTATTATTATTATTATTATTATTATTATTATTATCATTATTATTATTATTATTATTATTATTATTATTATTATTATTATTTGGAATCTCACACCAGTTGCCTGGTGGTAACTGCTGGAGTTTGAGTTGCAGCAAGTCTCCTCAAGTCTCCAGCCCTCCTCTCCTAGTACTTCTTGGTCGCAGTAATTCTGTGATTTACAGTTTCACACCGGTTGCCCAGTGGTTATCGCTGAAGGCTGAGTGACAATGTCTCCTCAGGTCTTCAGCTAACGTCTCCTCTCTCTTTCACATATCATGACAGAGCTACAATTCGTTGCACTACTTATATCTCTAGCACCTTCCTCAGTATCCGTGCAGTACCCAGTAGTGCTGTGGTCTGTACGGTCTCTATCCTTCCCCTAATCCTGATCTCCTCCAGTCTCACCCTCAGCGTTTTGGGGACAGTTCCTAGTGCTCCCACTATGACCGGTACTACCCTGGTTTTCATGTTCCACATCTTCCTTAACTCTCTTGATAGGTCCTGGTATTTTTCCCTTTTTCAGCTCCCCCCTTCTTTTTTACTCGATGGTCTGCAGGCACAGCAACATCTACTATTTGGCAGGCCTTCCTTTTTTTGTCTACTATTACTGTCCGGTCTTCTTGCCTGGATGAGGTGGTCTGTTTGGATGTCAAAGTCCCACAGTAGTTTGTGGTTGTCATTCTCCAAAACTGCCTCTGGCTTGTGCTCATATCACTTTTCCACATGGCTGAATCCCATTTGTTTGCTTAGTTCCCAGTGTATCATTGTTGCTACTCTATCGTGTCTATGCTTATACTCCTTCTGGGCGAGTTGACTACATTCACTAGTTATGTGGTTTACTGTCTCATCTCTTTAAACCGCACATGCAGCATTTGCTGTTTGTCTGTGTTCTCTCGATTTTGATTTTTATGTAGTTTGTCCTTATGCTTTTGTTTTGGGCTGCCATGATGAGCGATTCTGTTTCTCTCTTAAGGTTCCCTTTTCGTAACCACGCCCATGATTTCTCGTCTGCTACTTCTTGTATCTGTCTTTTAAACTCGCCGTACAATTTTTTCTCTTCCCATCTCTCTTTTCTTGTTTGCTGTACTGTTCCATTGTTTTCTACTTTATTGTTTGTTGCACTATCTCTCGCGCTGTTTATGATTTCTTCACTATTTGTTTGCACATACCTTTCTAGGACTACTTTAGCTCTCTGGACACAATCTTCTACACTGATGAGCCCCCTGCCACCTTCTTTTCTTTTAACGTATAGTCTTTCTGTATCATCTCTACGGATGCAATGCTTTATGCATTGTCATAAGTTTCCTTGTTCGCCTATCCATTGATTGGAGCTCTTCCTTTGTCCATCCTAGGAATGGTCCTGTATACCTAACTACTGACACAGCCCAGGTGTTCATGCCTTTTATCAGATTTCTGCTGTTTAATTTGGTCTCTAATATTTTCCTTATCCTTCTTAGGTATTCTCTCTTTATTTTCTCCTTCACCTCTTCCCGTTTTATCGTGTCACATTCAAGGACACCTAGGTATTTGTATCAGTCTTGTGCAGTCAATGCCCTAATCTTGCTGTTGTCCAGGTGTTCAATTCCTTCAGTCATTGAAAGCCTTCCTTTGTGCATCACCATGATTGCGAATTTTTCTATTCCAAACTCCATTCCGATGTCCTCACTATATTCCCTTACTTCGTTGAACAGAGTCTCAAGCTCTCCCCTGTTTTTTTGCGAACAATTTTATATCGTCCATGTACATTAGGTGGTTGACCTTTCCTTTTGTTTTAGAGGAATGGTATCCTTTGCTGTTTTTCAGGATTCTGTTGAGCGGTATCATTGTTAGAACAAATAATAGTGGGGACAACGAGTCTCCTTGGAAGATTCCCCTTTTTATCCCTACCTCTGCTAGTTTGTCCCCTACGGCTGTCAAGTCTACTGTCCAGTCTTCCATTGAATTACCAATGAATTTACCCACCGGTTCGCTAATTTTGAACATTCTAAGGCATTCGAGTATCCAGCTATGCGGAATCATATCGTACGCTTTTTTGTAATCTATCCACACCATTGCGATATTCTTTCTCCTTTCCCTTACTTCTCTTAAGATCATCTGGTCTATGTAGAGTAAATCGTTTGCCCCTTTGGTTCCTATCCTACAACTTTTCTGTTCTTCTGGTAGTAGTCCTCCTCTATCCATTGACATGTATATTCTCTCTGCTATTTGCCCGGTCAGGATTTTCCACATAAGTGGTCGGCAAGTGATTGGTCTATAGTTGCTTGCTATGTTCCCCCTTTTCTGGGTCTTTTTGGATGAGGGTGGTTCTGCCTTTGGTCATCGATTCTGGTGCCTTGCCTTCGTTTAGACAATTTTGGAGTTGGTGGGTGAGTCTGCCGTGAAATGTGGTGAATTTCTTGAACCAATACCCATGGATCCCGTCGGGACCCGGTGCTTTCCAGTTGGCTACTTTCCTAAGAGTATGTTTCAATGTGGTTTCATTCAGTAATATTGGTTCTCCCTTGTCTATATCTTCTAGTTCTTTTCTCATGTTTCCTAACCATTGCGGTGTTATGTTGTGTCTTTTTGGGTGCCCCCATATGCTATTCCAATAGTTCTTGGCCTCTGTGGCATCTAGTTTTATGTCCTGCCTTCTTTCTTCGATTAAATCTTGGTAAAACTTTTTCTCATTGTTTTGGAATGTGCGGTTTTGTGTGTATTGGGCCGTTCTTAGTCTGTATCTTTTCAGTCTTGCCTCTTTGGCTAATCTCTTCTGATCATGTGGTTCACAGTCTTATCTCTTCCCCCACGGAGGCAACATTTACTGTTTGTGTTCTGTCGATTTTTGTTTTAATGCAGTTTGTTCTGTTGCATGTGCCTTGATGAGCAATTTTGTTCCTCTCAAGTTTAGTTTTCGTAACCATATCCATGGTCCCTCGTCTGCCACATCCTGTACCTGTCTCTTAAATTCACCCTAGAGTTTATGTTCTCATTTTTTTCCTTGTTTACTATGTTGTTCCATTATTTTGTAATTTCTGTAATCTGTTGCGCTGCTTCGGACACTCTTTATGATGTCTTCACTGTTTGCTTACACATACTTTTATAGACCTGCTTTGGCCCTCTGGATACAGTTCTCTATGCTGTTGAGTCTTATGCCACCTTCTTTTTCATCACGTAAGTCTATCCGAGTCATATCTGGGGTGTAAGGCTTTTGCACTGTCATATGCTCCTTGGTTGCCGATCCATTGACTGGAGTTTTTCCTTTGTCCATCCAAGAAATGGTTCTTTGTATCTTACTACCGATACAATCCATGTGTTCATTCCTTTTATGAGATTCCCACCGTTTAATTTGGTCTTTAATATTTTCTTTATCCTCCTAAGGTGTTTCTTCTTATTTTCTCCTTAATTTCTTCCCGTTTTATAGTGTAACATTCAAAAACTCCCAGGTATTAGAGTCGGTCTTGTGTGGTCAGTGCCCTGATCATCCTGCTGTCTGGGAGTTCGATTCCTTCTTCTGCTGCGAGCCTTCCTTTGTGCATTACTACTATTGCACACTTCTATTTTCCAAACTCCATCCCAATGTCATCACTGAATTCTTTTTCTTTGTTTAACAGGGTCTCAAGCTCTCCCATGTTTTATGTCATCCATATACATTAGGTGGTGGACTTTTCCCTTTGCTTTAGAAAATTATTATCTTTAGATGGTTTCCAGGATTCTGTTGAGTGGTGTTATTATTATTATTATTATTATTAAAGGGTCAGAGATTCAATCACATGGTAAGCAAATGCAGCAAATCAACAGCAGAAATACTAGATCAAGCATGACTGGGTGCTGAGAGTTATCCATTGGGAACAGTGGAAGCTATTATACCATACCAACTAGCATTATATACACAAAAAAGGCCGTCATATGGGATTTAGTGATCCAAATGGATCGGCAAATCGAGGTGAGAAGACCATTTTATATGGTGGAAATCGCTGTTTCGGCAGATGAAGGAGTGAAGCTGTTAGAAAATGAAGATAGATATATATATATATATATATATATATATATATATATATATATATATATATATATATATATATATATATATATATATATATATATATTGACCTTGGCAATGAACTGGACAATTACATAACATGGAGGTGATAATAGAATTAATTGAGATAACAGCCTTTGGAACAGTTTTAAAGAGCCTAGCGATGAGGTTGGTGGAACTTGAAAATCGGGAAAGAGCCACGATCATCCAGACGACATCACGACTGAAATCGGTTGGAATACTCAGCAGAGTCCTGGAGTATTGATGAAACTTGCTGTCACTTGATCATTTCAAGTTAGCCCACCGAATAATAAACCGGTTTAAAACGTTATGATATTGGGCAACAAAATAATGAAGGGAAATAGTTAAGCTATATGTAAAAGATTTAAAGTGAAAATCTTATTAGAGTGAAAACCTTCCTGATGCTCATGTGTACATGTACTTACGCTGTACACAATTCTTCTTTTTTTTCTTTTTTTTTTTTTTTGTAAAATTATCTCAGTCCACTCATATGAACGGATTTACATTCATTTACGTATCTTCACATACAAAATAGTGTACTTGAAAAAAACATTTACAGAAACATAATCCTAGTTTCCTCTAAGCTGAGTGCGGGGGCTAACAAAAACCTCTTGGATAAGACGACTCAAATTAGGCCTACAATGAGCTCAATTTTGGCATTTAATAGCCTATGTGCTTGCGAAGATATCGATCATTTGATTTCAGGTACCTGGAAAAATCTTGAGAAAATTAAAAGTATACAAACATGACAATTTCTAGTGATTTAAACCTAGGAAAAACTCATTAAAATCATGTTTTCATTAGGAATAATGTATTTATGAAGTCATTCTTCATAAATTTCAGACTTGCTAAAGTAGCTCTTTTAATCTCCAGCTTTTAAGTCATTAGTGCGACTCAATACTTGAATTAACCTACAAGGCCATATTGGTGTATTCGTTATAAGTATATTCTTATTCATAAAACAATCTCAGCATAAATGTTCGACACTATCAAATTTATATATAAACAACAATTAAGAAAAAATACGATACTCATTCTTGGAGAAAGCCTTCCACCGATTTTACTCAGTATCACAGAAAACAAACTTTATCAGACAGCGCAGCGGTAGACAAATATTTGATGCTACTTTCACGATATGATGAAATATTTACATTCAAGGCTAAAGGTTCGGATGAAAAGCTGTAATTTTCAAAATCATTTAGGTTTTGAAATTTGATTTCAGAAAACATATTCACAAGTTGAATAGCTAAACAATGTCTGAAAGGGGAAATCCGAACATAAATTGTTCTGTTGCTACAATTTGCAAAACATGAAAATGAAAAATATGTATAACTATTTTTATGAAATACTGATATTTGGTTTGCTTTTCATTGAATAGTTGGGGTTTTCTGGTTTCTTAGAGTGCATCTTATATGCTAACCTCTTCAAATATATAATTTATGTGTGATGACAACTCTGGGGATTTGATTTTGTTCCTTTCCAGACAGCTGGATAGATATTACTTTGAAGTGTACTTTGAGTCGTTGTCTTGTTAGAAGACCAGATATTGGTCCAATATTCCCAGATGCTCTGAGTTTTCACATAATCTAATGTTTTCATTATTGTCTCAACTTACTGAAGGCAACCAGGATAATTGGAAGCTCTATGATTTACTGTAAAATCATAATTTCTTACTTGAAGGCTTCCCAGAATATCTACCTCTGATCATTATACCCAAAGGAGTTAAATCTAGTTTCGTCCAACAATAGCAAACATTTTTGAAATTTTTAGCCCATGTCAAAACATCTCCCAAAGCATGATTTTAAAGTCTATCGCTTCTTCAAGAAGCATTTTTACTTTCCACATTTGAAAAATGATTACTCTAAAACTGCAGAATACTAACCCTTTCTTGACCAGCCACATTCATTTCCCTCCCTAAAACAATATCTACAAAAAATACATCAACTTGTTTAGATAGCCGACTTATATTTAGAAAAAAATCCCTCTAATATACAGTAATCCCAGAATTTCTATATTTTTCACCATTTCCATCAAACCAACTTTTGTTCCCAAAGCTCAAAAAAAAAACCCAGGACAGCTAAAAGTTTTTAAGGCTATTGCATCCTTATATGAAACTAATTGGGATATTCTGAGGAGATGAATTTTTTTCTTTTTCGATATTCCCAATAACATTCTATCGGATATGCATCCGTCCTTATTATATATATATATATATATATATATATATATATATATATATATATATATAGATATATATATATATCGCCTTCATAAAGCACTCTTTCAGATCTAGAATTATGCCGTTTACCAGGGTAGAAATTCATGGTGGCAACGATGCATTGAGAATCCGGCAGTAATTCTCACTCAGCTTTTGTTCATACAAATGATGAAACTGATTGTCCTGGATAGTACATAGGAACCAAATGTCTCTGAGATCGATTGCAAAACTAAGCAGCTTTCAACCTATTCAACGAGTGCCTTCGACTTGAAAGGAGTTTACCATCTGCAAAAGCATTTTACATTATGAATTGGCGAAACGAATAATGTGCGCTTAAATTTGGATGATGATGGCATCTGCTCAAAAAATATTTCATGTCTTAATATGATGCAAAAGTTCCAAACGTTTTGACAAAATCTAGCATTCATAAATATTCATACCATCGATCAGTTATCCAATTATTATTGTTGATATGCCTGTATTCAGGTTATTCCTACATTACACCGTTCAATATTTATTCGGCTTTCAATTTGGTGATTTCTTTGCCACATGTAGAAAACCTGCTCATCCTGGCTCCATCATCTTCAGTGCCGTATTTGGAACATAGGAATAAAATTTGCTTGCGACGTATACACTGGCAACTTCTTTGTTTTGATTAGAGATATCTTTGGTTTTAAAAAATCTATGGAATAAAAGGAGTCAATGTAATTACATCAATGATTCAATTAGGAGAACAATAATCAATTCTGATTATTAGAAATCAACAGATGCTCACATTTCAAATAAGTTAAGACGCTGCACATTCAAAAACGCCATGTACAGCTGTTGACCCTATAACTAATGATAAGGTCACCGATAATATATTCTTGTTGGAATGTGTGGCAAGGTACATCTCATTTATTTTCCTTCCGTGATGGTTGTCGTCTTCAGTGCAAATTTACTGCAACGAATGCTCTTTGGGTTTTAATATCCCCTCTGATGTCCCGGTAGTATGCGTATATACTTTCATACACATGCATTTTTTACTGAATACTGATTAATGTTCACTGCCTGATTAAAGGAATTGACAAGGAACGAAATTGTGTTGCATTATATATCTATAAATAAATACTTACTTAATGATTGAGTCACAGACTAATTGATTTAGTATGTATCAATGTGTGTGCGTATGTTTCCCCTCGAAACATTGGTTTGAAAGAAGGATCTTTTCGAGACATCTTTCAACAACTAACTGACACATGTTAGTACGTGATTGATTTTTACAAGTATTTTTATTTTTATCAATCGATTAACGTTGTTTGATATTTTAATTGTGTTTTTTACACAAATCATGGAATTGAAATGCCTTTTAAAAAATTTGATGAAGTTTTACTAAAAAAACATAAACTTTTTGCAGGATCTTTCTCAACTCTTCTATTTTCATGCATTTATTGAGCAATAGGTAACTGCACCTAATTATATTTTTTCATTCTTCTTTCCAATAACTGATATACATACACACACACACACACACACACACACACATATATATATATATATATATATATATATATATATATATATATATATATAAGATTTTTTTACTTTGTGCATTGTTCTCATCCTATTGCTTGTAATTATTTTATGGAAGAAGACCTATTCAAATTATGAATAACTCACCGATTTTTTGCAATTGTAGCCATATTGTAATTTATAGCAGAAAAACAAAAATAAGACAAATGTGGGCTGAAATATTATACTGATACGAAATTTGAACAATTCTTGAGTATCATTTTTTTCATTTCATTATTTTAGTATTACTAATGTGTTTATATCTAATGAAAACACGCTAAACTGTACTATCCAAACTAGCTTTTAGGAATTTTTTGCTCTGTATAATAATGTCTACTGTTTTCTTTTAAATTCAAAAGACAATAGCCAGTTGGTTATTTCACTGTTTAAACTTCCGTCTAAAGAAATTTCACCTAATTTTCTCCAATGACATTCTAGTTTTTGTTGTTGTCTGGGTACAACGAGGTAATGCTCTGAGACAGAAACAAAGAAATTTTATTTGTTATCATAATGAAAGAAATCAATTGATTTTATGGGATTCATGATTATGTGTGGTAATACCACCGCAAAATGTATATTTTTGACGCTGTGCGGACATTGTTGATCCTTCCAGGGAAGTCAAACACAGATCATATTGTTAAAGATAATTGTACAGCACTAATATTATGGGATAAATAACTTTCTGCGTGATATCGTATCCTTTAATCGACTAATTATACACCCCAGATGACACATTTTTCTACGAAGAAAGGTTCCTGGAAATATCAGTAAATAGTTCGAATGATATATGAAATAATGAAACCATTTTATTTCAAAACTTCAAATGACTAGTTTGAATTTTAAAAATCATAGTTTCATTGGGAAGCTGAAAGAATGAAAGTAAGGAAAATCCAATCGGCCACTGACTTCGAAACTGAACGCCTATTTTCCACAGACTTACAGATGCTTAGATGAAAATTGAAACTTATCTTTGCTTCTAAATGTTTTTTGTGTTTTTTTCTGTACAGTTTTAGTGACAGTAATTTTTGCCGAAAAGAAAAACAAAATATTTATATACTCCGTAACGAAAATTTTCTATGCTATCTACCGTCATCTTTATCGTTGCCGTTACTTTTTATTGCAAATAATCATTTAAGAAGAAGGTGAATATGCAAGGTTGTATCTCGACGTGTGAAATGGTTTTCGAAGTGCTTTTCGTAAACTAAACTGAACAATTGTCTATACCATTTAATCGCAAACGTGAACGAACTTAATTGTAAACTTATCTATTTTAGATAGTGAAACCCAAAAGAAGTGTTAATGAGGTCGAAATTTTTTTTTAAATCAAACGAAAGAAAACAGCAGGCATTTGAAAGAAAAAAATTTAACACTGGACTCATTGCAATAATAATGTCCATTCTGATTGAGTTTGTCGAAACTCTCTTCAATACATAACATGTATAAGCAGACATATCATCATCATTAGCAGCGTTTTAGCATCTGTCCTTTGACATAGATCTCTGTCAGGACTTGCCTATCGCTGGATCAGTAATTTCAGAACTTTTCTAGTTCGTCACGCCATCTTGTTTTCTGCTGGACACAGTATATGCTATGTTTTCAGCCTTTCTTCAAAATATGACCAACCCATTGCCACTCGAGTTTCCTCATGATTTCTACGATGTCTCTGATTCCTGTATTTTCTTTCATACTTTATGCTGTCTTGTGATCTCTCGAGTTGATGTTGAACATTATTTTTTCCTGTGCTTGGTTCTCAGTTGACAATCCATCTTTTTCTTTGATTCTATGTTCCAGCTTCATGAGTGATTATCAGAGAGTCCCTTGTTTCTATGTCCTTCTTTCTAGTACTAATTGAATTTTCTCGTTCATGAAGGTAATGCTTTTATCCAACCGTAAGCTTGCCAACCAAAAGTGATTCTCCGCTTGGTTTCTTCTTTGGGGGATTTCATGGAGATTTGTTGACTTCAGTTGACGTGATTTTTTAACCTGTGATTCTTATTTCTGTGTCCTATTTGTTGTACATTTGTTCCATTTGGCGACTAAATTTCCAATTTCATCCATTCTGTCCATCCAGCATCATTTAGAAATCGTGAAAGTTCTCAGCAAAGAGCACAATACAATCAGAAAATCTAAGGTTACTTACGTATTTGCCGTCTATTCCGATTTCTTTGAGTTACAAGTTTATATATCGGAAATCCATCTCAAGGCAGGCAGTGCAAAGTTTGGGTGAGCTGGTATCGGGCTGTCTTACCTTTCTTCCAAACTGGAACGGCTGATAAGGGAACACGTGCATCGGTGAATATGTTTCAAAACACTGACATAAACAGGGAAAACGCCTTGTACGATAGAATGAATAATCTTTGGGATTCTCATCGTGTCAAAGGCATTTCTGTGGTCAACGATTGCTACAGTGAGTGGCATTGTATTCTGCTGCTTCTTTTTTAGCTAATTTACCGAATGGAGATAGTCAATGGTTGAGTAGCTTTTTCTGGAGCCATCCTGTTCTCATGGGTGGTTTTTATCTATCGTTTTCGTGATTCAGTTCGTGATAACTTCGGTAAAAGCTTTGCAGATTCAGTTGAGTAGGCTTATCGGTCTGTAGTTGTTCTGATTTTCTAGGTTGCCAAATATAGTATTGTGATTGCAGTATTCCAGTCTCCTGGGATTATATTTTGATCGAGTGGTTAGCTGCATCGTGATGACTTTACCAGTTTTTTTCTAGTAGGTCCAGGGGTCTTTCCGTTTTTCGTTTATTTGATGCTTTTGATTAAATTTTCACGGGATTACCTCAGGAAAATCTTCAAACTGATTACTCTTAACTTTTATATCTTGTTTATCGTTATGTCCCTTGATTGATGGAAGAGATTTTTTCTCAAGAATTACTGTGTGCGTTCGATCATCCCGTCTCTATCCGTTGCTTTTCTTCCATTTTCTTCAAGCAATCTATAATTAGCATTTTCGAGTTCTAAAATATTTAATTGTTTGAAGCCTCTCAGACAAAATGCATTGTGCTTAATTCGTATGGTCAATTAATATCCTCGAAGTGTTGAAAATAGCTTTTGCTGTGTATATATTTATGCAGTGAAGATAAATAAAAAATATGAATATAGGAGAAATATTTGTCAGCTGCAATACAATTTAATCTTTCCTTGCTGCTAAAAATATTTAGTTGCTTAATAACATTTCTCATATTCATTTTCTCTGCAGAAAAATACAAAATTGTTTGATAAATGCTCACACCGAGAAAAAACAAGAAGACACAGCAAGACCGTATACACACACACACACACACACACACACACAAACACACACACACACATACGTTTATCTAGGGGAAACTTTCTCTCTCTCCCCTTTCACTGTTTCAAAATTGCACATGCACGCATATGTATTCTTGATAGATCAATAAATGAGTTTGTGTACGAGAGAACGCTTTAATATATTTTGACGAAGAATGAATAGAAATATTGCAGGGTTTTTCAAAAAATTTTAATCTCAGATCCTAACATGCATATTCATAATAAACACAAACAAACATTCATAATATAAATGTAAACGAAAAGGAAAATTGAAATAAGATTAATATTTATTGCTAAAAGAAATGAAAGAGCTGAAATGATTTACGCATTATTTAACTTTGCAAAATATATTCCATCTAACGAATATTTTCATTGAAATGATCGTTCTGACACCTTAAAACATAACCTATATTGTAAACATTCGGAAAACTAGGAATCAGCTGATGATTTTATTAATAAAGTGTATAATATTTTTGGTGTTTGTATTTTGGTTACTGTGAGTGTTAGCTAATGTGTGCGGAAGGCCTGTCTGAGTCACAGGCAAAACGGGCAGTCTTTCCGAGGACAATTTTTCCACAAATGGAATTAATAAGAATGAAAACAGTTGAAATAAGAGAATTCCCGGATACGAAGTCATATTTTTCAGGAATATCAGATCGTTGAATATTTCCTAGGGCGATGAAGTTCAGATTGACCAGGGCGTGTAACTGGCCGTCAATCCGTGAGTCTGAATGTGTGCATGCGTGTGTGTGTGTTTGTGTGTGTGTGTGTGTGTGTGTGCTGTGTGTGTTTGTGTGTGCGTGTTTGTGTATTTATGCGTGTGTGTGTGTGTGTGTGTGTGTGTGTGTGTGTGTGTGAGTGTGTGTGTGTGTGTGTTTTAATGTCTTTTTTTTTACTGTGCTGCTCAAAGTATGAACCGGTAAATTGATTCGTGAAAAAGAATCATATTTAATGTGAAAGAATTAGTCACTCGTTTAACCAATTATACGTGTGTATACAAGTATATTCTAAAGGTGCATCTAGCTATTCTATTATTTTTCATTATCATTTTTGCTTTTTTTGTGGAGCAACGTTACTAAAGAGACAATGTGCATAGGAAAATTTGTGCCTGCTTTAGGTGGATGTGCAAATGTAGCTTCAAATCCGAGTGTAAAAACTTGTTTAATTCTGTTGTATTGTTAAATTCTATTATTTCTTATGTATTAAAAACTGTGACAATCAAGCAGTGACTAATTTTACGTTTATGTGTTTGTACATGTACACATACTATTCTTGGAATGAAACACATAAACACATTTGTGCACGCACGTGCGCTTGTGTGTCCGTCTGTCTGTCTCCGTGTCTCAGATCGAAATAGTAAAATATTGGGATGAAACTAAAATTCATGAAAATCCAAGAATACAATAACGTAATAATTTCAAAGTATCGATTCATCCTTTTTAGATACACATTCAGAGAGATATACAGATTCCCATTGATATTTACATATATATATACATATATATATATATATATACATATATATATATACATATATATATATATATATATATATATATATTTATATTTATATATATATATATATATATATATATATATTTATATACGTATAAATATATACATATATATATATATATATATATTTATCTATTTATTTGTAGGAGTACATATTTGAATGCATATGCAGTTATATATATATATGTGTGTGTGTGTATGTGTGTGTGTGCGTGTGTGAGTGCATGTGTGTGTGTGAGTGTGTGTATGTATGTATGTGTGAATGTGCATATATGCTTATACAAATAACTACCCACAGAGAAATGAAAAAAAAAAAGAAATGTATTCATGTCTGAAGACGAGTCAGTTTTTGTACATCGCAAACAAAAACTTATAAGCATCGACAAATTCTTCTCACATCACTAGCATTCTCTGCGGTATGAGCTGAGGCAACTTGGGATGAAATGTCTCCATCTCCTCACCATTTTATTGTCATCCTTTGTTCTTACCTGAGCTGCTTATGTTCAAGTGTCTTTATTGATATTTTTTTCTGTTACTTTCGACGACATTGCTTTCATTTATATCGCTGTTTTCATGGTAATATTATTGTAAACGTTAAAAAATTTTTGTACTCTATATTGAATACACTGTTCAATTTGTTTAATTACTATTTTTTAAATGTTCAAACTGCTCCATTATTAGAATTTTCTGATTTCCTAAATGTGCCTTTCAAAATGAACTCGTCGATTACTCTCTCTTTTAAACTATCAATGTTCTTAGAAAAATATTCAATGCACCCAGGAATGCGTTTACTTCACTCAATTTTGAAAAATTGTGAACTCAAATGAATACACTTCTCTTTGAAGAAAAACGTTCGAGGATCAAGACCTTTTATCGCGTTATAAAATAAAAGTAACTATGCGTACCTGATTCCTACCTTGTCATTCTTTAAATACCATCTCTCTCTCTCTCTCTCTCTCTCTCTCTCTCTCTCTCTCTCCCTCTCTCTCTCTCTCTCATATTCTAAATTGGCTTAAATTTGGTAGAGATGGCTCTAAATTGCAGATTGAGTCAAATTTAGTCAGGTGTAGCTGCAAATGAATTATCATTACTACTACTGTTATTATTACTAATACGACTACTGTTACTAATTGCGTCAAACATAATGGATGAATATATTTGGGAATTATTTCTCAGGAACATACTTTCTATGGATGAAATTCAACATTGCTATACCTAGCTTGAAAAGAATGATGTCATCAAAATTATCCGGATATTTTCTGAATGGAAGTTACGTAGTAAGAGCAACATCCCGAAAGTAGGTAATTAATTACAACAAAACAGTGAAAGCGCGTTCAGAATAATATGTAGATTAGCAAAAATTATCAGTCCGGAAGAAAAGCCAACAGAATAGTTCAATCATCCAACGCAGATCATCTAGCAGAAAACCTGGTCCAATAGCAGAGCTTCAAATGATCAATACTTCCTCTCTGTTACTATTTTTTTACGTTTATCTCTTTCAACTTTCTCGAATTTCATTTTTTTTCTCTCTCCTGGTCTCCTGTTCTGTCGATCTATCATCATCACCACAAAGGATTTATTCATACTTTCTATTCTTTAATTATGAATGAATGATTGTTTCTCTCACTATAATTAATATATCCTCGTCTGAATCGGATGTTTCATAATTCGATGTGTGCATTTTTATCTTTAATATATCTGTTTGCAACCATCAGAAAGTGAAATATGATTTTACTGTAATAATTATTTGACAAAATGTCAGTTTTAATTGAAGAACGTGAGAAAGTCATGAGACAGAAGAGAAGAATGACAGAAATGTCGTATGAACAAACGAAAATTGAGGAACTTTGGAGTAAATAAAAAAAGTAATGCTTGAGACACTCTTATGACATATGAAAGAAGGAATATGGAAGAAACAATTTCGAGGATAAAATGAAGAAAAAAAAAAAGCAACGCCCAAACATAAAAGTCAAAAGAATCGGATATTTAATGACGTTGAGCGATTCGTAGACTGATTCATTCTAGTTAAAACGGAACAATTTCAATAATAGCTTTAAAAATTATCACATCAGATTGACCCAAACATAACAAGTCGTCTGGTTGCTGGATGAGTGACAAATAAGATTTCCAATTGTTAAAGTATACAAAGATATAAAGCATTATTAATCACGGAATGCAGTAGTGATATATTTGTCTATGGAGAACAATTTCAAAATGTGATGATCATTCAATTCGTTATGTCCAACACAGTAAGCTAATCTTATAAAAACAAATTAATAAACTTTTTTCACACTTTAGTAATTTGGGAAACTTGTTAATTGACCTACATCTCATCAAAATCACAAAATATACGGTCAATTGTTCAAGGAAATTTGCCACACTTTTTTAATCCAACACTTTCAAATTTACGTTGAAAGATTTACATTTATTAAATGCATAATGCAAATAAGAGACTAAGTTGGAAGGTTGTTTTCACTTTTCTTCTCCTCTATGTCTTTCTTTGTTTATCCCTATCCATTTTTTCATTGATTAGAAAGTTAATAAGCATTTTCAATTGGATAAGCTAATAAAAATATGGGATGCAAAATTTCTGAATCGGTAATTAATTCTTTCATCATTCCGGACAAAATTTCAATGCTATTCCATAAAGCATCTAGGTATCAGTAGTGCACTCAGGAGTTCTTAAGGATCAATATCTAATCAAAATTATTCAATCACGTAACGCTAATGCCATGCTATCTTTAGTATGAATCTATTTGTATTAGAAATACCGATTATGTCACAGACACTTTAATTTAACAGGCAAACATTAATCAAATCATCAATAAGTAATATCACAAAACCTTATCATCGATTTCCTATTAAAATCCAATTACCAATCAAATACTAGTATTATAATCAATAAAAAGCAATCAATAAAAGTACAGCATCTGGTATCTGACTCGTTTCAATGGAAACTAGTATTTTCAAATGGAAATTGCAAAAAAGAGATAATTACAGATTGTTGCTTCAATCCAGAGAATGCAACGAAAATAATCGGATTATAATACTCAGTCCAATTAATTTGATAAATGGTGTTATGGAAATGAGAAAATATTATCTTGGTGTGGAGTGAGAGTTGTTGTTCTTGTGCAGCAATTGTCAGTCCTTTTAACGAAGGCGATTTAACATAGCTATCGATATGGAAACCTAAATATTCATTCTCGTGATTATCAATGAATACACTTCGATGAAAGCAAAAAGCATGCATATTAGGCAATGGAGGTGTTTACTTCGATCCATTGGACAATCTGTTTTAGCATTATCTTTAGTGGACCGGTCGATGGCTCTTGTCGGCCTTCTCTAATGCAATTACTCGTCTCGTTTGAATGTCAACTTCAATGATACTCGTTCGGGACTGTAATAAAATGAACAGATTTGTAATTAACTGATGGAAGAAATGAAAATAAATGAATGCACAACAGCAAATTAAATAATCTGTGCTAAATAAATTGGTTTGATTTTTTTTTTTTTTTTTTGCTTTCATCATTTGATTTTTTCGTTTAGTTTCCTTACTGTTATCTTTGTTATTTGCCTTTCCTGCACAAAAAATAATATTTGCTTTCTACCTCTTTCATTTCCTTGTTCGAGTATCAAAACGCCCGATTCACAATCGCTCATCTACTCTTTAACCCTTTCTTCTCCATTGTTTTGATGTTAATTTTCTCCTTATCTCTTTATCTCTCTTTTTGTCTCTGTCCGTCTGTCTGTCTGTCTTTCTCTGTCTTTCTCTCTCTCTCCCTCTCTCTCTCTCTCGCTTTAATTGTGTATGCTTTTCACGATATTGTCTTCTCTTTTCAGAATCAGTGTTCCTTTTCTTTTCTGATTCTTGATAATTCATACTTCTTCATGCTTCCCTTTATCTCTCCCGTTTCATAGTCTTTCCTTTTAATGCACCCGAGTCACTTTTTTCTTTTATTTTTCCTTATTTAATCTTTACCTTTCGTCTGACTTAATCTGTCACTGTCCTCATGGCGATGATGAATATTTATGCACGCTTAAGTTTGGAGTGCTTTTTATCTCATTTCTTGTTTGTTCAGTGATAAAAAAATACAAACAAAACATTTTGTATCTTCAAAGCAGTAGGCATGATTCGTAAACAAAACGATATAAAAGATCCATAAAAATTTAGGTTGTAAAGCAGCAAAATAGAAAAACGCTCAAAAGGGTTATAACTTTTACAAGCAACGGTAAAATTTTCATTTTCTAGCTTCAAATTTCTATCTGCGGCCTTCACAGATTTCCAATCTTAGTTGGAGTTTATTTTGTATCTGAAATATATTTACTTTTTTTTCAATATATTTCTCTGCCGTTTTCCGTCTTTTGTAAAAAAGAAAAATGCTCATCATAGAGGATCTTCATTGTAAATTATTCGAATCTTTGGTTTCAAAGATTTTTCATCGCAGCATATTTATCTACGAGTCGATTCTATATTATTCTGTGTCATTAGTATCTATATTGAAGTTCCACTGACACCAAAAAGTGCAATTTATGTTGTCCTTCTACAATCAATCTCATTAGAAGGATGAAGTTGTCCCTTGCAAAGTCAAAATATATATCTCACTGCCTAAAAGTGTAGATATCAGTTTTCTCATATTTTCTGTATGATACGAAGAATAATCATCATCAATAATATGCACAGCAAATGTTCCTTACTGCAATGCCTCTGACAAGAAAGAATATATTCGAGTTGAATGAAAGAGAATTTTGGGGTTTTTTTTCCTCCATAGCCATCAGTATTCAAGCGCAACTACTCGGCAAATTACAGTTATTTTCCAAGCATCTGGATGTCGTAAATCTGGAATCATACTCTACTGCTCAGGTAATGATGAATGTTGATGAGTAATTTGCAAATATGAGAATGTTTTGATTAAGGATCGATGAAACCAACAATGATGATGAGAAAAGATGATAAAATGTAAAGCAAATCGAAAATAAAAAATAATACAAACCAGACAGAAGGAGAAGAAGTCTGCTCGGTGATATCGATCATTGACGTGAAATTATTGAAAATATGATTGATAGAACGTGTATCAGCACAGAGAAGATTTTTGGTTTGTTTCAAATTAGTTGATTCAGCTGAATGCAGGCTTGAAGTGAATGAAAAATCATATGCGTCTACGTGTTCATGCATGTGCTCTTACTTTTACCTGCAAGAGTGAGATTCATGTTATTTGCAGAAATCAGCACACTAACATGAATTTCATACGCACAGGTAAGAGCAAAATTTGTAGTTTTCTGTGAACATAATAAAACTATAGATGTCTATGTGAGAGCAAATGAATTTCCATATGTCTGAGTACCAAAACATGAGATTATGGCAAAAATACGATTTACCCTTCCCTTACTATAAGCGCACAAAACTAATCAAAACAAGCTACCCGACCCAAGGTAAACGATGCCCGGTAAAATAATAGATAAGTAGTAGAGGCCTGAGATGGAAGACATTCTCAAACAAGTGGGATCACTTTCAGTGCCAGGAACACAGATGACTTCATCCTTATGAATGAGGACCACATTTTCTAAAAACTCAGCATTTACCTACTTGTTTAGCTTGTGGTCCAACCACGGTCAGCTTTACTGTCCAAGTTTTCTCAAAACGGGACAACGACCCCTATGGCTAGTTCACATCTTCCAGAAGAAAGACACTCCGGTCAAACCAACGACCTTGATATCCGTGCCACCTTGGTAGACAATATGATGCTAACCCTTGGTTTAAAGTGTAAGGTTCGCCCTGTGCAAGCTAGCACCACCTTAATGCCTGAGCATCAGTTTGCACAGTAAAATACAGCCATCATAATGTGTTATATGGGCATGAACTAGAGCATTTTTACATCTGTGATAATTGGGTTTGAGTGTCGTGTTTTTTCCGTGTACATGTTCCTCAAAAATGTGCATGTTGATTTGTGAGGAGAGAACAACAATCATATATTAGTAGCATACCCTTTCATGCATCCGTGTAGATTTCAATTTGCACGTCCACGTGAAATGGCAGCACAGCTATCTGTTGGGGTTGACTTATATTTATATGAAATCATGAAACAATGTGACTTTCCTTTTTAGATGAGACTTGGTGCTAAAGTAGAAGAAGCGACGCTTGGGAAGTGAATCTGATCACACAGCGAGATATCTGCGCTGTAGCTCTCTCGCTTTCCACTTTTCCAATCCATTATAACTTGTGTCAATTTAAAGCAACGAAGAATTATTCTGTATTTATTAATGTAGTACTCACATTTATTCATTGCAGAATGTGATTATGTTGTAAGTTATAAATCGGATTGAGAAAAGGTTTTGCTGCAAATACATGAGCAATAACGCCTCTTTACTAATTTATTTGATGATGCATCTCCATAAAACAATTTTCCGTAAGATTTCCTGTATGTTATTGTTGTAATTTGTTGTTTTTATGTAATTCTGTTCCAAAATCAAAGCTTTTAGAGAGTTTGCTATCTGGAAAAAGATAATCTGAAATTACAAACGCCCAGGTCGAACATAGAAACCCATGCAACCACAATTTTTTCTTTCACAAAGCTCATCTCACCCTCGAAATCCATTGATTTTGAAACAGAATCACATAAAGCGGCACATTACAACATCAACACAGAAGGAATCAGCTGACACCCATTTCTTTCCTATCTCTCAGACATGGAAACAGCATACAATTTTCTCTTGGTCGCTACAAGTTTCTCTGAAAAAATGTTCGACAAATATCAAAATGCAACAAAATATGCCAATATGATAATCAAACGTTTTCTGATATAACACCTGCTTTTTTCGAATTTTTTCATGTCTTCACCTTTCAATGGTCATTTTAATCTGTATATGTAGATATCATTATCATCTGCCAGTATAATTCCACTTTTGGACAAGAGCCTTTTCACCAATCAGTCAGGGATACTATACTTACACATCTGTACATTGAATATCCTATTCCTCTAAAACCTCGAGATGATGATGCGTTGTATGATACCTAAAAGTGGACAGCTCTGCCTCACCCGATGCAAAGACTACCGTACATATTTTAAATCATCCAGACGAAACACTCTTCCCTGATGAAAGCCCAAAAGCCAGAACTAGATGGAAATACAAATAAAAAGTGAATTACCAATACACACACACACACACACACATATATATATATATATATATGTGTGTGTGTGTGTGTGTTTGTGTGTGTGTGTGTGTGTATCATCTTCCTTCTGTTGTCTTTTTTAGCATTACTTCACCTATCTTACTTGAGGTATATATCCTTTTCCTCGAAATTCCTCAATAATCTGAATTGAAAATGTTGAATTGGTACATACTTCTTTAAAGTGACTAATATATGTTGACAAAGCTTAGCAGTAGTCCCATGAATATTTATACTTTTATTTGAGGGGAATACAGTTCCATTAACATATTGTAAATAACAATTTTTACACGATGACATATTATTAAGATTTTGTGACTTACACGACAATTTTTCGCAAGAATTGTTTATAACTGGATATCTTTTGTTGCTCACATTCATCTTATATTCTTCATTGTGATTAATATATCACATATATTACATTATGATGCCTAACAAGGAGCCACCATAAAATTTTTGGCTAAATATGTAAATATTCAATTTGTCTTCCATTCACATTCATCTTTTTATATCTGATGAAATGAAGGATTTGCTACACAAACATGCTTATGTTTCTTCTCTGTTTGGGCTTGTTCAGGTGAATAATTTGATTTATTTTAGATCCCTGTTTATTCATTTTTGGGGGATGTCCATTTTTCTATGGGTAAAACTTTTCATTTATTGTATTTATATTTCTTTTTTTTTAATTCTTTCTTCTCCTTGTTCAGTCGTTGGTAACTTTCTATTTGTTTGCATTAAATTATCAGAGGATACTAAAGACAATTTCTTTCTCAGTGTGCTGTTAGAATATCAGCCTTTTGTGGTATACTTCCTTTGTTTCATTGTTACCCATGCATAAATGAATTTGAAATCTTCACCTCGGCCATTAGACCCAAAAAACAAAAGTAGTATTATCAAAAAGAAAAACTGAAGTGCAATGAAATACCGGCATCGCTCAAAATTTCAATTAAAAAACATAATTTAACATCCTCCGTACGGATATTCAAAAATCAGCAACCATACCTATCTTATTCCTTTCGCTATTATCAACAATAGCAGTAGCATCATTATTAGGAACATTATTATTGTCATTATTCTATATCCTCAGTCACTTTAAGGACAATACAATCACCTTTCCACACAGAATCATAACTAACCTAGAATAAATAAAACAATTAAACTAACAACCTAGGTCATGTTAAAAAAAAAAGCACTGGGAAGCAGGCTAGAGTAATAGAAAATATCTTCCAAAGAAGAAATATTCTAGAAAGAGCTGATATTTTGACAATATACTGGTAAAGAAAGTGTCTACAATATCCTTTGTTAATTCATAAGTACCAGACATTGAATTATCTCCTTTACGTAAAACATGACAAGCAGTGACCAACAACTAAACAGGGAGAAGAAAACAGAAGAGATATATCGATAGAAAAAGAGGAAAAAACTCCACGCAGAAAAATAGACACGTCCTGAATCGGGATCTAAAATTAATCGAACCATTCACCTCAGTGTGCCCAAACAGAACAAAAAACATAACCGTGTTTGAGTAGTGAATATTTTATTTAATCATATTTAAGCTTTACTTTAACAATTCAATGTTTAATGTTGAATGTATCGAGCACCTTATGAGATAAACCCTCCTAAAATCGGATATTGCATTACAACATATTATATTGTACTCGTGATTTGTACTTTGTATATATATATATATATATATATGTATATATATATATGATGAGAGAGAGAAAGAAAGAAAGAAAGAAAGACAGACAGACAGACAGGAAAAAGAGAGAGAGATGGTGTAGATGCAGTTCTATATTCCGATTATTTTTTGGTGAATGCACAATGGATTGTAATTTGAAATGTACTGGCTGAGCGCTTACAAATTCCAGGACAACCAAAGTCAAGATAAAAT
Source organism: Thysanoteuthis rhombus (assembly GCA_963457665.1). NCBI lineage: Eukaryota > Metazoa > Mollusca > Cephalopoda > Oegopsida > Thysanoteuthidae > Thysanoteuthis > Thysanoteuthis major. Next base: position 22,759,528 of record OY735221.1, on the reverse strand, counting down.
GTATGAATGGTAATTCATCATCATCATCATCATCATCATCATCATCATCATCGTCATTGGCTTTTAAGCGTCTGTCAAAGGATTCAGCACACTCCTCTATCGTGGGCGTCGCGGAGCCAGTACTTTCCGAATTTGTGTAGATTGTCTCCAATTCGCGAAGTAGAATGTACAATATATCAGTTACCTGAAACCATTGAATCGAAAAATGATTTATGGTTGTTTTATTTTTCCTGGGATGTATTCAATTTTTTTATTTCTCTGTTGTCTAATGTATGCCATCATTTGCCATCACTGGCTCAATCTTCAACTTTCGAACTTCGAACAATCACTTCGTCTCTTCTTTGCTTCTTTATTTGTCAATTCAATAAAATAACTCATACCCTAGTTTGACATTAAGGAACATCCCTATAATGTACTGTATACTACTATGTTCCTCTTTTTCTGTATTTTGATATGAAAATTGACATTTTTTTATCCACAATTGGTACCCCCTTGGTTTTCTTGATTCTTCATCATTATTCCATCTTTTTCTGTCAAATTTGAAATAGCAAATTCAATATTCTGTAGTGACTATGTCATGGAAGATATTTTGAAAGGTGAAAATATATACATAATTAAATTCTGACATAGTACAGATGAAATCTATGGGAAAATTGTTGGTTAGCGTGCAAGGCAAGATGCTTTTATCTTATTTATTTATTTTGGTATTGTAATTACTTTTTTCGTAATTTATTTTTCTTTGGCAAATTTTTTACTTATGATTGTATTAAGAGTGATTCTGAGATAGATTCACAGGAAAAGGTAAATATGTCAATCGTCGTTATTTTCGGATGCTGGAGAGAAATACCTTATGCAAAATATCATATCTATCAAGAGTATCTGACTATAATACTGGGGAACTGAACGGCAGGAATGATTCTTAAATCCCTGTATCTTCTTTCATTTGCTGTTGAAATATGCTGATTATGGGTACACACATGCTTGTATGTACTTATTCTCTTTTCCATGACCCTTGATATACATATATATATATATATATATATATATATATATATATATATATATATATATATATATATATATATATATATATATATATATATATATATATATATATATATATATATATAGTGGTATAGTGGAAAGAAATGTGAAAGAAGTCATTAAGAATTAGTGGCGTGTCTCTTAGATTTTTTGTATTATGAGCTGACGAATACGATAGATTATCATAAACAGAAACATTGATGATGAAAACCTATGAAGATATAATTGCTAGAAGTAACCGTTTTTCCTCACTCTATGATAACACATGCTACTAGGAAGTGTGATGAGAGAAGCCAGAAATGAATTGGGGTGACCGTAGCAAGAAGTCAGACAGTAAGCTTCTATCTGAAGCCCCAATTCTGGTCAAATGACCAAGTCACATGACTGTCTGCCTTCTTTCATTGTAAATCATACACGTACGTGTTGCAGATCGGGGAAATGATTGCTAAACACTGATTTTGATTGTAAAGAAGTAAACTTGTCAAAAGATTGTCGTGATCATGAGACTGATATCATTCAGACATACGTAACTGACTAAATATGTACATCAAATTTAATGCTGGGTAGTGACACCTCTGCTCTATTCGATGACCGTAAGAACTATAATCCTGCAAGTAAATATGTCTGTGTTGGGAGTTGGTCTTTGTTATTTCTAGTCCCAAAGTGCCAAAATATGCACATGCTTTATTTCATTTGTCGGCAATTGAAAGAAGTGCTTTGATGAACTGTGATAAAGATATGTTTCCTTTTTAATTTTTTTTTTTTTTGTCATACAGAGCCAAGAGTGTTGTGATGCTTTCTGGTGGTATTTGCTTGATCCAGGCTACAAGGAGATTATGCGGATCTGCCATTCTCAAGTTATAGTCTAAAAAGCTGGTAGTGGGGCACCATAGTCAAATAATTGTACATTTTGTGATAAAAGTATATAATTTGGTGCAATGCCAAAGGCATTAAACATATTTCGATATTGACCCTACATGTATTTTTAATATGTTACCAGTGACAACCATATTTCGAAAATGCTGACAGCAAAAATGTTTTCAGATTAATTTCCTCATCAGCGATGAATATGATATGACATTGAAGACATAATTAGTTGGATTTATTTACCTAACATTTTGGAGTGAATAGCAATTTGGATGATACATGTAAGTAATTGAAGATCCTAGATGGCTGTCAATTTCCTAGATAGTATCAATGACATGGTTCCATGTTCAAAGTGAGTGATAACAATAACGAGTGAGACATAGGCTCTATTGTAGAGAAGTGTATTCAGAAATCCATTTTACAGTAATATAGGGCTGCATAGCCCAAGGCAGCTCTCATGCACTTGACACGCCTGACACACCTCTTTTGAATTTACAGAACACGTAGGTGGATTACTCTGCACCCGGTAAAATTTAGTTGAAAACAGTAAGTGTCATTTTGAGATTTTTATCATCATCATAATCATCCCGATAACTATCGATAATATCAATATCATATTCTTTATGTCCATTATCAGCTGAACATCATACCCCCACCACCAACATTACCATCACTATCATCACCATCATACCCATCATCAATATCACAACTATCATCGATAGTTCCATCATCACCACTACCACCATCATTACATCATCAATATTATCATTACCACAAACATTTTCAGCATCGTCACCAATATCGCCAATCCCACTAACATCAGCCTCCTCGATATAATCACGACCATCACCACTATCATCATCACTACCCTCAAAACAATCATCAGATTCAGTAACATCAATATCATAGTCACCATCACCAGCTCCACCACCATCACCATTGATTGTAAGATGGGACCAACTAAACCAGGCCCCCCCTTATATTATACTCTATCTACCCTTTGATTAATTGTTTGCATATCAAATTGGTTTTTCAATTCGTTCACCCCCCCCTCTCTCTCTCTCTCTCTCTCTCTCTCTCTCTCTCTCTCTCTCTCTCTCTCTCTCTCTCTCTCTGTGTGGCTGTTTTTGAACTTATTTAAGCGTAGCTTGAAAAAACCCTTTGAAGTGAATGGAGTACAATACAGGCAGTGACAAAAGAGGGTACAGGAGAAAAGCCTGGCTGATGCCTTTATACGATTCCAAGCTGATATCGCAGGCAAACTGACGGAATATCGCCTGCAGCACAATCTAATCTTAGAAAGCATGACGTATATATCCGAGGCAATTAATGCAACAAAATATTTCTGTTGGAATTTCCATTCATTTTAACGTTATTATCTTTATTTTTCATTCCATTCTTCTCATCATTCATTTTCTTTTTCTCGTCTTCCTTCTTTTCCGACTCCTCTTTCCTTTCGTTAACATTCAATAACTCCACATTTATACCGCTATCTCTTTTTTCTGAACTTTCTTCAGCTGATAGCTTTTTGCACCTTCTTTGTTTTATTCGAATTCCGCAGCACATGAATTATTTATTGAATGATGTTAAACCATTCCCTCTCATTACCTATATTTCTCATTCATTTACCATTTTATTTTTTCTATTCTTCGTTCCATTATTTATGTTTTTTTAAATTCATAACCTCCAATCGTATCATTTTTTCTTCTCTTTGTTGTGTTTATACGACAGCCACTTTTTGAATTCTCAATTCATTTTGTTGATTTCAATGTGGAGTAACATTTTCTTCATTTTCAATTTCCTTTCCTGACTTTTTCTCTGTCCGTTCTAAATCTCTGATTTTCTTTTTCTATTTTCCTTGCATCTTCTCTCTATAAATAATGACTTGATCGGAATGGGTTTTTTTTTTAATTTTATACGTATTAAATCTTGATTACTCAATTTGTTTTCCAATTAATTTCATTTTTCATTATACGTCATTTCGCTTACCACCTATCTTTTTTTTAATAATTGATCGTGCATATATTGTTTTTTTTTTCTTATTTTAACTTCCTATTTTTATTTCTTTTTATTGTCTGTTGTTTTCATTTTTTTTTCATTTTCTAAGATCTGTTTTGAATTCTTTTCTACCTTTGATCTGTGCATGCTCTGCCAATATAAAATTTTTAATTCCCTCTCTTTCTCTTTCTCCGCTACGACTCTGAAATCGACCGAATTTTAAATCTGACACCAATTATCCACTTTGTTCATCCTACTTACCACTTTGCTTCCTTCAGCTTTTCCGATCATCTTTTTTCAGTTGCATTTTTATCGCTGATATTTTCATTTTCCTTCATTTTCCTCGTCATTCTGAAAACAGACCGTCAGTTTGTTAACAGCTCAATAACAGAGTTATTTTAATTTTCATTGTTTTTTTTCTTCAAATGATTCTTTCTAAGCTTTACCACTTTTTCTTTCTATATTTTGAGTGATTTTTCCCAAGTTTATTGCACGAAATATTTGTTTCTTGTCTCCTTCGTCATTTCCCCTGAATTAATCGTTGCACACACATGCATGCGCCCCCTCATGCATGCACACAAATTTTTACTCACTCAGCGTATGCACCAAGAATAATGTCCGTACTGTAGTTCGAGGCAATTCTCACCAACTTGGATGGGCAATTCCATGCCTAATTTTTATCAGCATGTGTGCATAATCAAAAAGTTGAGCATTCACTTCCTGATAATTCTTCTTAGTTACAGATAACCTCTGCTTTAATTCGTGTATTGGTCCAGATAGGAATCTTTTTACAAATGAAAGTTGCCAACTCGAATATAAGCACACAAACACATTCATATGCACATATGCATCCTTGCAAAAAAAAAACACGCTCATGCACAAAAACCACTCATACTAACTGATTATATATTTTTGAATATACACGTATGAAATTTTCCCCGTATGAAAAATTGGAAGATAAATTCAAAGTGTGTCCCCAGAATTGAAACTATTCGATTAACCAATGTATAGTCAAAGTAACCAATTCGTACGAAATATTACACTTTAAATCTGAACGTAGTATGGAAGCTGATGGTTTGGTCTCACTCCTGATTTAATCAGCGAAAGAGATGAATTTGAATTTTCAATCATTTACTTTTTTAGTGATACTGTTCACCAGCAGATGCCCTCACCATCCTCTCTTGAATTATAACCATTCTCAGTGGTCTTTCTCTTGTAATTCAGTTTTCTTCGTCTATATCGTTCTTTTAATTTTCTGTTCATTTGAAATCATTGAAGCTAACTGCTCTTATATACAAAACATTGAACTTCACATTACCGCTGAACGGGTATAGCTCACCCATTTATATATTCTATCAACATAGAATACGTGAGGAGCTGGGCCAATCAAGAACTATGTTCCACTAATATATTCAATTGTTTCATTTATGTCAATGCTCTTTCAACATACGATTTGCTTAGTATCTTATTTGAATGATTATTCAATGGTGAATATTATTAAAAAAGCTAAGTAAGGAAATTAATTTTTCTGGGCAGTGATTTTCAATAACTGCTAGTGTAGTTTACATACTTCTAAAGATTTTTGATTTTGTTTACTAATAATTGCATAAATAGCTTTGAGTTGATTTACAAATACCCTCAGGGGCAGAGACCATAAAGACCAGTTCCTATCGATCCACAAGAAGATAAGATTGTTGAAAAGACTTGGACAATTGTGTTTCTTTGACTCTCTGATTGGTCAATGTTAATTCTTAATTCCACAAGACTTTGAAACCATGGTTGCTTTTCATGTTGGATATGTCTTCTTTTTTAAAAAGTTATACATACTTTCAAACGTACTAATTCACACATCACTTTGAAGATGGCTACTGCGATAACTTCAGTCAAATAATTGCTTGAATTAGGTTACTAAATAAGAATATCTACATCATCTAACTGCTGACTCCCTATATATGGCAGAAGGTTTTTGCAGTTTGTATATTCATATTTTGATAGGCACTATTATAAACTTCCGCAATTAGTGTGTCATAATATCAATTACTTCTAACACCGTATTCACGTTTGGCAGCTCGGTTTTTGCTTTGTTTTTGTTTTTTATTCACTCTCTTTGTCCCTGTAGCCTCCCTTCTTGCGCTCTACTCTGGAAAATCTGACCTTTTGATTCCTTTTCGATATCTGTATGGATCATTTGTTGTTTTTTCCACCTTGTCTACCACCCACACCCTATTTTTCTTTCCTCTATCTATTCCACCTGTTTTTCATCTGCATGTCTTTTGGTTTTCGAGTTTTGTCCATCATTTTTAGTATACCCTATTTCATGCATCCAACAATTGTTTATCTTCCCTCTCATGTTCTCTTTACTTCTCTCTCTCTCTCTCTCTCTCTCTCTCTCTCTCTCTCTCTTTCGCCCTCCCTTTTATTCTTCCCATTCCTGCATTATCTTTTTGAATCTCAGTTCTATCCTTTTATCTTTCTTTCTCTCTAACTCACTCTTGTACTACTGATCATGTTTGCATACCATCTTCACTTCTGTCTCTGTCAGTCCGTCTGTCTGTCTCTGTCTGTGAGTCTGTCTCTCCCCCTCTCCCTTTTGCTACACTAAATTTCTCTCTTGCTATCTATCTGTGTCAGCTTCCTGTTTTTAGTAACAACTCTCATCCGTATTTAAGGTTATTCTGTCTGCCAATTCTGTTGTTCTTCTGTCTTCTGTCAGAAAGCAAGTATATCCTTATCGCTGTACTTTTCCAATTCTTGTGTTAAAACAGTTCTCTAGACGAACAATTAATTACTCCCCCCTTCATGCGATAGCCGAACACTCTGCGCTTCCCTTTTATCTACCTCTTTTGTGCCATACTTGTTTTCAATTCATTTGATCGGGGATAAAAGCTGCATCGAATATGGCGTATATGTTTAGTCATAGAGATTGCTAGGAACACTTTTTTATCACTTGTTCATCTGGCTCCTCCCATTTTTTCGCACTCGTTTTTGCTTCTTTTATCCTCATATTTTGAATAATAAAACTGTTATTGTGTACTTGTGTCTGTAACCTTCAAGTCTTGGTTTTCATTACGTATCTTTCTTTACTACAGAACTATGAAATACTATTTCCTTGATATAATGCAATTCATGAGATCCTTTTTGAACGAGAAATGAATAGGTTGAGTTTTGTAAATAAGGAACTAAATTGGAAAAAAGTAAAATTTGAACTTGCTTATCGAGATTCACCTTGTTGCATTACTGATGCACACAAGAGGAAGCAATCAGTTAGACTGTTATACTATTATTTTGTAATAGGAGTATTTGATCGTTTTACAGTTCAACAATATTGTATCGATTTCATCATCTTATTTCAAATTCAGTGTTAAATCCCTGTAATGGAGTTGGGATTGGCGTAGCTGTTAAGGACAATCGAATCGGCGACGCCCTTCTACCTGCTCCAGCAGTCAGGTTGATGCTAGGCGTATCGCTCTCTGATTTCCTTTGGACTAAATCACCTAGGCAGACAGGGGGATTCTGACGGCTATACCTCTTAGATTCACCATACATTTCGCCCCGGCATGCACTTTTGAAGGGACGTTCCATCATTTGTAATGACCAAACAGAGGTCCATTACCCTTTAAGACATTTATCCAAAAGAATGAGTAAGAAACCTCAAAATATAAAGCAGCAAAATATCTCAAAAGCCACTTCGGGACTTGGAAAACTGAACTATTGAATCACATAAAATTTTCTTGACTATTTTTTTCTGTAGGCCTACAATCTTTTAAGTTGTCGTACGACTCTTTCAATATTAAAATGTATTTCATACTTACATAAGAATAAGCTATATAGATATAGATATAATGAGTCTACAGACAACTACATGGTTATTCAGTTTGTTTGTTTTGTTTTTGTTTTTTTTTTTTCAGTTTACTTTACATAGTCAAAAAACTAAATTAATGTGTCTACTATATTTGTATGGTATATTTTGCAAGTACAATTGCTGAAATGAAAAAGGAAAAGTGTGGCTTTAAGCATCCAAGCAAGAAAGCCCTGCTCGACATGAAAATGATTTTTCATAACATTGTAATATTGCCTTTTACATAGCCTCCACAATAGACGCAGACGCCGGAAGAAATTTGATATCGTCCCAATCCCCATTCATAACCACAGAGAGAGAATTACAAGATTGATCGTGGAAAAAATCATTGATTGATTGATAGACAGTTAATTTATCTAATTCACTGGAAATCTATAAATACACCGCAGCATTTGAGTTCTGAATGCACTTATATATATATATATATATATATATATATATATATATATATATATATATATATATATATATATATATATATATATATATATATATATGCTTCCATAAATGTTTGTGATTGTGTGTTAACGGTTGTACATGACGGATCGTGCATATTAGTGCACACACACATACACGCACATATTTGAATATAATTTGTACAATAGTACACAACGTGTGCAATCATATATAAGCTTAAACTCTTTTGTGTATAACTATACATGAATACATAGATATTTACATTTATTCCAGTCAAGATGTTGTTGCAAAGATATTTATGTAAGTATTCAGGTACACTTGTATGTGTATATGAATATGCAGTTGACACTCATACACACACACACACATACACACACACACATACACACACACACACATGTATATATAAATATATATATCCTCGTATAAAAAGCGTTCATGTCATTGCATAGATTCGTAATACCCGTATCAGTGTTCATACTTTTATCAATCTAATTTCTTCATGCCTGCATATATCCTATTGTGGCCATGTTTTTAATAGAATGGATGGTGGTATTTTGCCTAATCTCAATCTAAATGACATTGTTCAGCATTTTCACCGATGCAGTTATCTATGATGATGGCCAATGGCGGATGAAAGGTTATGGATGAAAGAGGACGCCACTATGTAATGGGAGTTTAGTGATGTATCTTGTAAGCCAAACTCAGTGGAGGAGCAAATAGGTGCTCTCTTCCTTATGGGTGTGGTAAAAGTTCACTATAATTCAGAATTAGTGACAGGAGAGATATTATTTACACCCTATCCCATTTTAAGATCTGACTATCAAAATAGGGCACATGCTCTGATCTTGCATAGAAATTAGCATCCAGCCCGGTATAAAACTGGCGAAAATACCATGGTAACATCAAACGAAGAAAGCAACTCTTGATGAAAACGAAATTTATCCATTCAATACTTAAGAAAAATGCCTTGTTAGTGAGATGTCCATAGTTCTTAATATGTCTTCGTAATGTATGTTCGGGCATGTGAGTATAATAAAATATGATATTGGTTTGATTGTCATATCTTTAGGTGAATGCGAGATAGATGTGTTTGCGAATTAGCGTCGAGTGGTATACTCACTTTTTTGTGAAAGCCTAGACTAAGTCCAAAGCACGTGTTCAACACATGCCATTTCACGGGCAGAACCCATGTCAGTTCAAAACAGGATCGATGGT